>JBBBDQ010001774.1:0-222500 GCA_037127315.1 Ascarosepion bandense
TATATATATATATCATTTATTTGTTTAAGCATTACTATTGTTATTATATTGTTGACTGGTTCACAATCCTGTCCCAGTCACATTCTTTATTTATTTTAAGAGTGCTGAAGTTTTTGTATATCAGGTCCCACAAACCATCTTTGTTTTCTGGGATTTGTTATCCTTAGCCTCTAGCATTTTTCCCTTCCACATTACATAAATATTTTTCATCTTTCTTCCTTTCCCTTCATTCATTTCATAATTTATTTTAAGTTAATCTCCAAATGAGGCCTGAAGAGTGGGTGCAAAGCTGATTGCTTTGTTTTTAACAAGCCTGGCACTATCCAGCTTTACACTATCATATCTATTATCAAGTTCTGTACCTTCAAAAACATATATATATATATATATATATATATATATATATATATATATATAAAGATGTTTTTGACCAGAAGTAAGTAGATGTCTAGTCATACTAATGAGCTGTGATACATTGAAACAGGCTTGTAAGTGGATGACAAATATATATACATATATATGTATAAGTAGCAAATATAGCAGTAAACAAATAAATTATATATATATATATATATATATATATATATATATATAATTTATTTGTTTAAGCATTATTTTTTAATGGTTACTCATATTTGAGTAAATCTTCTGTTTTTTATAATTAAACAGTATATTTAGTTACATCTACCGAAGAATAATCCGAGAAATCTTGTTGGGAAAATATTAGTCCTCTGGCAGGATACAAACCTGTATCCCTTAGGGAAAAGCGCTAATTGATTTAACATGTCTTGACCACTTGATCACAAAGGTCTTAATATCAAACAAAGTCTGGAATAGTGCTTTCAGGCCAGTAGATATAAATAAATATACTGTTTAAGTATAAAAACAGAGTATCTACTCAAATAACTGTATCCATTAAAAGTGATGTTTAAACAAATAAATTAAAAATATGCCAGAGTTAATCCCTTTTGTAATGGATTTTGTAAAATTTCATAATTAAACTGTCTTTGTTTATATTAGGATATGAAATCAGAGCAGATATGAATATTACAAAAAATAAGGAAAAAGTGTAGGTAGATTGTTCTCATTCCATGAGTCATGCCACTTCTGGATGTTTGGTTATTTCTATGTAACTCAGCTTTGTAAATTTTTTGTTGACCACATGATCAAGTGGATAAAAGCATTGGTTGAATCCAGTTTCTTAACGCAAAGTGTTATGAGTTCAATATCTGGCAACAGCAGTTGTGAACAAAAAATTTGAAGAGTTGACTTAAATGAAGATAACTAAAACATCCAGAAGTGGTATGATTCATGGAACAAGAACAATCTACCCCAGTGATTGAAATAAATGGTTCAGTTCAAAATTACAAACACCTAAAGAAGGTCAGGGCATAAAACAGTCAAAGTGTAGCGAATAATTTCAATATTCTAAATACCTCACCTCAAAATTATAAACAAATAGATACAATTTGTGTGTCAAATTTTCAGAGAGGAAAACTTAGCTGAAGTGTTTCATTGTTGGAGACAAATGTGTCGGCTAAGATTAGTCTTCTTTTTATCTTTTTTTCATGTCTTTGTATGTATGTGTGTGTGTGTGTATATATATATATATATATATATATATATATATATATATATATATATATATATTTTTCTTTTTTAATTTTTAATTTTAATTTTTAATTTTATTTTTAATTTTAATTCTTTTTTAACTTTTAATTTTTCTTTTTTCAGATATTCCAAAGAATTTTTTATCTAAAACAAACAGACTTTCTCTACGGACGTGCCGCATGTTGATTGGTTTACCAAAAACGAACAAACGGACGTGCCGCATGTTGATTGGTATATCGACACCACGTGATATAAACAAAAAAATATTCGGACGCTATCGTGAAATACGTTTCTAATTCAAATTTAAAAATCACTTGTTTCTGATGAAGGACCGAGGACGGTCTGAAATATAAAAATATAATAAAAATAAACAAATACTGTTTAAAAAAGTACATTTTTAAATTCTAGACTTTTTATTAATATTCTTTCCTATATATATATATATATATATATATATTTATATCTATGGTAGACTCTAGCATCTACACATCGTTCATTCAGCAATGAATTAAAACACTCTCAGCTATTGGCCGTGTGTATAATGATAATATACACTCTAAAAAGTCTGCCTTCTTCTACTGAGCACCCATAGCTCAGAGGTAGAATCGCCAACTGATGCCAATTCGGTCTGGTTTCAATTCTGGATAAAAAGCAATTGGATATCTAACCGTACTGATGAGCTGTGCTACAGCGAAACAGATCTGTCTGCGAATGACTATATATATATATATATATAATCTAGTGTATCGAGGCAGAAAATAATTTTCTAAACATATACTGTTAAAAATAAAGAAAAATACTATTGAAAATAAAGCCAAAATACAACGTTTATAATGCCTCATGTTTAAACATAATAGACATTCATTGTTTCTTGTATTTAACAATATATGTTTAGAAAATATATATAATCGTAAAGAAAGATTGTCCATGGATTCTTTTTATAATATGCAGGTAGAATAGGTTACAGAAAGATATTCAAGAGATAAAACAACAACAAATAATGTTTATTAGATATGAGTCAGCTGTTTGACCAAATAGAAGCTTGATGAGAAATGATGTTAAAAATCAATGAATATAGTTTCCACAAAAAGCTTTCTATAAATCTACAACCCTACTTAATATATAAG
Source organism: Ascarosepion bandense (assembly GCA_037127315.1). Lineage (NCBI taxonomy): Eukaryota > Metazoa > Mollusca > Cephalopoda > Sepiida > Sepiidae > Ascarosepion > Ascarosepion bandense. The sequence continues at coordinate 2,739 of JBBBDQ010001774.1, forward strand.
CAGCTTGCCCAAAATTACTAGATCTTTTCGGTGATATAACACGGGCCCCTCCCAACAAGTTGCCACTATATTTTTTATTTCATGTTGAGAAAGGACACAGGTATGTCCAAAATTTCAGTTTTTAATATCTTTTCTCATCATTTCCATTTCATCAAAAGGCCAACTCATATCCAATAAATACTATTATTAGTCTTATAGTCACTGTTATTATTTTAGTTGCAAAAAATAAATAAAAGAATTAAGAACCGTGTGCACACATTGTCAAGATTAAAAGCAGCATTAAGTTTCATGTTCCTAGCATTGACTGCTTTACAGTGATTGGTTGATAAACAGTTTGTTAATTCTCCGGCAGGGCATAGTGATCTGCAAAATTGTTCTCTGATAACTTTAAAATGTTTTTTTAATAGATTTGCATTGTTTGCACCAACAGCAGGCACCATGCAGTCATATGCCGCAGTAAGCTGCAGATTTTTCTGCATTAGCTTGGAAATAGCAACTACATCTTATTGAACTTCTGTGGCATTTTTATTATAATGAATGCAGTCAGCGGAAATAAGTGATCTCTACTGACATGGGGGCAATAAAGTAGAGGAGGAGAAAAGCAAGTTTCATTGTGACATTTGGAACGACATTATTACAGGCAATGAAATTTAAACTTAATTTTTTTGAAAATATGGGTATAATTAATTCTTTGAAATTTTCTCAGATTTTGAGATGAAAAATTTTGATTATATCTTATAATAATTATTTGTTAACACTTCCCTTTTGTGAATATACTAATATATTTATGAAAATTATCTTGCCTAAGATTGATGAATATATATGTTTCCAACATACATACACTTTTTTTTTTTTTGTATCACCCCATGCAAGGCAGTATAGCCACTAAGACACAATGGGTTACTGGGTGTGGAAGAATTCGGAACAGAAACATTAATAATGAGTGGGAAGAGAAAAAAAAGACAGTAGATAGTGATTGACATTGCATTTAAACTTTTTGCAGATTAAACTTGGCTGGAAAGTATGGAAGCTGAATGAAAGTTCTGCAAGAAACTGTTAGCATGGAATTTACAGTTACATTTAGCCAGCTCGGATGAGCTTAAGTCACTGATGCCTCCTCAACAGGTGTTTACTCGTGCAACCAGACTGGCAACTGGATCCCACCCATTCACAGTCAGGTTAGCCAAATGCAGACGACAATTCTACTCCTGCAGCTTCCTCTCTCGCACTTCCCGCCTGTGGAACTCACTCCCGTATTCTTGCTTTCCTGACGGCTACAACCTCCAGAAATTTAAATGCAAAGTCAATACTCATCTACTAACCACTGGACTCTAGCTCTCTCCCCTCCCCTGTATAACCTTCACTTTCTCACCGCCTATTTATCTTTCATCGCACCTGCTTTCTCAGCTTTCTATTGTTCCTTTCTAACTAGTTTGTACTCCTCACTCTTTTCTAATTAATCTTGTTACATTTATGTAACCCCCTGTACATCAGTGGCATTTCCGCCTTGCTCAGGGTGAAATGATTAAAAAAAAAAAAAAAAAAGTATAAATTGATGAGTTCTTGGTGCCTGTCTAATACTGCCCATAAATTCATAAAGTCTAGGTATCATAGCAAAGAGCTCATCTGAACAATTACCATGAAAGTATTTATAGAAAGGGCAAACAGAGGCAACCTTTTGGCAGTGGGAAAATGACTGAAGCCAAGCTACCAGAGCAGGACTGATAATATTGCTAATTATTCCTTGGATTTTATCAAGAAGTTCAAGGTAAATAACAGGGGCCTCGGAACATATGTGGCAGTAATATTCTAAGCATGGGCGAATAGTAGACTTATAGATATGGATGATAGATTCTGGAGAGGAAAATTGGTTCACTGTATCATATGACACAATTTGTCTCGCATGAGACAGTGAACCAAGTTTCTTAGGAATTGACCTAAACTTGCTGAGAAACCGTACTGATGAGCTGTGATACAGCGAAACAGATCTGTCTGCAGATGACTATATATATATATATAGTCTTCCACAGACAGATCTGTTTCGCTGTATCACAGCTCATCAGTACAGTTAGACTCCGATAGCTTTTAACCCAGGATTGAAACCCAATCGAATTGGTGTCAGTCGGCGATTCTACCTCTGGGCTATGGGCGTTCGGTAGAAGAAGGCAGACTTTTTAGCATGTATATTGTCATTATACCCACTCAAAGTCTACCATTCTTCCAGAGTGCTCAATCAGGGTGTGAGAGCATGTATATATATATATATATATGTATATATATATATATATATATTTAGGTGAAGAGAACCAACAATTTTACAATTCTGAGTTTTGTAACAATACTGAATGCATCAACAGAAATGCAGATGCAGTCTAGATAGAGATTTTGATAGACTGACACTTTTGCTGTTAAAATTTAAAGAAGAAATTATGTATTCTCCCAAAATATAACCTTTTTTTCAAATTTAAAGTGGATCTCTATTCTGATTAGTAAAAAAATTGGCTTGATGAAAGATCACTTTTTCCTTCTTCATTTGTGGCCTTTATTTTGGTGATTTCTTCCTTCAAATGGACCAATAATTCTATATAATATTTGCTATTAATGGTTCTTTCTTTCTCAAAGTAATCAATGAAAAAATACCTTATGCATCCCAAAATACGGAGGCCAAAACCTTACCTGCTGATGTTTGCGTCTTTGGTGTGTGTATATAAATATACAATTGTGTGTTTGTATATATATATATATATATATATATATATATATACACACACACACACACACACACACACACACACACCTCTATAGAAATGGGATATGTAAGGTTTAAAATGCAATTTTGAAAATGAAACATGTTCTTATTTCAAGCTAATAGATTAGGTTTAATATTTTCAATACCCAAAATAGTTTTGCAAACATTTCTAAAATAATTTAATTTGTGGATAAATCCTGAAAGTTTCATTAAAATATAACAATTATTTGATTTTTGCAAGAATTTTCAGACCAATGTATTTTTCAATGCAAAAAATTCCCTATACTAAACTTTGGGTTTCCCTCCTTGTTGCAAGAAAAACAAAATTTTTAACCAAAATTTCAAAGGTTCTAAAAGAGATTAAAAAATAGAATTTAATGATAAAAAGAAATCCTCTTGGCTTTTCTCTGAATAATAACAAAGCTTTGGATGATAAACTTTGTTTTTATTAAATTTTGGGCATCTTTTTCATCATGTATGCTCATTCTTTACCTAATATGAGGAAGTATATATATATATATATATATATATATATATATAGAGTCATCCGCAGACAGATCTGTTTCACTGTATCACAGCTCATCAGTACGGTTAGACTCCGATTGCTTTTTAACCCAGGATTGAAACCCAATCGAATTGGCATCAGTCAGCAATTCTACCTCTGAGCTATGGGTGCTCGGTAGACGGAAGCAGATTTTTTTAGTATGTATATTATCATTATACATGCCCAATAGCCAGAGTGCTCTAATTCATTGCTGAATGAGCGATGTGTAGATGCTAAGAGCAGCTACTGTTTTTCAAAGTCTACCATTCTTCCAGAGTGTTCAATCAGGGTGTGAGAGTGTAAATATTAAAAACAGAAATAGGGGTTGTTCCAACAAAAGAAATTCGTATAGAAGAAAAAAGTGCCAGAAGCCGTGAACATTTTGTTTAAAGTGTAAATTTATTGTTGTTATTATTACTAATATTACTTGCTTTTTGTATGATAAATTAAGTGTCCCTAATGGTATTTGCATTGAGTCTAAAATTGACTCTCTTCAGGTGAATAAACTTGTGACTTTACATATCGAGATCTGTTTATTTTTCTGATGGCCAAAATATTGTGTGTATATATATAGAGATAAATGGTGAGCAGGGCAGAAAGTATGCATGTGTTTGTTGCTTTTCTTTTCGCACTCGCATGTTAAGTCACATTTTGTTAGTCATAAAAATATTTTACAATGACATGCAAAATTTGATTTTGCCGTTATACTTCAAAATTGTTTTCAGCAATTTTGATTTGATTCTACTCTACGGGTCATCTAGGTTTTTTTTTTGTTGTTTTTAGAATACTACTTTTTGCCACAGTTTGTAAACATTTTTTTTAATTGCATTTGAATTTAGTGTGTCTGTGTAGGTGTCTTAGGTTTTTCATGTTGTTTTGTTGAGGGAAGGCTTGTATTTTTTATAAATATTTCTTCCTGCATCATGAGCATGTCATAATATCTCTTTTGGTAGATAGACATTACTCTGAATTTACCTCCTCTATATTCGTGTAAACATTGTGAGATGTAGAATTTCCTGTTATTGGTTAGTTTAATGTTACTTCTGTGCAGAGCTAATCTTTTATTAGACCTTGTGTCACCCACACATATATTTTTGTGCATTCATCACATTTTAGTGCATAAATTAGATTTTTAGAATTGCAGCTATATATATATATATATATATATATATATACACACACACTCAATAATTAAAGTTTTAGCAAACAGCTACTCAGGTTTCAACCATAAGGTATTGTCAGGCACAAGGTGAAAAAATCCAAGACATAACTTTAGATATACACTAACTCTGGAAGAGTGGGAGGTAGGGATGATTTTTTCATTTTATGCCTGACGATACCTCACAGTTGAAACCCAGAAAGCTTGGTAATCTTAATTATTGTGTATATATTTTCTCTCTACTTTTTTCTTATTGAATTTTGTATTGAGCACTTTTTCATTATTTCAAACTTTTGGGAGTGGTTGTTTACTCTCTTCGTCTGTATTATTGTTGTTGTATATATATATATATATATATATATATATATATATATATATATATATATAACAACAATAATGCAGAGGAAAACAGTAAACAATATATATATATATATATATATATATATATATATATATATATATATTATCAATATAGCCCGGTGTTGCTCTGGTGTAATGAAAGCTTTAAAACTAATCCATGGTTCTGGAGCTCAGACTCAGCCTAAAGAATATTTGTGTGAAGTTTGGTGAGAATCAGATAGAAATTGTGGATTTGTATAAAGGACATACAGACAGATAAACAGACATGCGCACAAACATCTTGCCTTTTATATATATTATCGATTTTCTGCACTATTGTAAGAACTGCAACCTTGAAACTTCTGAATATCATTTCTTATGTCTTTGTCTATGATTGCATCAAATTTGATTAAAATCGGACCATTCCTTCTATGACCTGATTTTTTTTATTATTGATTTTCAATATTTATCAGGGATACCTTGACACAAAACCTAGCTAAGAACACTCAGAGACACTTATAGTACAACTGTGTAAATTTTCAAGAAAATCGGTTCAGCCGTTTTGGAGTCTATAGATAACGGACACACACACACACACACACACAAAGTTCTATTTATAAATAAGTTTATATATATATATGTATTTTAATTTTTATTTGTTTAACATTAGCCCTTGTTTTTATTTTATTTTAAACAGTATTTATTTTATCTAGCAGTTTGCATATTCAAGGAAACTTAATAAATATATTAAGTTTTCTTGAATATTCAAACTGCTAGATAAAATACTGTTTTAAATAAACATAGCAAACTTTCTTTCAAATATATTTCACTGAATATGAGAGACAAGGAAAATTTGATGAATTCAGTTTTTCTGGTATTAAATCTTTCTGTTTGCTGGAGGTCATGGCATGCAAAAAAATATCCATAGTGTTTATTGTCCCAAGCGCTTTCGGACAATTATTTTGGCATTTTCAAGGGGTTTGTTGTCAATTTTTTTCATGGTTGTCCTTTAAGATGCAATTGTGTGATACTAGCATTTATTTTAGGCTCCATTAAAAAACATGGTGGGAATTGGCCTTTTATATAGCTTTTTCTTCTATGTGCCATCTCCCTTCAGGACGTAGGTGATCATGGCCCTCCTCCTCATCCCCTTCCCCCTTTTAACTGTTAACACATTTCTTTTCTCTTGTTATTTCTCCAAAGCTATGCTCTGCTATCCACTTGCTTAAGTCCATCAAGTATGCCACACATTGTTTTCCCCTGTCTCTCTTTTCCTCTCTCCATCCTGTGAGTATCAGATTCTCCAAACCCTCCTTCCACACTATGTGTCCCAGAAACTTCATCTGTTTCTTCCTGATGTTAAGTATCAATTTCCTTTTCATTTCTATGCTCTCCAAAATCATGTTTGGTCCATGGTATCCTCAGCATCCTTCTGTAGAACCACATTTCTGTTGCTTCAAGTCTTTCCTTCAATTTTGATGATGTTGCCCAGCATTTGCTGATATACAGAAGGACAAACATCACATAACAGTCCAGTAATATTTTCTCTATTTCTAACAAAATTTTCTTGTCTCTTAATACTCTACTTAGCTTTTGGAATGTGTCCTTGGCCATTCCAATATGCCTTTGGATCTCAGTGTTGCACTTTCTACTCTCTGTTAAAACACTTCCCAGATATTTAAATTTCTGTACCTTCATTTTAGTATTCCTGACTTGTAATTGGCATTTTAGGCTCTTCTTTCTGCTGATGAACATGCATTCAATTTTCTTGTAGTTCATGTTTAGTCTTTACTTTTTGCTTTCCTTTGTTGCCTTTTAATAGTTTATTTGTGTATCTGCTATCAGAACTGTGACATCTGCGTATCATATATTGTTAAGATTATGACCACCAATGATGAATCCTAGCATGACTTACATAAATATATATATGTATATATTGGATGCAAACTTTCTTTCATGCATGTTTCATTGAATATAACAGACAAGGAAAATTTGATGAATTTTTTTTAGTTTTTTCTGGTATTCTTAATTTTTTTCATTTGGTACAAGTAAAGTAAGATAAAAATTGTCCATACTGTTTACTGTCTTATTTAATTCTGTGATGCATATTGTATGGAAATAGCCGTTAATTTTAAATATGCCAAATGAACATGGCCGGAATTCAAGTTGGCCTCCTATTTAAAAAAAAAACCTTTAACACATTGTTTCCATTGTTAAAAAAAAGAATATATATATATATATATATATATATATATATATATATAAATCTAAGTAAGAGCCAATAAACCTACCTAGGTTTCACCCTACGGCTCGTCAGGGTATGAAGATCTTCATACTCTGAGGAGCCGTAGGGTGAAACCTAGGTAGGTTTGTTGGCTCTTACTTAGATTTTTCTGTTTTTGTTGCTCTACTTTTGTATTGAGTGCTTTAGTGTTAGGGTTTTTGTCTTGGGGTTTTTTTCTTCCCTCCAAGTATTTGACTTTTGTTCATGTACTTCTTTTGTTTCTTTTTTTATTTCCTCTCCTATTTTCTCCGAGTTTGTTCCCAGTGGGTTTTTCAAGATGAACTTAAATATAGTATAACAATTACTAGTATTAGCAGAATTATTTTTGTTACTATTAATATTGTTGTTATTATTGTTATTATATATATATATATATATATATATTAGTCATCCACATATGAGCCTGTTTTGCTGTATCACATCTCATTGGTGTGGCTAGACATCCACTTGCCTCTGGCCGAGATTGAAACTCGACCAATTTGGTGTCAGGTGGAGTCACTACTCCCTAAGCCATAAGCACATGGAATGAGAGAGGGGAAAATTTAGTGTGTTATATATAAGCGGTATATACACATGCCAGTCACTGGAAGAACTCAATTCATTGCTGAAGAGTAATGAATAAATCGCAGATGTGGTAACTGTTTTCAAAATTTTCCTCTCTGGAGAGCTCAGTCGTAATGAAAGCATAATGTATTACATAAAATGGATGTATGAATATTTTCCTTTCTTTATCATTTCATCCCATGCAAGGTGATAAAGCTACTAAGATCCAAGTGGTTTCTGAGTGTGAAAGAATCTGTAAAAACAACTTTATTAAGGAGAAAAGACAATGAAAGAATAGAATTTAAAAAGACAGAAGATAATGATTGACAACATTTAGAATCCCCTGCAATTATTAGATGAACAACTTTTTTCAGATACAAGTCCTACTATTTAATCCATAGTTGGGAGAAGACAAGATGGGAGGGATTCATACATGTATTTGCATACATTTTATTCAATAAAAAATTATCTTGGCACACCTTAAGTTAAACATTTTCATATGCTTTAATTATGAGATCTCTACTTGCCATCAGAGAAATGATTACACCACTTTGTGAAATTTAGACTTGTCCACTTCTCTAAATTTTAACTTATTAATGGCAAGATATTTAAAATGGATTAAATTATGGTTAATGCCTATTTCAGGAAATAAATTAAGGGCAGATGTCTATCTCCTTTTTTTTCTTTTTAATCATTTCATCCCAAGCAAGGGAATGAAGCCACTAAGACTCAAGGGTGGGGGGTTACTGAGTGTGAGAGAATATGAAAAAAGTCATTAAGGAGAGAGAACAATAAAACAAGACAAGATAACTATTGACATTGCATTTAAATGTTTGATGATCCCCTACTATGGGTTAAATAATAGAACTTGTATCTAAAAACATAATTGTTTTCATCTTGAAAAAATTGTTCACACAATATTTACTCAGAAAAAAATTCTTATAATCCAAATTGTTTCAACTTTATATAACCTATGAAAGGTTGATAAACCACAAAAAAAACATCTAATCAAATTGTTCAATAAAAAGTTTCAAAGATTGTCATTTCCAATTTAGGGTACACTTGTCTTTTGGGATATTCAGCAATTGATGTTGGCACAGTTTCCTAATTCCCTGTCAGCATTGTTTAGAATATGCCCATTGTACAACCTGCAGAAGTGGAAGACATTCTCCTCAAAAGAGTTTTCTTTCCAGGTAGATATTTACAGACTAGGATATGAACTCATCCAATGTCTACCTTTTTGATGCTAGTATAAATTGGACATGTGCGTGTGTCTTTTTGATGCCATAACAGTTCAAGAAGAATGAAAAACTACTTGTATCTTCATTCTAACTGGCTCCAATATCTCACTGACATACGCAGAAACCAAAAAAAAATTATGTACATTCACTAGTAATTAAGAGAGGTTGAATGAAAACTTTGACAGAAGAATCTTGAACTGTCAAATTCAGGAATCGGTGTGAAATGTAAGAAAAAACGCCCCAACTTCTCAGAATTTGGATACATGCATGACTAGATTTTGCATTTAAAGTTTACTAACTTTACGGCATGAAGCCTATCCCTTTTTCTAATTAGTTCCTGTAGAAAGAGCCATTAAGTCAAAGAGTGGCAGGTCTTATTTACAAGTAAAGAATGAAGAAAATTCAGGGTTCTTAATTCTAGTAAACTTTCTTCTCGTATCTGTGATTTCATCTTTAGCTTTTTAGGAGCTGATCCCCCCACCCCCACTGCCTTCTTTTTTTTTCCTTTGTTTTTCTCTCTCATAAAAAACAGCTGCTTTAAATTCAGTATCTGATGGTGGAATGAGGTTAGCCAAATATCGTGTGATTGGGATGACCAAAAATAGAATTGGTAAGTGTGTTTCCAACAACAACAGCAACAAAAGGATAAATAAACTGCAAAAAGACAGTGCAAGTCTAATTTTCTTTTCAACAGTGCCACCTGTCTTTGCTGATATTATGTGATCAACAATTGCAAATGACTCAAAGACAAAAAAAAAAAAAGAAGTTAAATCCGGAAATACTTATATGCATGCTAATCTCTTTTGAATCCCTCCCCCCTCTCTCTGGCTTACGGCCATATCACGTTGAATACACCGGTTCTCACTCGATCACCGAAATTAAGCAACGTTGATCCTCATCAGTACTTAGATGGGTGACCTTTTGGGAATACCAGGTGCTGTAATCGTATAGTGACGGATGTCCGTTGTGGTGCAGTGGATGTCGGCTCAGAAAGAGAAATCGGTGAGCCGAGTTCGAATTCTAGTTGAATACCCTGCATTCAGTTAAAGCACTGGTACCCTTGGGAAAGGTATTAATCCGTCCCTTCCCTCCATTTATGGGTTAAATAACAAGGGTAGGACTTGGGGACCCTATCCTTAAAAACAAAATTCCAATAAATCTTGATACTCAAAAAGAAAGAAGTATTGCTAGACACAAAACTTATATATATAAAAAAAAACAATAAATTGTTGAAAGAAAAAGGTATTACCAGCAATAAATAAATAAAATTTAGTTGGCAATAAGTGACCCCCTGAGGTTGATATACCATAAAACCAACCAACCATATCTCTCACTCTCTCTCATTCCCTTCCTCCATCTCCCTATATCTCTATATCTCCCCCTCCTCTCTATCTCTCCATGTGTGTATGTGTATATATAAAAGTTGGTTCACTGTATTATGCCAAAACCTTTTCTCATAAGAATTCATCTTGTACATAGATGTGCGTTGTGGTGCAGTGATTATTGGCTGGGAATGAGAAATCGAAGAGCTGCGTTCAAATTCCACTTAAATTCATTGCGTTCACTTACAGGCAAATATCCTTGAGAAAGGTATTAATACATCTCTTCTCCCTCCAGCTATGGGTTGAATAGCAGGACAGATTGGGTTGGGGACCAGTCTCTCGCAGAAAGAAATGGCAACCTACTGTAAGAAAATCTTCTGCCTAGTGAGTCATGGATTGAAAGGTACATGGTTGCTCAAGTGTGTATTATATAAACACTTAACTAACTGACTTGTACATTTATAAATCTACCATTTTCCTATGGATTTAATAATACTGGTTGGGCGATTCTCTATGTTGAGATTCTTGACAAAATCCAAAGAAGAATGTGGCATTTTAACTTCAATTACTTTCTTACAAACATGACATGGCTTCTCCCCTAATTTTTTCTACAAATATTTTCATGGCAACTCTTCTGATGAGCTTCTCTCCTTAGCGCCTTAACTGCATCAGTTTAAGCATACTACTAAATTGATTCAGGGTTTGGGAGGAAAGAGAAAGAGTGTGAAGAGCTACAAGGGAGAGGGAGATGTGGAAGGCCATGATTACCTACGTCCTGAAGGAACATGGCACATAGAAGAAGAAGACTTGATTGACTGGGAAGTGTTTTAACAGAGATTTGTCAGCAGATTCTGATAAACAATGAAGTATTCCTAAAGCTAGGCAGATAACTAAGAAAAAGGGAAATTTCATTGCAGACAAGGAAAAAAATTAAAATAAAAAGATTTGAATTTTTACATCCATGACTTAGTAACAAATCTCTGAAGAAGCTTAATAAAGTGAAAGACATTAGATTAGACACTTTTCCTACATGGTCTTTACTTATTCTATTATATATATATATATATATATATATATATATATATATATATATATACTAGCAGTATAACCTGGCGTTGCTTGGGTGTGATTAAAGCTTTAAAACTAATCCATGGTCCTGGAGCTCAGACTTTTTGGACGTTGGCATGAAAGACTAAAAAGCAATAGTTGTTTCCAGTTAAAGCGAAACCATAGACTGAAAGAAAAATGAATGGATGTAAGTCAAATTTTGATTTCCTGGTATCGATATCAGATAAATTTTTTTCATTGTAAACTGAATTTTGAAGGCTAAATAAGTCCTCTGAGTAAATGGTAACATGGCTGAGATTAAGATCTACAATTATACCTACTTAGAGCCAAACCCGAAACAAAAACTAAAATAAAAGGGCTGAAAAAATACAGACATACAGACAGATAAACAGACACACATACAAACATCTTGCCTTTTATATATATATATTATATTATTTTCTGCACTATTGTAAGAACTGCAACCATTTACTCAGAGGACTTATTTAGCTTTCAAAATTCAGTTTACGACTAAAAATCTTATTTGATATTGATACCAGGAAATCAAAATTTGACTTATTCCATGCATTTTTTTTTCAGTCTACGGTTTTGCTTTAACTGGAAACAACTATTGCTTTTTAGTCTTTCGTGCCAACGTCCAGAATCTGAGCTCCAGGACCATGGATTAGTTTTAAAGCTTTCATTATACCCGAGCAATGCCGGGCTATACTGCTAGTTACTTATAAATACTTTTCTTTTATCTAAGTTATTTTTTTTTTTCGTGTGACTTTACTCTGACTGAACAAAACCAAGTCATTAATTCTACTCGACCATCTAGACCAAGCCAGTCTTGTGATCAATCAACACAATGTGGGATGAGACAAGGCTTGGGCTGAAGTGATCAATTTCATGCTCAGCTGAGGAGACCGTGCTTAAGTGCAAACTAGCCATGAGGTGTATGTCATACTGTTATCACTAACCCAAGGACCATTAATTGGAAAATCACTGGCCACTTTGACGTGGTATACTGGCTAGCAGTCATGTCTCGATAGATCAGTTACAACTGAATAGTGAGTATATTGGTGCCCTATAGTTTTGGCCTTGTGCCATAACTGAGCTTTGCTTAGAAAATCGCCGTAAAAAGTTTGAGTTTTACTTATTAGTTAAGTTCTTTATTATTAAAAGATGACCTTTGCATGTAGGCTCCATTTAAGCTTAGAGATTGATGGCATGCTATAAATCTCACCACAATCACGATTTAGGATAAATTCTTATTATTTAGGATTGATTCTTATTAATTATTAAAAGAACATGGTGGCTCCATTTAAGTTTAGAGGTTGAAGGCTTATTATGAATCTCATCACAATCACCATTTAGGATTCCTATAGTGGGGTTATCTATTCTTTTCTGTTAGTAGTGGAGAGTCCATTCTAGTGAAGGGTAGCTGTATACTGTTGCAGTTTAACAGAATTTGGCCTTGTTGAAGATAGCCCACTATAAGTCATAAACAAAAAGTATAAATCAAGAAAAACAATTGAAGTTGAAAAATAACATTTTATATATATATACACATATCAATTAAGGTCTTTATAGTTAAAGTCATACTTGAAGTATAGGTCCAACAGACATTAAAATGTTCATGGCAATAAAATGCTGAAAGAGGATTAATGCTTAGGAATTTGGGAGCATGTAAGTAAGGAATGTCTTTGATGTATTCACTCCTTAGGTCAGTAAGTAGTTTTTGAGGCAGGGAAGAAGGAAAGAGGTAAGGAAGGTGAGCGTAGTAAGCCACTTGACTTCGGTCAAGGGAAATGCTAATTACTCTCTTCTCCTCGAGTCGGTCTGCCTGTCGATGCTGTCTGTATCCGCTTTTTATATCTTCTTTTTTGGATCACAGCAGCTCCTTTGGGATTTCACACTTGTATTTGATTCTGGGCTTCTCATTGGCTGATAAATAAAATTTGCGTAGGCTTGTGAACTGGAAATTTAATATTTAATTAATTTTTATTTTTTAACCGGAACATCTGTGCGGAGCCGGCGGCGCAGCGACAACTTTTGATCATGAAAGTGCAAACATCCGGTCCATCACTTTTGCTCGGTATTACCACATTCCTTCTACCTAAAGGATGGCAGAGAATGAAAAATAGTAATCATAATATTAGCTGTTTCCTTATAAGGAAATCTTTGGCATTCAGTGACTGAACTGTTTGCTTTACTCTTGATTGAAATTAATAAAATCTTTCTACTAAAATCATTTTTCAGAAAAATAGGTTTCTAATAATGCCACTGTCTGACTCTTTCCAGCAATAATGGAGGCTTCCTTGCTAACTTTTGGTTTGAAGTAGTGTGGAACGCCAACATCTAGATAATGTCATTGTTTTCTCTTCAAGTGTTATATTCTATCCTTTTTAGTTGTTGCCACTGTTGAAAGTTCTCAAGTGATGTATTTTTAGTTATTTGTGATTTTCTAATGCCAGTTCACGAAGTTTGAAGAAGGACAATCATATCTAAGATTTCCAGGGTTCATTCTCAGGGCCATTTTTAATCATTGATCTCAAAAAGTAATTACTTACAGTTCACAGTTTAGATGTTTCTGAATGGCTGGGGTGTCGTTCATGTGTTGGAGTGATTCTTCTATTGCATTTTCTTTTACAATGTCGGGGTTCACCAGTGTAGAAGTATGGAGATGCTTAATGTTTTTTGAATTGGCCTTGTGTAAAACATAACCAAACTGCCTATAACTTACAGGTTTTATCAGAATCATCAGAAGGTTATCAGAATGTGATTTTTGGATAAATAAAAGTATACTTTTTGTATGTTTAAATAGAAATTTATTTATAGAAAAGAATAACATGAATTGGTAGAAGTTAATGTTCAATGAGAAACTGTATGAAGAAATTAAGGGTATGAAGAGTTCATAGTAGTCATTGCAAGAGTGAGTTTATGTGTACATAGGCAGGAACATATGTATGTATGAGCATTTATTATTGGTAAGATAGGCTTTGAAGTTATCACTCAGGGTGAATGATGAAAAGGAAGGAGGTGAGAGATGAGAGAGAAAGATAGAGACAATGATGTTAGTCAAGGGACATGTTAATTATGCTCGCCATCTTATCTCTCTGGCGACGAGCAAGCTTGCTCTGTCTTTTATTTCATTTGTAGGTCATTTGGGACTTCACTCCTGGATGTGATTCTGGCCTTTCTATTTTGTTTTTAGATGTTTCCTAGTTTTCTATTGGCCAAAAAACATTTCACATCGAGGTATGAAATTTTGTGAGTTTTGTGTGTGCTAAGCAATGGTTTTGTAAATTCGAGCAAATTCGTTTATTTCTAAGAAAATCAATGAGTCAGCACTTAGCATTTGAATTTTTAAATCTAGAACTTGTTTTGTTCACTACATATAATATACATATTAATGTCTCCATTTGACCAGTATTTAAGAACATGAAATGTTTTGTAGTTTTCTTAGTTCTACCAGTTCTTGTCCTCATGGCGAAAACCTGCCATACTCATTGTAGCAAACCACTTTCATTTTCTTTGTATTCCATTAATAAGATGTAAGTTCCACTTGGGCACCTTCTTCCCACAAACAACTGCTTTGTGGAACCGACTCCCAAGGGGATGCTTCTCCAATCACTACAATCTTAGCCTATTCAATATATCTCACTCTCTTGGCCTGCCTCTCTGACACACACAGTCTCTACCTGCTTCTAGAATTTTCTCTCTCTGCCTGTCTATGTGACACTTTCTCTCTGTCTGCCTCTACAACACTATCTCACCCTCTCTGCCCACCTCTGTGACACTCTCTTTCTGTCTGCTTCTTTAACACTATCTCACCCTCACTCTGTCTACCTCTGCAGCACTCTCTCTCTTTCTTTGCAGAAATCTCTCATTCTGTGGCTCTCTTACACTCTTTTTTCTCTCTCTCTCAGCAATTCTTTTACTCTGTTTAAAATTCTCCCCACCCGTATATAACAATACTAGCAGTATAGCCCGGCGTTGCTCAGGTGAAATGAAAGCTTTTATATATATATTTTATCGATTTTCTGCACTATTGTAAGAACTGCAACCTTAAAACTTCTGAATATCATTTCTTATGTCTTTGTCTATGAGTGTATCAAATTTGATTAAAATCGGACCACTCCTTCTATAACCCAATTTTTTCAATTATCGATTTTCAATATTTATCAGGGGTACCTCAACACAAAACCTAGCTAAGAACACTCGCAGACACTTATAGTACAACTGTGTAAATTTTCAAGAAAATCGGTTCAGCCGTTTCGGAGTCTATAGGTAATGTACACACACACACACACACACACACACATAGAGACACACAGACAAAGTTCCATTTATAAATAAGTTTAGATATAACGATTTCACATTCATTCTTTTTGTGATACCAAAAATTTGTTAATGATTATATACCCCCTATTTTTCTATCTTTTAATTCAAATATTTTTCCTGATTTTCCCACGGTGGATATTTTGGAAGAAAGTTTGTATATTTTTCTTTTCTTATCTTTGTCAGTTTCTGTTCCCACTTTCTCATAAAATAATAAAAAAAAAGTCCCACTGATAATGAAAATCAGCCTAAAGATAAAACATTAAAGGAAAAAAAAAGCCTAAAATCACTGTGGTAAGAAAAACTAATTTATATTGTTCTTACTTTCTCTCGTTAAATATTGCAAGATGATGTTTTTATAAGAATATGGATTCTCTTTTCGAGCAGAATGTTTCTCTCTATCAAGACTGCCGGCCTGTAATACTGGAGCCCTACTTGCAGAATGGGATATGAGCGTATTATTTTATATTCTTATCTCAATTACTTATTTTTATTTTTAGTTTCTATCCTGCTTGCAATTTCTTACATTAACCTGTTCTTTATCTGAACTCTTTCATTTTTTATTGTTTTTTTTTTCAGAGTTTTTTGACAGCTTTTTTTGTTTGTCTCTATGACACTCTCAGTATCTTTCTGATAGAAAGCCTTTAACTCGCTCAATATGCATTTCCTGCTGGATAGACTCTCCCTCCCACTCCCTCTCCCTCTCTCTTTCAATGTGCATTTCCTGCTGGATAGACTCCCCCCTCCCCCTCTCTCTTTCAATGTGCATTTTCTGCTGGATAGACTCTCCCTCCCTCCCCCTCCCCCTCCCTCTCCCTCTCAATGTGCATTTCCTGCTGGATAGACTCTCCCTCCATCCCCCTCCCTCTCTCTCTTTCAATGTGCATTTTCTGCTGGATAGACTCTCCCTCCCTCTCTCCCTCTCCCTCTCTCCCTCCCTCCCTCTCTCCCTCTCCCTCTCTCTCTCTCTCTCTCTTCCAATGTGCATTTCCTGCTAGAAAGATTCTCTCTTTCTCTTTTTCAATGTGCACTGCCTGCTGGAATGTCTCTCACTCTCTCTCAATATGCAGTTCCTGTTGCATAAACTCTCCTCTCACACTCTCAATACACACTTCCATCCAAAAAAGACTCTCTCTCTCTCTCTCTCTCTCTCTCTCAATATATCCTTCCTACCAGAATGATTTACACTCTCTCTCTCAATACACATTTCCTGCTAGAAAGATTCTCCCTCTCTCTGCACTTCCTGCCAGAAAGACACACTCTCTCTTTCATTGTGCAGTTCCAGCTGAAGAGACTCCTCTCTCTTTCAATGTGCACTTCCTGCTGGGAAGACTCTCTCTCTCTCTCTTTCTCAATCTGTGATTTCTACTGGAAAGACTTTATCTCTCTCTCAGTATATGCTCATTGTTGGAAAAACCCTCTCCCTTCCTCTGAATATACACTTTCACATATGCTTTCATTCTGAGTATTTCTCTCTCTCTCTCTCTCTATCTATCTATCTATACGCATCGTTCATTCAGCAATGAATTAGAACACTCTCAGCTATTGGGCATGTATAATGATAATATATACACGCTAAAAGGTCTGCCTCCTTCTACTGAACATCCATACCTCAGAGGTAGAATCGCCGATGGACCCAATTCGGTCGGGTTTCAATCCTGGATTAAAAGCAGTCGGATGTCTAACCATATTGATGATCTGTGATACAGCGAAACAGATCTGTCTGTGGATGACTATATATATATATATATATATATATATATATATATATATGTGTGTTGTTCTGTTTTTTCTTCATCTTTCATTTTCTCTCTTTTCTCTTCACTTCTTCCTTTACTCTCCTCAAATCTTTCTTCCTGTATTTCTCCCTCCACCATTTTTTTCTTTTCCTCTCATTTCTTCTTCATACATTTTGTCTTTTTTGATTTTTTTTGGCCATTCACTCACATCAACAATCATAGTTCTTTCATTTTTTTGCTGAAATCAACTTGATCAGCTGGTTAAGAAAACCCCTAAGGTTGAGGAAAAGTAAAATTACCTGAATATTGTCTCCCTAATTTCTTTCGATTCATTAGCTTATTTCTTCTGGGTGTGAAAACTGATAACACTAACAACCTCTAGGAGAAACAGGGGGGAAAAAAAACAGAAGAGAAAGAGGTGGGTGGGAGGAAAAACAGAGGATAAAGCTTATACATAGAAAATTGGTTGTAAAAAGAGAAGCCAGGTATAGAAAGAGTGGAAACATAAAAGAGACTGCATATATGGCAAAGTATACAAAAGATGGTGGATGTGCGTTGTGGTGCAATGGATATCAGCTCGGAATGAGAAATCGGGGAACCGAGTTCAAATTCCAGTTGAATTCATTGCATTCACTTACCTTTGGAAAGGTATTAATCCATCTCTTCCTTCCAGTTGTGGGTTAAATAACAGGACAGATTGGGTTCTATTTTGGCAGATGATGTCAGTCATCTGTCTTGTCGACCTCCATGTGGACCCAGAATATATATATATATATTACGTATAAAAAATAAAAATTTACAAAATTGTATGGCCATTTCAACAAGTGAAATTTCAGTTTTATAAGTATATATTTATATATATATATATTACATGTAAAAAAATTAAAATTTACAAAATCGTATGGCCAATTTTAATTTATATATATATATATATATATATATAGTCATCCACATACAAGCCTAATTTTAATTTGGCTGGCAACCAATCTACTGCAGAAAGCAATGGCAACCTACTGCGGGATAATCTTCTGCCCAGTCAGTCATGTCTCTTTCGAGACATGATTGCCCAAGCGTGTTTCACGTATGGCACTTAACTGACTGACTGGATATAATAGTTGAAAACATGATTAAGGCTTCTACTAGGTATAAAGTGGGGGATCAGTTTTCCATTGTTTTGAAGTAATAAACTGATCCCCCACTAATTACTACTTCATAATATAATACATCTCTTTCCTCTCTAGCTATAAGTCAAATAATAGGACAGATTGGGTTCTATAGCCTTGGCTGGCAACCAATCTACCACAGAAAGCAATGGCAATCTACTGCGGGATAATCTTCTGTCTAGTCAGTCGTGTCTCTTTTGAGACATGATTGCCCAAGCATGTTTCACATATGGCACTTAAATGAATGATACTGAAGATGAAAGGGAATTGATCAAGGAATTAAAAACCTGAGAAAAAACAAAGGAAAACAACAATGAAACGATAGAAGATAAAGAATTAATAAGAAATGTGAGAAAAATAGGAAGAGAAAAAACAATATGTTAAATTGCGGAAAAGGTACCAAAAGAAAAATGGAAAAATTTGGAAGATGGAAGTAGGAATAAATCAAGAAGAGAGTTCACAAGAATTTAAAAGAGAATGAAAGAGAATGTAAAAATAAAAACAAAATGAAAAGAAAGAGACTTTCTGTCATAAGTCATTTTCTTATTTGTTTGTCTGCAACTCTCTGCTTCTTAAAATCCCAGTTTAGCAACCGAATCAAATTGAAAATATTTAAGTCAGTGTTTCCCAAACATTTGTGACCTTAGTGCAGAATTGTTTGGCTTTATCAAATACGTTTTACTTTAAGCAAATTTCAAATGCCTAATATAAAAAACGAAAAGAAAAAAATAACTTCAAATTTAAAACTGTGGAGAATGCAATAGGAAACCAATCCAAGCTTTCCTTTTATTGCTTTTATATATATATATATATATATATATATATATATATATATATATATGTTCAATTTATTTGTTTAAATCCATTTCGTAGAAATTTTATAAAATGAATAATCTAAATCAGTTGAGTTCCGATCAAAGCTGGAAGCAATGGGATGTCTAGCAACACTGATGAGCTGGGATATAGCTAAACATGGTTGTATGTGGATGACTATCTGCCTTCTTCTACCGGACACTCGTGGCCTAGGGGTAGAATCACCAACTGACACCAATTCGGTCGGGTTTCAATCCTGGGTTAAGAAGTGACTGGAGTCTGAGCCGTACTGATGAGCTGTAATACAGTGAAACAGATCTGTCTGCAGATGACTAATAATCTAAAGGCAGGGTTAATCATTATCATCAGTCTTCTTAACTCTTATTCTTTTATTGTTCTCTCTCCTTAGTAGTAGATTTTTCTCTAATGCTTAGTAACCTCCTTGCTTCTTAGTGGTTTTTATTGTGGACCTTCGTTACCAATTTGTTGTGGAGTGATGGTGAAACTTTACCTCAAAGCTGTAGTGACCGGTTTGTGCCGGAAGTAAGACATGGAACAAGAAGGTAGGTTCAAAACAGTGTATTAGTATAACAAGGAACAAGATATTGAATAGTAATATAGATATAAGTAAGTCCAAAGGTATTATTACACTGCCTGACTAGTAGCTGTCATTAACCCTCTAGGGCCATTCGTATCATATTTGATACAGTATTTCCCTATAAGGAAACATTTGGTATTTCCCTATAAGGAAACATTTGGTATTCATTGACTGAGCAGTCAGTACTGCTTTCATTTGAAATTCATAAAATATTTCTCTTAAAAAATTTTTCAGGAAAATATTTCTTTCAAGGCTTGTTTTCATACTGTATCAAATATGATACGAATGGCCCTAGAGGGTTAAGGCTTCTACTGGGCCTAAAGTGGGGGATCAGTTCTATATTGTTATGAAGTAATAAACAGATCCCCCACTAATATGATACGAATGGCCCTAGAGGGTTAACTGTTTCAATTAACTGCTCTACTTGACTGATCTTAACTGCTCTCTGTACTGCTTTGTACTCTTCTTCACTGCTCCTTAGAAGTCATGCAGGTATATAACGAGAGGAAGAGTTCATTCCTCGTAGGAGCATACCATAACAGTTTTATTGTCTTGCTTGGGGTCAAATGATTAAAAAAAAAAGTGGGTTATTGATTGTGACTAGAAGATAATACAGATGATGGCCAGCACTTGACTCTCACCCCAAGCTTTTGCCCCATTTAGTTTTATATAAAACTAGCAGTATAACCCGGCATTGCTTGGGTATAACGAAAGCTTTAAAACTAATCCATGGTCCTGGAGTTCAGATTCTTTGAACATTGGCATGAAAGGCTAAAAAGCAATAGTTGTTTCCAGTTAAAGCAAAACCGTAGACTGAAAGAAAAATGAATGGATGTAAGTCAAATTTTGATTTCCTGGTATCGATATCAAATAAGTTATTTTCATCGTACACTGAATTTTGAAGGCTAAATAAATCCTCTGAGTAAATGGTATCATGGCTGAGACTAAGAACTACAATTATACCTACTTAGAGCCAAACCCGAAACAAAAACTAAAATAAAGAACTGAAAAAAATACAGACCTACAGGCAGATAAATAGACACACACACAAACATCTTGCCTTTTATACATATATATTATCAATTTTCTGCACAATTGTAAGAAGTGCAACCTTGAAACTTCTGAATATCGTTTCTTATGTCTTTGTCTATGAGTGAATCAAATTTGATTAAAATCGGCCACTCCTTCTATAACCCGATTTTTTCGATTATCGATTTTTGATATTGATCGGGTGTACCTCGACACAAAACCTAGCTAAGAACACTCATAGATGCTTATCGTACAACTGTGTAAATTTTTCAAGAAAATCAGTTCAGCCATTTCGGAGTCTATAGCTAACGAACACACACACACACACACACACAAAGTTCCATTTATAAATAAGTTTAGATTTAGATTACTAATAAATATTGTTACATGTTAATAATGCAGACTGATTTTTTATTTATTTTTTTTTTTTACCAAGATGTTCACTCTGTACAATGCTCGGGAACCACTCAAGGTAGAAGGTATGAGGATGTGTTGGGAAGATAACTGTTGACCTTCTATTGATGTAAAGTGGGAGACATACAGACAGAATTTAGTCTTACACAGATTTATAAAAGACTATTTTTTAATTTATATGTTTGAACATTATTTTTAATGGATATTTGCATTTGAGTAGATACTCTGTTTTTTTTTTTATAAATAGACAATATATATATATATTTACCAGCTTAAATATTCAAGAAATCTTGTGAAAATATTGATCTTCTGGCAGAACTTGAACTTGCAATCCCCAGACCTAGGGGAAACCATCAACTGATGTGTTTTAACCACTCAACCACGAAAGAATTCACGGTTAAACAAAGCCAAATTAAGTCTTATAGACACATTATCTAACTGCATGTTCCTTCACAGACGAGTACTTAAAACATGTCAGATTAATCGACAGTTTCCCTAGGTTGCAAGTTCGAATTCTGCTGGAGGATGCATATTTTTCTTAGAAGATTTCTCAAATATTCAGGCCAATATATATATACTGTTTAATTATAAAAATACAGAGTCTTTACTTAAAAACAATTTTCAAACAAATAAATTAAAAAATATGTCAAAGTTAATCTATTTTGTAAAAATTTTGTAAATAAGAGAAGATATCTCAAATTGCCCAAAAGTAGTTTCTACCTGCCTAAAAATGTGTTAAATATATAAATTTGTTAAATGTATGAATTTTTAAAAATGTATAAGTCTGTTATATATATTAATTTGTTAAATATATAAACTTCTTGTAGTTGTTAACTTTTTGTTCAATTTTTAATAATTCCATTTGGTGTTAAATGACCCAAGATGGGTTGATATGCCGTAAAACAAAACAAAACAAACAATCTACCTGCCTAAAATAACTTTTGGTGCCGAAGAGAATATTTAAGCAACTTTGTCATGACATTTGTTCATTTTTTTCTTAGCAAATTCTGAACTTGATGTGCTGCATTTTGTGCTGCATTTTGTGCTGAATTTTGTGGATGCCTATTCTTATTATCTAAACTTATTTATAAATGGAACTTTGTCTGTGTGTGTTTGCGTGTGTCTGTCTGTGTCTCTGCAGTCCATTACCTATAGACTCCGAAACGGCTGAACTGATTTTCTTGAAAATTTACACAGTTGTACTATAAGCGTCTGTGAGTGTTCTTAGCTAGGTTTTGTGTCGAGGTACCCCTGATAAATATCGAAAATCAGTAATCAAAACAATCGTCTTATAGAAGGAGTGGTCTGATTTTAATCAAATTTGATACACTCATAGACAAAGACATAAGAAACAATATTCAGAAGTTTCAAGGTTGCAGTTCTTACAATAGTGCAGAAAATCGAGAATATTTATATATAAAAGGCAAGATGTTTGTGTGTGTGTCTGTTTATCTGCCTGTAGGTCTGTATTTTTTTCAGCCCTTTTATTTTAGTTTTTGCTTTGGGTTTGGCTCTAAGTAGGTATAATTGTAGTTCTTAGTCTCAGCCATGATACCATTTACTCAGAGGACTAATTTAGCCTTCAAAATTCAGTTTATGCTGAAAAAACTTATTTGATATCGATACCAGGAAATTAAAATTTGACTTACATCCATTCATTTTTCTTTCAGTCTAGGTTTTTGCTTTAACTGGAAACAACTATTGCTTTTTAGTCTTTCGTGCCAACGTCCAAAGAGTCTGAGCACCAGGACCATGGATTAGTTTTAAAGCTTTCATTACACCCGATCAACGCTGGGCTATACTGCTAGTATATATATATATATATATATACTAGGTGCGATTGGTAAATTGTCGCACTTAATTCATTATTTCAAATATTCTTTAGGCTGATTCTGAGCACCTGGACCATGGATTAGTTTTAAAGCTTTTATTACACCTGAGCAACGCTGGGCTATACTGCTAGTAGCTTAATAAACTTTTTCTGTTTTAAATTTCGATTTGGGATTGACTTTCTGCCAAAGTTGCTCCAATGTTTCATTCATTCTCAGTATTTTTCTATATAATCTCAATTAGAATCACTGCCTGGCTGAAATTTTTCAAATGTATGATCAACTGGCAAACTTGGAGCTTCATTTCTCTCAAAAAACAGGGTGTCAAAAGGATGATTTTCCATTGACACCACTATTATTTTAACTACCTTTACTCCTTGGCAATGTTTATTGTTTTAAAAAGCACTGATTAGAATTTTAATAAAACCTAAAAACGTGAGCAAAAATAAATAAATACTTTCATATGCTTCCCTTCAAATTAGCTTTTTATTTTTCAATTCATGTTTGCCTCTAAGTTAGGTTATTTATTCGAAGTTAACTCAAAATTATCACTTTTTCTGAACGGATGTGCGTTGTGGTGCAGTGGATATCGGCTCGGAACGAGAAATCGGGTAGCCGAGTTCAAATTCCAGTTGAATTCATTGCATTCACTTACGTGCAAATACCCTTGGGAAAGGTATTAATCTGTCTCTTCCTTTCTGTTATGGGTTAAATAACAGGACAGATTGGGTTCTATAGCCTTGGCTGGCAACCAGTCTACTGCAGAAAGCAATGGCAACCTACTGCGAGATAATCTTCTGCCCAGTCAGTCATGTCTCTTTTGAGACATGATCGCCGAAGCATGTATCACGTATGGCACTTAACTGACTGAAAAGGTATATAAAGAAACATTTCTTATTAACTTTTTGTCAATTATTTCTTTGCAAATTTTATATTTATTATTATGAAAAACTGTTTCTATTTTAAACTTACATTTGGAATGGAGTTACTGTCAAACTTTGTTTCTTTTATATGCTTTGTTCCTTCAGAAAGGGGCAATCATGACTCTCCACAATGTTTTATTTTTTATAACTTTAAGCAATATTTGATCTTTTATTACTTCCCCCACGTGTTACTGTTCTGCCATCAATTTACGCAAGCTCGTCAGGTAGGTTATTTGACAGATTTTTGTCTCTCCCTCTTGTCTCAAGCTTGTCTCACTAAAACCTATTACAACTGAGTAGTGAGTTCGATTCCCACTGGGTACTCCATACTTTTAACCTTGTGCCACATCTAAGCAGCGCTAAAAAAATCAACTATCCCTCTTGTTTGTGAGTACCATATTCTCCAAGCCCTCTTTTCTCATTTTATATCCTTACACTGTCCCTCCCACTTTCTGTTACTCCATTTGTTTATACAAGTTTATAAAGTAGGTTACTTGCTGTTTTACTTTGTCTTTCTAGCCTTCAAAATATTCTGTGAGTGTCAAATTCTCCAAATCCTCTTTCATAATTATGTCTTTTCTCTATCCCCTCACTCTCTGCTCTACCATCTGTTTATATAAGCTTGTTAGGTAGATGACATGCTATTTCTCTCAGTCTTTCGTGGCTTCGATATATCCTGTGAATGACAAATTCGCTCTCCAAGACCTTTTTGCTTATTATATGTCGCAGAAATTTTATCACTTTTCTGAGTCTTTCCTTAAACCTTCCTTGTTGCTCCAATGTTCTACCATTGATATTCTCAACATCCTTCTGCAGAATCTCTGTCTAGTTGAAAGGACAATGTTTCAAATATATGATGGTCTACTTCTATCTTACATTGAATAAGCTTCCTTCTTTGATTCATCTTCTATTTTACTCCCACATTTGCCTCCATGTTAGCTTTTTTGGTCAGTGATAATCCAGAATGATCAGAAGAACTTTCTACGATACTAAAACAACTTTTGACACATAAAGGAATATTTGTCCAACTCTTTTGACAATCATTTCTTTGCAAGTTTTGTTTTTGTTATTTGTGCTACTTTTTATAGGAGCCTCGCTAAAAATAAAAAAAGAGTACTGGATTGATATGTGATATCAATTCTTCAATATGGCAGTGAATGAAGGAAAAACTTGAAGCAACTGAAATGTTGTTCTATTGAAAGATGCTATAGATATCATGGATTGAGCATGTGAACAATGATGAAGTTTTGGAATGGATGGAAAAGAAAAGGAAATTAATACTGAACATCAAGGAAGAGACAGCTAAAGTTCCAGGGACATGCAATGAGGAAGGAGGGCTTAGAGAACCTGATACTAACAGGCCAGATAGAGGTAAAAAGAGACAGGAAAGCAACGAATGATATATTTGAAGGGCCTGATCAGGTGGATGACAGAACGAGGGTTGTGTGGTGTAACAGTAGAAAGCATGCGAAGAGCCACCAGGGATAGAGAGACATGGAAAGCCATGGTTGCCTACACCCTGAAGGGAGAGGGCACATAGAAGGAGAAAAAATTCTCATGATAGTTTAAATTATTTTTCTATTTTAGATTTATTTTGGAACTTGTGTTCCGGTTAAATTTCTCATTCTTCCTTCATATGCTTTTTTCTGTCAAGATGTGGCTATAAGCCACATCATGTTGAAATACTGATTCCTGCACAATTACTAAAGTTAAGCAATGTCAAACCTTCTCAGTACCTAGATGGATTGCTTCGGAATACCAGGTGCTGTAAACTTGGATGTATTGTTTGCATGGATATCATATTGAAATGCTAGTTCCTGTACAATCTTCAAAGTTAAGCAACATTGGTTAGTAACTAGATGAGGAACTACTGGGGAGTACCAGATTATGTAAGCTCAAATGTGTTGGTGTTGTAATTGGTAGTGGCTCAAAATTGTTAATCTTAGAGCTGAGTTCCAATTCCAGTTGGGTTTGTTATATTCACTTATATGCAAATACTCCTGTAAGGTATTAATCCCCTTCTTCTTCTTGCAGCTATAAGTTAATTAGTAAAACTTGTATCAGTAAATTATCTCCAAAAGCTTTTTACAATCTAAAAATATTTCTGGGTTTAAATAACCTGTTGAAGGGTTGATAAACCATAAAATAAGAATTAATCAGTCAATGAAATACTGACTTAGCTACACAGGCATGTCTTTTAGATTTATTTACATTCTCTGAAATATGTCTACAAACTGTTCTGGTCACAAAGTAAAGGATCAGTTTATATATTATATATTATATAGAATTAATCCCTCATTTATATCCACATTATAATTTCTTGTTTGTTTATTCTGGTTAGATATGAGTCAACATTTTCTCCCTCCTGCTATGGGTTAATTAGTAAGAATTGTGTCACTAAATCATTATTAGCTCAAAAAAAAAATTCTTACAATCTGTCTGTCAGGTTGTGTGGATCATGGTTACCCACAAATTTCTCCCCTATATAGCCATAATCAATGTTTCAGTTTATGAAAATTAAACCTATTGTGATGCCAGTTCATAAGAGATCCAAAAGCCAGTCTGTTTTGCCCCACATCATTTGAAATGGAAAATGCTGGATGATCATTAAATTGTCAGAAACGAAAGATTCAGACAACTAGAAATAATCAAAGTATGGAAGCAAATTTGCCAGGAGAATACATTTGATGAACTGCCAGAAATTATGATTATTATTCTAGTTTTGTCCTTTTGCTACCATATTTGATGAACATATCTGCACACAATTAAGGATGAGGAGGTTTGTTGCTTCAAGTAAACATTTCCAGTGATGAACAAGATAATGGTCAATGGGAGGACCTGCTTTGTTGAGTCACCCATCCAAGAATTTTGTTTTAGTTTGTGTGGAACAAGTTACTTTTTTTTTTTTTTTTTTTTAAATATTTGTTTTCCTTTTATTTTTGTTTATTTCATATTATTTTCTGTTCATTAATTTTTTTTTTTTTGTTGTTGTTACAAATGTGGGCATTTATTCCTGTAGATATTTGATGGCTAAAGTGACTCTTAATTTTTTGTTTTGTCTTTAGAGAAATTAAACAAATGAGAAAAAATTTTTCAGTCAGTTCCTTTTAATTGGTGTCTGGGAGTACATGGAAGACTGGAAGAAAGCAACAGGAGAAAGAGAGAGAGAGGCAAAGAAAGAAACAAAAATAAAGAAGGAATGAATAAAGATGAAAAATAAAAGAGTGAAATAATTCATTCTGAGAATGAAAATTAAAGAAGGAAAGGGGTGATGAATAAAAAAACGAACAAATTAAAGTAAAATTATAAAATAAAAAAATAAAGGAAAGAAGAAAGAAAGAATGGAATAAAAGAAGGAAAGAAGAAATAAATGTGGAGACAGAAAAAGAGAAAAAAAATGAACAACACAAAGAATAAAATCAAAGATGAAATTATCTTTAATAAAACCAGAATTAAATTTATTTTGAAAAGAACGCATAAGACAGAGGAAAAAATTTCTAAATGAAATATAAACGAACGTCAATTAAACAAGACGCAGAAAAAAACCTTTCCTATAACGGGGAAACAAGGGATTTTTCTGCAATTTTTTTAAGCAGGAAATTAATCAAATTTCTAAATTCATAGAACTGAACATTATTCCATGTTAGCAATGGTATTAGCTTGATTTATTTTTAGATGTTGTATCGTCAATTGATGTTTTTAATTTTGATTAGCAGTTTTCTTTCATTGTAATTTTTTAATTGCTTTTTTTTACAACCTGATTTGGGCTTTTAATCTACAGCAGTGAACAAACGATGTTCATGAGAGAAAAAAAAAAACAAGCTGAATAAAAATTATTTGGCAAAAGTAAAATAACAATAGATGACATTGTTAATAATAATTAATATTACTTTTATATGTCTCATAAGGTTATGGACAGTCATGGCTTTTCACAACTTCCTTTATTTCAGTGTTGTATGTAGTTCTACAGAAGGATGCTGAGGATAACATAGACAGAATATGTGAGCAACAACAAAGTTTTAGAGAAAATAGAAACAGAAAAACTTATACTTAACGTCAGGAAGAGATAGTTGAAATGTCTAAGACACATAATGAAGAAAGGGTTTGGAGAATTAGTTGAAATATCTGGGATATATAATGCAAAAAGCATGCTTAGAGAATTTTACATTCACAGGATATATGTACTGTAAATATTAAATTCTCTGAGCTTTCTTTTCTTCAAGAAAGCAAGAGAGGCAGAGAGAAATATCAAGCTTTTACAAATGGGTGGCAGAACAAAAACTGTTGGATAGCGTGTGGACAAACATTGCTCAAAAATACCAGGCATAGGAAATTGTGGAAAACTATGATTTTTCATATTCTGAATTGTTACAGTACATAAAACAAGAGGAAATGATCAGAAATATAAAATGATTATCTAATCTAAACTTATTTATAAATGGAACTTTGTGTGTGTGTGTGTGTGTGTGTCTGTTACCTATAGACTCCAAAACAGCTGAACCGATTTTCTTGAAAATTTACACAGTTATATTATAAGCGTCTGCAAGTGTTCTTAGCTAGGTTTTGTGTTGAGGTACCCCGATAAATATCAAAAATCGATAATCGAAAAAATCAGGTTATAGGAGTGTTCTGATTTTAATCAAATTTGATACACTCATAGACAAAGACATAAGAAATGATATTCAGAAGTTTCAAGGTTGCAGTTCTTACAATAGTGCAGAAAATTGAATATATATATATATATATATATATATATAAGGCAAGATGTTTGTGTGTGTGTCTGTTTATCTGCCTGTATGTTTGCATTTTTTCAGCCCTATTATTTTAGTTTTTGCTTAGGGTTTGGCTCTAAGTAGGTATAATTGTAGTTCTTAGTCTCAGCCATGATACCATTTACTCAAAGGATTTATTTAGTCTTCAAAATTCAGTTTATGCTGAAAAAAACTTATTTGATATCGATACCAGGAAATCAAGATTTGACTTACATCCATTCATTTTTCTTTCAGTCTAGGTTTTTGCTTTAACTGGAAACAACTATTGCTTTTTAGCCTTTCATGCCAATGTCCAAAGAGTCTGAGCTCCAGGACCATGGATTAGTTTTAAAGCTTTCATTACACCCGATCAACGCTGGGCTATACTGCTAGTCAGAAATATAAAATGATGATTTTTTCATAAAACGGTTGGCTGAAAAGTCAGCTGATGAACTTTGTAACCTATTCTCATAATAACACAAAATGATACCTCAGAACATGTGTGCAACAACAAACTTTGAGAGAAATGGTGGCCAAAAAGAAACTTATACTTAACATCAGGAAGAGATAGTTGAAATTTCTATGACACATAATGAGGAAAGAGATCTTGGAAAATCTGATACTCATAGGACATGTTGAAAGCAAAAGGAAAAGCGGGAAACAATGCATAACATACTTAATGAGAGTGAGTAAATGGATGGTGGAACTTTGTAAAAAAGAAATAATAGACAAAATTTATTAAGAGCTTCAAAGAGCAGGTGTTTGTTGAGAGCTGTGATCACCTATGTCCTGAAGGGTCATGACACATAAAAAAGTAATTTCCAACCTTTTTGTCATCTCTCTTCTGCCATCTACAAAAACATATTAACTCTAACCCTTCCCAGTTACTCACCGTTTCCTCCTGCATTCAATGTCCTGTGATTGTTAGTTTCTCCAAGCCCTCTTTCCTCATTACGTGTCCAAGAAATTTCCCCTCTTTTTTTTTCTGATTGTAATTATAAATTTCCTTGTTACTTATATTTTTTAAAAACAGTTTTGCATACATGTTTAGTCCTTGGTATTTGTAATGTGTACAGGTCAAAATTTAATTAGTGAATAAAATTTCAGAGGTCATTCAAAGAGATTAGAAATATAGTGTGGAAATAGACTTTGAAAGGAACAAGAATCGAATCCTTAACAAGAAGAAAGGGATAAACTTCTACTCCTGTTCAAAATCTAGGAAGGAGTGTGAACAAGACAGTAGAAAAACCTACCTAATGTTTAAAGATAGTAGAAGCACTTTCTATAAAGCAGTTTAAGCCAACCTTTGATAACACTTGGTTTGAAACAAGCTGGAACCTGTTAGAAGATTTCTAAAGGCACACCACCATGAAATTTCTAATAGTCCACCAAATAAGGATTAGAATTACTACTAAAGTTCAAAAAATATACTAACAATGAACATCTTGAAAATAGCTAATGAACTGTACGAAAATATTTGAGACAATATTCACTGGACAGTTTCTACACTCTTTTCTAATGAAATATTCCTTAGTCATTCCATATCTATCTATCAGCCTGTCCATATCTATCTATCTATCTATCTATCTATCTATCTATCTATCCTGCATTCAATGTCCTGTGAGTGTTAGATTTTCCAAGCCTTCTTTCCTCATTATGTGTCCAAGAAATCTCACCTCTCTCTTTCTTGTAATTATAGGACATAGGCAATCATGGACCTCTACTTACCCCTATCCTTAACACTTTTTCTTAGTATCTCTCCCAAAACCTTCTCCACCATCCACTTACTCAAGCCCATCAAGTATGTCTTGCATTGCTTTCATCTGTCTTTCTTTCCCTCTGTCCATCCTGTGAGTATTAGATTCTCCAACCCTCCTTCCTCATTACATGTCCCAAAAACTTCATCTGCCTCTTCTTTATGTTAAGTATAATTTTCCTTTTCATTTCCATCCTCTCCAAAACCTTGTCGTTGCTCACATGTTTGGTCCATGGTATCCTCTGCATCCTTTTTGCTCTCATAAAGGAAAATCTGTGAAGTTTTATTTTTGCGTTATGTCTGTTTCATCATTTTCATACATTGCTTTTTTATGGCACTTCCTACTTTGTTTTCTTTTCATTATTTTTTATGAACATATCAACTATATTTGTGACTAAATTTAATTTACATATACTAAAATTATTAAACTAAAAAAAAGCAAATAAACATTCCTAAAATTTAATCAAATTTAAGAGCAAAGAAACAGATATACTAAATTTGGTTGTTAGTATATTTTTGTATTTATATTCTATAGACCTCCACCATAAAAATGGCTAATGAATTGACCAAAAGCACTTGGGACAAAAACCAGTGTGGACAGTTTCTACACTCTCTTTGACTTCAAAAAACAAAACTGTAGAACAAATGTTAGACATGGATATATATATATATATACTAGCAGTATAAAACTAATCCATGGTCCTAGAGCTCAGACTCTTTGGATGTTGGCATGAAAGACTAAAAAGCAATAGTTATTTCCAGTTAAAGCGAAAACGTAGACTGATATCTATTATGCTCTGTCCATTCAGTGGATCTAAAACTGACTGTATGGTTAAAGAAAAATTAATGCAGTTGTTTCAATTAATTTGCACAAGGGTGTATGGGCAGGAGCTGCTCAGGCTTCATTTTTCAGTCTCGAGAGAGTTCAAAATGTTTCCATGTCCTTGGGATAACAAATTATCTTCCATCCTACAACCTCTTTCTCACAGATGTGACATTGCCAGTTTCTCACTACTTTCTATTTTCATGGAAAGTGCTCAGACAAATTGCATTCCTTAGATCTACCAGTTCTAACCTTCATGGCTAAGACCCACCATACCATGCAAATCATATTATTATTTATTATTATTATTATTATTAGAGTCCAAAATGTCCCATGTCCTTGGGGTGACAAATTATTTCTGTCTACAGATGAAACATCGCAAGCCTCTCACTGTTCTAACGCTAGTTTCATGGAAAGTGCTCAGACAAAGTGCATTCCTTAGTTCTATAAGTTCTACCCTTCACAGTTAAGACCCACCATGTTATACATATTGTATCTAACTAGTGCAGCTTTTTCCTCACAAATTGCTGCTTTGTAGAACAAACTCCTAAGAGGATGCTTCCCTGATCATTACAATCATAACCTGTTCAAGTATAAGGTTAACCATTATTTTCTCCACATATTCCCATAAACCATGCTTTTACTCTGTATCGCTCTATCTCGAGTGGCTCTTGGGCCATGCACAAAGTGAAAATCATTGTAAGATAAAAAACAAACTATAAAAGACTTGTCTGTCAAACTCAACAAGCCTTTTTCTTTTATATATTGTATATACTTGTATAGAATTCAATTTCATGTATAGTGTGAACCCTGAAATTTTTACCTGTGAATCGTACAACTGTTCACTAAAAATGCATGATTATTAACCTTTTCAAAAATTACTTGTTTATAATGTGACCCCCTCCCCCTACCCAATTTTTTCTGTAAAAAAAACTGGGTATAAAATCCAGTTCATGAGGTTAAGCTATATCCAGCAGTGAGGCATCTGATCGGGAGATTTTCAGAAGTATAGAGCCACTTCTTAATTGCTGTTGTTCCCAGGTCCACCCTGACCCAGAGTAGTAGCACCTGCTCAGGTCCCAGCTATAAGCAAATAGTGAATCCTCCTATTATTTTTTACTAATGTGCCCACAATGCAAGGCCCAAGGGTCATTCAGGGTAGAAGGATACTGTGTAGAGTTGTATTGGCTTAAGAAAGAGCAAAATAACAGGAAAGATAGAACGGTTAATTCTAGCTGTGAAGAGGTCAAGATTTGATTAGCAAATAAAATTTCAGATTTCACATAGAGATAATGCTCCATTTGGCATTGATATATGGTTAAACAAACCAAACATACTTAAGTATATAGTGCAAACAGATTTTATATATATATATATATTTGTAATTTTGTTATTACAATGGTTTATAAAAAAATATCACTACACAAAAACTTTCATGTTTCAGAACAAAACTGTTCTGCTTCAGGTGATATGTTAAAATAAATGGTGAAAATGATTTATTTTGAAAA
Organism: Ascarosepion bandense; assembly: GCA_037127315.1. Taxonomy (NCBI): domain Eukaryota; kingdom Metazoa; phylum Mollusca; class Cephalopoda; order Sepiida; family Sepiidae; genus Ascarosepion; species Ascarosepion bandense. The sequence goes on from JBBBDQ010001774.1 coordinate 35,657, forward strand.
TATAAGAAGAATTCATGGTTATTTAGAAAATTAAGGAGTGGTAGTTGGAGGAAATGCATTTAGGTGTGTCAAAATTGTTCAATCAAAATTGAGAATTATGTACCCATGGAGATTTAATATTTGGATATATATATATATATATATATATATATATATATATGTATTAAAAAAATGAAAGAACGCGTAGATTAAAAAAAGCACTGTTCACGCATTTACTTTTATAAAGAGTGCTTCGATACAAAGTAGAGCTTAATATTGTAACTTTTTATTATAATGGTTTATAAAAGCTTAATATCACTACACTAAATTTTCATGTTTCAGAAGAAAACTGTTCTTCTTCAGGTGATATGTTAAAATAAATGGTGAAAATGATTTATTTTGAAAATATAAGATGAATTCATGGTTATTTAGAAAATTAGGGAGTGGTAGTTGGAGAAAATGCTTTAGGCGTGTCAATATTGTTCAATCAAAATTGGGAATTATGTAACCATGGAGATTTAATATTTGGGTTACAAAAGGTGGCAGGATGGCTTAGATCTAGACATGTCACTTTTTAATTTTGTCTGGATAAGATACATAGTGGGACCTTAGATTTTTTAAATTGGTAGACAATAATTTTAAACAGGAAGTTGGAATTTAGTTTTTTTTATTGAACAATAGATTTTATTTACTACTATGAGTAAAGGGGCTAGAATGTTTCGGTCAGAATTAGAATTAAATAATTATGGTATACTTAGTTATATTGTATTAAGAACAACAATTAAATATTGTGTGGGTCATTTATTTTAGTAAAATAATTTTCATTTTTTTATTTATGTTAGAGTATAAGTTATACATGAAACATTGTAATGCTCAAGAAGAGAAAGACAAGAGCAGGACAGTGTTGGCTAAGTTCATTAGAGAAACAATAGTGAAGCAGTATCAGTGCATTTCATTCTCTTTACTATATATATATATAAATTAGAGAAAATTTTCAAAATTCAAAAATGTCAAATGCACATTTCGACATGAAATCTCTAATAGAGAATTCATGTCTCCTCAGCGACACGGTTCCACTTTAAAATGAAGAAAAAATGGCTAAAGGAGGGGACAAAAATAAATAACGGTCAAGATTTGAGAATTCTTTTAAGATCAGTCTATTTTTGTTTTTTTCTTTGTAAGTGAAGGGATGGGGGATTGGCGTAAGAGTTAAGGAGATAGGATGTCATTAAGTTGAGGATTGGGTTAAACAAAACAGAACAGAAATGGAAGGGGCGGAAAATAAAGGGTGTATAGAGAAAAAATAAGAGAAAGACCGAAAAGGAGGGTATATCAAATATGAAATAGAGCACTTGATATGTGTTAAATATGTTTAACTTTAAATGTTTAAAGGGGTTAGGGCTTTGGAAAGTTATTTGAAAAGGTACATTTAGTGGGGAAAGAATAGATTTAAATATAAGATTTTAAAAATTTTTAACTAAGTTTATCTAATTAAAAATATTTTTAGGTATAGACGAGCTAAATAACAATTATATATATATATATATATATATATATATATAATTTCAGGCAAACCATCATCAGCTTCCATCTTTATTATACAAAAGATTTTACATGAATCTGTGTAAAATCTTTTGCACAATAAAGACAGAAGCTGATGATGGTTCGCCTGAAATAGGCCTATACTTCCGATTTACCATGAAATAACATGTCTGCTTTAATTTTTCTTATATTTGCTCTATATGTATTTATATACATATATATTTAGAGCTCTTTTAGAGAGTTATCCTACCACTGTATGTACAGGATACTCCTTTGGATTCTTCTATATCTACACTGCATGCTGATATATATATATTTATATAAATAAAACAAAATTTTGATGTTTAAATTCGTTGAATAGCCGTTTCTATGAAGACTTCCTCACGTCTTCAGCAACAAAATATTTATTTAATCAAATTCAAATGACAAAAGATTTTATACCTGCAGATGTCCAAAAAAATTTCCATCCACAGGAAAATAAAATGGGGTGGGATTAATAATTTTTTAATTTAAAGAAGTAAACAGGGAAGCAAACGGATACCTATGTCTCTTATTAGAAGACACTTCTCTCTCTTTATCTGAGTTGACTCAGATAAAGAGAGAGGAGTTTTAAAGTTGAAATTTAGCCATGTCTGGGGGAATAGAAGTGGTAGCGGGAACGAAAGGCAAAAAGGAAAGGCAAGGAAAAAAGGAAAAGGGGGAAGAGGTGGCTGACAGGGAAGTAAGCTAAGAAAAGAAAAAAAGAAAAATTCTTCCCATAGAAAGAAAGGAAACTGCTATCATCAGTGTTGAAAAAACATTGAAAAAATTTACCAAAGTGATTTTAGTTTAAATAAATAATGACTGGGACAAATTTTATAGAAAATTTGACATACAAATTTAAATTTAAATATAAATCTTAAATTTTAGATTTAAAATTAAAAATAAAAATAAAAATATTAACCTCAACACACACACACACACACACACACACACACACACACACACACACACACAAATACACATTCTCAAACATAATTTACTTAAAAAGCTAAAGGATAATCGCAATTCACAAGTTCAATTTAATTTTAATTATTTTTGAAAAATTTAAGAAACTAAATTAAAGGCGGCTTAGTACGAAAGGAATGAAATTATTATATTTTTATTGTCAGGGCGCTGCTAAAAGTTAACCAAAACTAATCTTTATGTGTAAAAGGTAAATTGGATTTAGCATTAAAAATAAATATAAATATACATATAGGTTTATAACAAAGTACAGGGAAGTTATATGAGTAATATTGATATAAATATTTTGACGTCATTTTTGACATCACAGGTCCATTTGTAGATAATAGTGTGGAGATCAAGGAACAGTTGAATTTGTATCTTTTAGAGACAACAAATTGACTTTTTATTTTTTTAAAAAAAGGCTTTAACTTCTGAGTTTCTTCTGACCCAGATATATTTTAAGACAGCTTATGACTGTACCCTGAGCAGAATGAAGCTGTATTATTAAAGAAGTTAATATGACCAGATAATCAAGAGAGCCACTTTAACCTTGCAGATGAGTCTAACAAATGATTAAATAGCACCCCAAATATGTCAATCAGAATAGCTGATAAAAGCCCCTTATTAAATTGTCTAAACCATCTCAAGCTTTTAATGAGTGAGGAGCAAATTTGATTTATTCTGGCCAGTATAGGGAGATAAGGGATTTGTTTGAATCTCATTAACCAACATATTTATTAGTTTGCCCAAGGGAAGTGCAAGAGATAAATGCCACGTATTGCAGAACTCGACAAAGGATGACAAATGTCACTGAAGGCCAGGCTAGAAAGCCAGCCTCTTTAAGAGACTCCTCGGTGCTGACAAGAATGAGAACCATAATCCAAAGTTGCCATCAATATTAACATGATTACAGCAATCTTGTTGGGATTAGCAGAGGAGTAATTTGGAGTTATGACTTCATAAATTGGTCTGATTGGATTAGCTATAATCCTAACCAGGTGCTATAAATGTTGGATGCCATTTTTTAAAAAAATAAAGAAATGTCTTAAGAAATAAGAAAATTGAATTTCAAATAAAGAAAAGAATGCTGAACTGCTTTGTAATATAATACCCTTATAAATAAATATTGATAAAATATTAATGATAAAATAATATAATGCCCTTATAAATAAATATGGCAGTAAATATTGGACAGTTTCTTCACAGATTAAAAGACTAGAGGCAACAGAGATGTAGCTCCACAAAAAATATTTTCGTGGTAATTGTTCTGATGGGCTTTCCTCTTTGGTACCTCTATGTCTTGAATTTAAACACAGTACTAGATTGGCAGCTAGGTCTCAGCATTTTACTGCTGAAATTGTAATGTGTAACAGTAACTTCTATTTCGGTAGTTTCTTCTTTTGTTTAAGTATTTTGCTTTCCTGTGAAATACAATCTACAAAATTTTAGATACACCATTTTCTTTCTCCTGGAATCTTGTTCTTTTTATTGTTCTATTTCTTTAGTAATTTTTCCAAGTAATGTCTTGCATGTTAGTGGCTTTATTACCTTGCTTGGGGGTGAAATGATTAAAAGAAAAAAAGCAAGAAGTTTCATGTAATTATATTAAAGTGATTACATTAATGGTAATAGATAAAATAAAATTTATTTATTACCTTATATATATATATATATATATATATATATTACTGATTTATTTGCTCTGCTATTGTATTGAGCGCTTTATGTATTAGGTTCTTCATCTCGGGTTTTTTTCTTTTAACTTGTACTTTGACTAATGTTCAAGTGCTTAGTTCGTTTCTTTTTTTGTTTCCATTTTTTTCCCCTCTGTGTTTATACATGGTGGGTTTTTCGAGACGTGTTCAAAGATATATTTATAGTTTATATATATATATATATATATATATATATATATATATATAAATATCGGTCAGTTAAGTGCCATATGTGGTACACGCTTTGGGCGATCATATCTCGAAAGAGACACGACTGACTGGGCAGAAAGTTATCTCGCAGTAGGTTGCCATTGCTTTCTGCAGTAGACTGGTTGCCAGCCTAGGCTACAGAACCCAATCTGTCTTATTATTTAACCCATAACTGGAGAGAAGAGACAGATTAATACCTTTTCCAAGGGTATTTGTGTGTAAGTGAATGCAAGGAATTCAGCTGGAATTCGAACTCAGCTCCCCGATTTGTCATTCTGAGTCGATATCCACTGCACCACAACGCACATCCATATAATAAATATAAGCAAATAAGTATATATATATATATATATATATATATATATATATATATATATATATGGTGGGCCATAAGTGGTGCACCAAAGAATTACGTGACGTGATGTGAAACAATGTAAAATCAGCAGAGTAAAATATCTTTTCCTTTCCTTGGGTATAAAATAAATGTTCTTTTATCAAAGTTTTTTTAGTTATGATTTGCCTTTAAAAAATTTTAATTTTAATATTCAGATATGCCCTTAACAATTGACGAACGAGTTAAACTAGTGTTCATGTCTGGTGCTGATGGCGCCACTAATCAATCTGTTCCTGAGAAATTTAATCAAATTTATCCTGATCTCAGTTCATTAGTTAAGCTTGGTTTTAATAAAATAGTGTTTATTATTATCATCAGAATTGTTTTAAATGCTTTGGTGCACGTCTTATGGCCCACCCTGTATGTTCTAGAGTAATGGGAAAATTTCTTTTGCTTACCAAACATGGTCAGAATGTTGTGTCCATATTCAGACTTCATATTGTCAAGTTAGGCTTTTTCCCTTTTATTATTACTGCTTACTTCATTTGTAGTCTTATTTTTATATGTAGATGAGATTATTATAGTTGTTTTTTCTAGATGTTTTTTTTTTAATCATTTCACTCCAAGCAAGGCATTCCACTGCCACTATTGCGCCTGGGGCTACATAGGGGAGGTAAATAGGAAGAGTGGTTAAATATAGGAAATGTCAGAAGGGAGGGTGATAGATAGTTAGATGGGTGGGAAAAGTGTTTGAAAGAATGGAATTTAGTGTGTTTGAAAGAATGGAGGTTAGTGTGTTAGGAGGTGTCTATTGACCTTACATTTAAACTCCTGGAGATTGTAGCCATCGGGGAAGCAGTCATGTGGAAGAGAATTCCACAGTCGGGAAATGCGAGAAAAGAAACTGTTGGAGTAGAAGTTGCGGTTGCATTTTATCGGTTTCACTGTAAAAGGGTGGGATCTAGTTGCTAATCTAGTATCTCGTGCAAATTCGAACCTAGGGGGCACCAGTGATCTAAGTTCATCGAAGCAGAAGCCGTGAAAGTATTTATAGAAGAGACACAGGGAAGCCATGTCGCACCGGTGAGAGAGAGACTGCAGGCGGTCTGCTAAGTTGGTATCGATCACATTACAGACCCTCCGCTGTACCTTGTCTAGAAGCCCAAGGAGAATAGCAGGGGCACCCGACCAGATATGGCAACAGTATTCAATGCACGGGCGGATGGTAGAATTATAAATGTGCAGGATAGATTCAGACAGAAAAAACCTCCGGGCCCTGCACAGAGAACCGACTTGTTTCTGATGTATCTGTTTATATTTCTGAGATGAGGTAGTATTTACATTATTTGGACTATTGTCTTCATCTTTGTTGCTAAATATGTCAATCAGAATAGCTGATAAAAGCCCCTTATTAAATTGACTAAACCATCTCAAGTTTTTGATGAGTAAGGAGCAAATTTGATTTTTTCTGGCCAATATATGTAACAAAGATGAGGAAAATAGTCCGAATAATGTAAATACTGTTTCTGATGTAGCTTGGTAGGTTTCCGTGTTATTATTATGATGATGATGATGATAATAATAATCAACAAAAATAATGAATAAATAAAAATATTCCAAGTAATTAATAATAATGGATTAAAAGTTAACAAACAACACTTAACCAATTCAGCCTCTTCATACTCACTCCACTCCCCTCTTGTGGCTACCATCTCTCCTTTTTTTTTCGTTATTTCTGCTAGCTATGTTGAGCAATACTGACTTTAGGTTGATAATTGCTGTGTCTTTTCAATAGGGTTAATTCGTGTTTCCCAAAACCTTACAATGTTGGAGACGGACGGTGAAGTCTAGTGTTGACCCTTTTATATGTGCTGTGTACCATAGTTAAGAATGAATAATTCTCAGTGGATGTGCATTGTGGTGCAATGGATATTGATTCAGAATGAGAAATTCTTGTTGAATTCACTTACAAATAAAACCCTTGAATAAGGTATTAATCAGTCTCTTCATTTCAGCTATGGGCTAATAAACAGGTCAGATTGTATTCTATAGCCTTGGTTGGCAACCAGTCTACTGCAGAAAGTAATGGCAACCAACCTACTGTAGGAAAATCTACTGCCCAGTCAGTTATGTCTCTTTTGAGACATCATTGTCCAAGCGTGTGTCACGTATGGCACTTAACTGACTGAATTCTCAACTTATGGCTATGGTAACTTTTGTTTCTCTGTATCCAAGCCATATTGGAATCAGGGCTAGAATAAGAACTCTCTTATGCCTAACATTGTTAATAATTCTAACAGCGGGTTTAAAGTATATAAAGAAAAGTTGGTTGAATAAAACCAAGTTCTCTATGGCAGGATAGTGATTTGGAAACTCCCGTTGCCAACACTAAAGTAATAACCAGCCAGTCGACTCTCACTCAATTATTCTGTCATGTGGGTGTCTGAATTTTGATTCAACCTGGAGAGTTCTCATTTACATAGACTACTCCTTGCCCAATTATTTGACATTGATATATAACTAAAAACTATGACTTAATCTTAGGACATCTTGTTAAAGCCATATTGTACTCTCTTTGTTTAGACTCTTTCTAGATATTTTCTGTAAAGATAATTGTGTTCTTGAGTGATCAACACAAAGTTTTGAAATTAAACAAATTTCAAAATTTGTAAGAATGCAGATGTCTTGGACAGATAGTATAATGTAAACAAACCCTGAAACTTAATTTCGCAGGACCAAATAAATTCAAACAACTTATTAATCATGTTGTCTTCTTATTGGCAGAAGAGTAAAGTTCAGCAAACCCAAGGTTTCTCATGCTGAGTCTTGGGGATTTAATTCTGGGTTTGATTCTCCTCAGAACTGTTTTTAAATTATTTTTTTAAATTTTAAAGCATAATTGTTAACCTGTTTCTTTTTTTTTTCAAACATTCAACCTATTCTCCTGAGAATTTTAATAATTATTATCTGTTTAGTATCTCTGAAAATCACCATTTTGTAATTTCATGCAATTAAATGTTTAAACAGGGTCAGTGCACTGTTACACACTATACAATAGTCACAAATAATTTGAAATATAACCATTAATACCATGCTACTGATAATGCCCCATTGACCAGCATATACAAAGAGTCAAGCTAACATACATGACCTGAAGATTATGTTCCAGCATGAAACAAAATATTGCCTCTCAATGTTGTCCTCAGTGTCCACACACACACACACACACACACACACATTATATATATATATATATATATATATATATATATATATATATGTGTGTGGTCAGGCGCCCCTGTTGTTCATCTCAGTGTTCTCAACAGGCTCCAAAGAAGAATCAATAATGTGATAGGTACCGACTTGGCGGCTTGACTACAGCCACTTCCCCACCGACAAGATGTGGCCTCCCTTTGTCTGTTCTATAAATACTTTCATGGCTTTTGCTCCAACAAACTTAAGTCACTGGTGCCTCTGCAACAGGAGTTTACTCGTGCAACCAGATTGGCAACTGGGTCCCACCCATTCACAGTTAGATTAACCAAATGCAGACGACAATTCTACTCCTGCAGCTTCTTCTCTCGCACTTCTCGCTTCCTTATTCTTGCTTTCCTGACGGCTACAACCTCCAGGAATTCAAATGCAATGTCAATACTCATCTATTAACCACTTGACTCTAGTTCTTTCACCACCCCATATATCCTTTCCTTTCTCTTCACCTTTGCAATTGTGATCGCACCTGTATTCCCATCCTTCTCTTGCTCCTTTCAAACTGGTTCATCTTCCTCTTCACTCTCTTCTAATTTATCTTTTTACTCTTATGTAGCCCCCTGCACATCAGTGGCATTTCTGCCTTGCTTGGGGTGATACAATTAAAAAAAAAATAAATATATATATATATATATATATATAATTTTAATTATTTAATATAGTATGTATTTTAACATGTTCCTTTTTCTCTCACATATAATAAGTATATATTTGGTGCTTAAAATATATGTTGAGTTCATTGCAAAATGTATGGAAGTCTCAATTAGCTATATTTTTTTTTAGACTTCAAAGAATCAAGATAATTGGAGCCTTGCAGTTGTACCTTTGCAATACTGCTTTTTAGATCCTCACCTTCAAACTTTCCTGAATAGCTTTGTATTTGTATACATGTAAACTACTGGATCTCTTTTCTTTCTTTTTAAATAAAATGCAACAAAACTCTTTTAACAAACTTTATTAACTGAAAATACATGCAAAATAATTCTATTTAAAGAAATTGTCTTTTAACTGCTGAACAAATTAACCACAACTTTATTTACAATTTTTTTGTAGTCTTGGTTTGAAAAAATAATTGCATATACATTTATTTCAAAATTAAACCTGCGGAATTACTTTGTTGTTTTTTTTTTTTAACAAGGCCTCAACTCATGTTTGTCAGTAATATTGTTTATAAACAAAATTTTCAATCAGTCTTATTGTAAGGAAAACAAGAGACAAATTGTTAAAATCTTTTTAAAATATTTAAAAATGAAGTTCTTTTATTAAATTTGCTAATCTTATGGTTTATTTATGAAAAATGTGAGGATCTTGTAGCATATTTGACAAGGTATAGCTTAAAATAATATTTACACACACACACACACACACATATATATGTCTGTGTGTGTTTGTCTTTCCTTTTTATTGTCATTATTTATTTCTTAATAGTATTTGTAAAATGAGGGTCCTATTTAACTATTTGAAAAATTGAGTCTTATAGTAAATTTAAGAAGCTGTGGTTTCTGAAGAGTTTGCATATAATAATTTGCATGCATATTGGTTATCTCAAAGTGAAGCCTGTACAATTAGTTTGTCATGTTTTCTTCATAGCTGTGTTAGACAAGGCCTCAAATGATGTTTGTCAGTCAAACTGTTTTCAAACAAAATTCTCATTAAGTCTAATTGCAAAAGAAACAGCTTTGAAGGAAACAGGAGAGGGCTTAATAGCATTTGCTAATAATGCTTCTTTACAAACTTTTGTACCAATGTGTAATTTCTTTTCCCTGAATTTCTGCTTTCTAACATCTTCCATGTTTGTGGTCTGCAGAAAAATAAGTCTTCCATTTCAAGCTCTGTGTATCCAAAGATTGGTTTTTACACAGGTCCGTCATATTCACAGCCAAGAACAAGGAATGATGTTGGAGATCCGAAAGTCTATGGAAGTGGTTATGCCAATTTTGTAAGGTGATCTTGTAAAAACAGTAAAAACCTGCAAAGAAAAAGAATATTACAATAATAAATGTTTGAGAAGAACATTAGTGATCATGGTCCTCCACAATTTTTTGTCCTTTATAGATTTCTGCCATCCACTTACTCAAGAGTTGTGAGTTCAATCCCTAGCTACAGCAGAGATAAATGAAAACTTGAAAGTTGAGTTAAAGGGAGATAATTGATACTCTGAAAGAAGCATGGCACATGGAACTAGAATGAGCTACTCTGGTGGATGAAACAAAGGATTCATTGTGAAATTCTAATCACCTGAAGAAGGCCAGAGTTTATGAGCAAAATGTTGTGAATGTCGCAACAAAGATGAGGACAACAGTTTGAACAATGTAAATAATTACAATACCTTATTTCAGAAATATAGACAAATATCAAAAGAACCTACTAATGAAATATATGCATCCCACTTTGCAGAAGAAACTGCTGTTAGATTCTTTAATAAGATTTGGCTGATGAAAAATAAATATACTGTCTAATGGCTTCTGCTTCAATGAACTTAAGTCACTGGTGCCTCTGCAACAGGTGTTTACTTGTGCAACCAGACTGGCATCTGGGTCTCACCTATTTACAGTTAGATCAACCAAATGCAGACGACAATTCTACTCCTGCAGCTTCTTTTCTTGCACTTCCTGCCTGTGGAATTTGCTTCCTTATTCTTGCTTTCCTGACAGCTACAACCTCCAGGAATTTAAATGCAAGGTCAATACTCATCTCTTAACTACTTGGCCCTAGTTCTTTCCACACTGTCCTGTATATCCTTTCCTTTCTTTCCATGTTTGCAACTGTCATCATACCTGTATTCCCATCCTTCTCTTGCTCCTTTCTAACTGGTTCGTCCTTCTCCTCACTCTCCTTTAATCCTTTTACTCTTATGTAGCCCCCTGCACATCAGTGGCATTACCGCTTTGCTTAGGGTGATATGATTAAAAAAAAATAAAAAATAAAAAAACATAAATGAAACACTTACACAAATATGGGTATCCACTAAAAAATAACATGTAAATGATGAAATATACACACACACACACATTAAAATTATTAATCTACTAATAGTTTTAAATGTTAATGGCAAGTTTATATTTTGAAAAATTTTCTTCAAATTGCTACCCAAATTACTTATAAAATTTGACTTATAGAAAAAAGTCTTAAAGAAAAAAAAATCCTTTTGCTTGTGCTTATGTCATTTGTCTGATAAAAATCCGAATTTCATTAACCCTTTCTAAATTTATTTCTTTGCTCAGAAATGACAATAAATATTCATGTATCTAGAACCATCGAAAATAAATTTCCCTTGCAAAGAACACTATGTGTATTGAAAAGGAGAGAAGAAAAAATAAATAAATAAAGAGGTGTGATATCAAACACAACTTAACCAACCCCAACCAAGCTTACTGCCTAATGACAAAGTAGCCAGCTTCTGATTGGTCAATTGATCAAGATAAAAGACTGACACTATTGAGTCATTTGTCACCTGATGGCTGTAACTCAGGAATTACACCAAACAAGAAAGATGACCTCTTGTGCAAAAGCAACAACTATGACTAATAAGCTAGTGGACACTTAATATTATTTTTGTCTGGGATATATTTTTCCCCCAAAGTTCAATTAATTCTTTTCCTAATTAGACAAAGAGAAAGGTAAAGAGATTATCTTAAGAAGTTCTTTTATATCCAGTTAATAATTGGTAGATATATTTAAATATGAAGAATTGCAAAATATTGAATGATACCAAGCCAAGAATAATATTGATTCAAAGAGAGATTTTTTATTGATGGTTTTTGTCTAGAGGCATCATTGGATACTACTTGGGCTTATGTAAAATTTTAAGTTTTATTTTCTCCTCAGAGTACAAATGCTGTCTTCTTCATTTTCTCTTTGCTATGCTCCTGCAAAACATGGATGATAAAGGCTCTCCACAACATCCAATCTGTTGAAGCTCTTTGTATGATTTATCTTTTTATTATCTCTCCTAATTCGTTTTTTTTTTTTGCTATCTATTGACACAAGCTTGTTAGGTAGGTTGTTCACTGTTTCTTGTGTGATTCCCAAAGTTAAGCAACATCGAACCTGTTCGGTATCTAGAAAAATGATCGCTTTGGAATACCAGGGTGGTGTAATGGAAATCGGAAAGCCAGGTTCTAATTCTAGTCTGGTTCATTAGATTCACTCATATGCAGATATGTTTCTGAATCCCCTTTTTCTTTCACCCCCCCCCCACTATGGGTAAATTAATAGAACTTGTATCAATAAATCATCATATCGCAAAAAATAATTCTTAAAATCTGAAACAAATATTTTCTGACTTCAAAATAACTTGAAAATTTTATTTTTATAATCATTTCACCCCAAGCAAGGCAGGACCTCCTCAGAGTGAAAAATAAAAGATGAATGGGAATCAAGTAGATAGAAGATAGCAATTGACACTGCATTTAAACTTTTGAAGATTGTAGCTATCAGGGAAGCAAGCAAATGGACAGGACTTCCACAAATTGGAAGTGTGTAAAAAGAAACTGTTAGATTAGGAGAGATGGTTATATTTAACTATTTTGATGATAAAAGGGTGGAAGCTTGATGCCAGTCTAGTAGCATGTGTAAATACATGTAATCAGGGAACCAGAAAAAAAAGTTTAAATGGTTAAGCCATATCAAAAGAAATCAATCAATAAGTTCTGTGAGTGTCAAATTCTTCAAACACCCATTTCTCATCATTTGCTCTACAAATTTCAACTAATCTCTTTCCACTTCTAAATATAAGCCTCTTTTTTGTTTTCATTACCTTTTTTAAAACTTCCTCGTTATTCACATGTTCAGTCCAGGGTATTCTCAGTACTCTTCCATAGAAGCACATTTCCATTTCTTAATGTGTCCTTATCACCTTTGAAGAACCTGCTCATCATTCATGGTCATATTGGAGGACTGATATTATATAACAATTTGGCAGTTGTCTCTTTGCAAATGTTATCTACATGGAATTTATGGAATCTATTTGGTATGCTACAAATTCATTCTTGATAAAGCTAATAACCTACTAGCCATTAAAAGATGCTAACACAAAGAGCAGCCCAAAATGCCAAATACAGGTCAAGGATACTAGAATCAAGTAAGTACAAAATTCAAATACCTAGGAAGTGTTCTAACTGAAGATGGAAAGTGTGACACAGAGATCCGAAGGCGAATTGGCATGGCAAAGGACACATTCCAGAAGCTGAGTAAAGTACTAAGACACAGGAAAATTTTACTAGAAACAAAGAGAGAGCTAGATTGCTATGTGACATCAGTTCTTCAATACAGCAGTGAATGCTGGACAATGTCATCAAAGATGAAGGAAAAATTTGAAGCAGTTGAAATGTGGTTCTACAGAAGAATGCTGTGGATATCATGGACTGAGCATGTGAACAATGATGAGGTTTTGGAAAGAATGGTAACAAAAAGAAAATTAATAGTGAGCATCAGGAAGAGATAACTAAAGTTCCTGGGACATGCAATGAGGAAGGAAGCCTTGGAGAACCTGATACTGACAGGCCAGATAGAAGGAAAAAGAGACAGAGGAAGGCAGCGGATAACATATTTGAAGAACCTGAGCAGGTGAATGACGGAACAGGGTTTGTATGGTGTAATAGGATAAAATATACTAAGAGACACCAGGGATAGGGAGACCTGGAAAGCCATGATCGCCTATGTCCTTAATACACATACACACACACACACACACACATACATATATATATATCGAGTATCCACTATATATATATATATATATATATATATATATATATATATATATATATATATATATATATATATATCGTGGATACTCTATATTTTAAATCAGCCAGTCAATTAAGTGTCATATGTGACACACACATGGGTGATCATGTTTAGAAAGAGACATGACTGACTGGGCAGAAGATTCTCCCACAGTCAGTTGCCATTACTTTTTGTGGAAGACTGGTTGCCAACCAAAGCTACAGAATCTAATCTCTCTTGCTATTTAACCCATAGCTGAAGGGAAAAGAGACAGATTAATACCTTTCTCAAAGGTATTTGCATGTAAGTGAATGCAACAAACTCAACTGGAATTTTATCTTGGCTCACCAATTTCTCATTCCGAGTCAATATCTACTGCACCCCAGCACACATCCATATTTGAAATAGACACCCTATTTTATTTATTAATCAGTGTATTTTACACGTATCAGTCTTCTTAATTGAGGAAACTTAGTAAATAAAAATGCATTTCTTGCAGGGATTGAACCTGCACCACTGATAGATCCAGTGTTTTTTACTGCTCAGCTACAAGTTACTCCTACAAAGGTGGGCATAGGGTTGCAGGTTTGATCTCTGCCAGTAACACATTTATCTTCAATTCGAATTCTTGAATTTGCAAGCTGATAGACATAATATGCATTTTAAGAAATATTAATAGTTTATTTATATCAAATACCAAGTATCCACTTTAATAATGTTTGAAGTAATAAAAATATTGGAATAAAAAATAAAGCCATTAATTTTTTAAGAGAAAAAAATATAAAACCAATAAGGAGATCGTATCAGGTGATGAAAAATACAAGAGAAATGAGAAATAACCATGACATCCTACACGTACACACACACACACCATGAAAAAATAAATCAATGCTGCACCAATGAAAAATGCATACATAAAAAAATATAAACAATCAATTATTGATAGTCCTAATAAACAAAGGGAGTGGTTACTTGAGGGTCAGTCTACAAAACTTTGGAGTCAGGATGATGATGGTACTACCGGTCAACAAAATGACAAATTTTATCTTTGTATTAATTATATATATATAGCAATGGATGAATATTTTAAATATAGAAGAAAAACTCATAACTGTTTAAGTGTGTTTGGGCCATGTGTAATAAAAATACTTGTTTATTATGAATGTAAGTATATATAAGCATTATGAATGTAAGTATATATAAGCAAGAATAATGTGTGTCAAGTGTATTTAAACTATTGAGGAATTAAGTGTGTGTATATGTCGGTAATGTTAGTATGTTTGAATAACAGATAACAGCAACAAAATACATTTCAAAATGGTAGCTAATGTTTTATGCACACACACACACACACACACACACATATATTATATATATATATATACTAGCAGTATAACCCGGCATTGCTCGGGTGAAATGAAAGCTTTAAAACTAATCCATGGTTCTGGAACTCAGACACTTTGGACGTTGGCACGAAAGACTAAAAGGTTTCCAGTGTAACTGTAGACTGAAAGAAAAATGAATGAATGTAAGTCAAATTTTGATTTTTATATATATATATATATATATATATTATCGATTTTCTGCACTATTGTAAGAACTGCAACCTTGAAACTTCTGAATATCGTTTCTTATGCCTTTGTCTGAGTGTATCAAATTTGATTAAAATCAGACCACTCCTTCTATAACCCGATTTTTTCGGTAATCAATTTTCGATATTTATCGGGGGTACCTTGACACAAAATCTAGCTAAGAACACCCGCAGACGCTTATAGTACAACTGTGTAAATTTTCAAGAAAATCGGTTCAGCCGTTTCGGAGTCTATAGGTAACGGATACACACACACACAGAGACAAAGTTCCATTTATAAATAAGTTTAGATATATATATTTATCTATTTATAAACTCAGATGAGTGAATGTGTAGAAAAGACCAAATGAATAAAAAAGACAAGGTGAAAGTATACTTAACCATCATCTAGCCTTGATGAAGTCTATCAGATGACAAAATACATCAGCTAAATATTGTTTTCCCTCTTGTTTTTTTTTTATTCATACATACAGTAGAGCCTCTGTTCACAAACTTAATCTGTTCCTGAAGGCTGCTGTGATCCGAAATGTTCAGAAACTGAAACTATTTTCTCCATAGGAATCAATATGAAAAAGATTAATCCGTTCCTGGAACCCCAGATGACTACTTATTAAATTTTTTCCTTGGAAAAATTTCAATATTAAGATCAAACTTCCTAAAAAGAGAAATATCAATGAGGCTTTATCAATGTTTCCCTGGTATTGCTATTAAACCCACTATATAATGATCGTAATATTGATTTGATCCCCCACAATTTCCAAATTAGAAGATAAATCAATCAATAAAATCCTGATTAGCTACACAGGCATGTCTTTTAGATTTATTTACCTTCTTTGGATTATAAATTGTATAAAAATTATTTGATCATAAAGTGAGAATTAATATAACAACAGTGTATTATGTATGTACCCTTTTGGTTGTAATATGACGGCATAAGTGGATAGAGGTGAAGAAGGGAAGGATAGGAACTCTGTCTGCTAAGTTTGGCAATGTTGTTTGATAACCGAAGCATTTTCATTTCAAATTTTCTGTTCAAAAATTGACATGTGAGACATTTTGAGAACTGAGGTTGCTCTGTATTTGCATATAAAATCTGGTGTATAACTGACTCTGGTTTTTTAAACTTGATCCCCACAAAGAATGTGGAATCAATGGTATTCCTGCAATAGCCCTAAAGAAATGTACTTCTGAGCTCTGCAACAAATGTCTTGCTGTTTCTTGCTTTCCTCTGGCAAACTGTCTTGTCCTTTGAACGATTGACCTACCAGTCTTGTAGAGGCTAAAATCAACTCAGAATTATTTAAGCATCTCACCTCATAGGGTCTTCTTTCAGACAATATAGCTTTTGCTTTCTAGGTCAACTGCCAATGTGTTAACAGTTATTGCTGAAAGAGTTTGTCAAACTTTAAACAAGACTAGTAATGCTCAGGCTACTGCTTTGGACACATCTCAAAGGCATTTGACAGGGTTTGACATGCTAGTTTTCTTTACAAGTTGAAGGGCTATGGTGTTTCTGGACAAAGATTTGATTCAATCTATCTTATCAAATTGCAAAATGAAAGGACACATAGCCCAGTGGATATAGATGTTGGTTAGTTCCAGTGACTTGACCGAAAGAGTTGTGAGTTCAATACCAGGCTACAGCAGAAGTGAACAAGTAACTTAAAGAGTCAGGTTAGAGGGAGATAACTCATGATGACCAAAAGAGGCTTGAGAATGATATACCTCAGTGATTGTAATAAGGGGTTCATTTCAAAATTCCTAGCACATGAAGAAGGCCAGAGTGTACAATGGCCGAAGTGTTGTACAAATGTCAACAAAAATGAAGACAATAGTCTAAATAATGTAAATAGTGCAAAATGAAAGTTATCTTGAATGACTATGCGTCTAGATCACTTAACATTAATGCAACTTATTCCCAATGTCACTAGTTTTTGACTATGTATCTATTCTGAAGATGTAACTATTGACTCCTCTCTTAATGGTAAGTCTGATAGCTTCAATACAACTCTTATTTTGATACCTTATATTGATAGGCTGATACTCTTCTTATTTTTGGAACCTGTGTCTGTATTGACCTGTATATGTAACCATTTATTGTAATTCATCAGTATTGCATAAATTGAAACATATTCTGTCTGTTCTTCATTTACAACAAAGACCTTCCTGATATCATCAGTTCTTGACTCAGTATCTATGCAGATGACACAATAATTTACTCCTGTTTTGATGGTAAGTCTGAATGCTTCAATAAGGTCAGATTAGTAGCTAATCCCCAAAATAACCTTTATTCTGTTGTTAGCTGGGGTAAGGAAAGACTTACTAATTTTAATGCCTCCAAAATGAAACTGCTCTCTTTTACTCCTCCAGGAGAAGCTTTTTTGCCTTCCATCAAGATGATTGAAAAATCATGAGTTATTCTCCTGGAGGTTAAAATTAGTTTAATGTTTTCCTCTGACATGAAGTAGAATGATTATATCTAACCAATTGCAGGGTTTGTTCTTCAGAAAGTTGGTTAACTGTGCCGTTCTTGATAGTTGTTCTCACCAAAACAAACAGTGTACGATGGATAAATTGTTGTTTAAGTTACGCGAAAATGAAAATAACACTGATGTTTCATTTTAACAGATATATTTACCCAAATTACACAAAAATATATTTTAAAATAACTAAAGAGTAAATTTATTCAATAGAATTGCCATTGGCTTCAACCACAGCCTCCAGACAACTTCGGAATATTTATCACTTTCAAAAATTCTTCTTGTTTAAGTTGGTAAATGGTGCCATAATCCTTGCCTACACAGTTTATCTATGGTTTTACAAGCAGTTTTGTTGGTCTGTCACTCAACTGCAACCCACACATAATAATCAAGGGGGTTGCAGTCTGGAGAGTTAGGTGGCCAGATGTAAAGGGTGATAGGGTTGCATAAATTATCTGACAGCCATGACTGAGTTCTCCTGCTTGTGTGGCATTGTACAAAGTCTTGTTGCCAGACACAGGATTTTCCAGCAGCCACCCTCTTGACTCATGGCAACACTACTTCCTCAAGGCACTTGATGTAGCCTTTTATGTTGAGTTTGAATAATCATTCCACTCTTTCCAAATCCTCTGCATGATTCTCAGTTTTTGAGTTTTAAATTTTGTTTAATGGTATATCAACTTCTGTGTGTTATTTAATGCCAAAAAGGTAGAGTTTTAAGATATTTTTCTTAATGTTCAGTTATAGTAAGAAGGTTGATTTAGTCAGATTTTGATGAACTGTTTTCTATTTTAGAAAACTGAAAATGTTTTCTAATTTTGTATTCAAAAATGTATTGCTGGTAACAATTTTTTTCCATAAAAAATGTATTATGGAAATAATTTTTTTCTTTCAAAAATGTATTGCTGGTAATATTTTTCATTCAAAAATGTATATATTTCTATAAAAGTCTATTTTTATACTTTCATAGTGTTTTGACCCCAGTTTGGGGGGGTTAACTATTTGCCTATAGCTTGGACCCTAACAGATGCTACCACTCCAGGGTCAGGGTGAACCTGCGAACAACAACAATGAAGAGGTGGTTCCAAGTTCCTCACAACCTCCTAATCAAAGGCCTTGCTGCCGGATGCAGTTTAGGGTTTTACCCAGGACCTCAGTTCTCAGATTGACACTGAAACACACTGAAATGTTCATATTGAAGCTTCTGGCACAAATGCCAAGCAGTACAGCATGTCATTTCCAAATTTCTGGTAGAGTGAATTGTGTGATGATGCTTCATTTCTCAGTTCCCAACTGACCCTACTATACAGTCCACAAAAACAAACACTGCACAAAATTAAGAATATAAAATATTGACAATTTACCCATTGTATCCTGTGTTTTAATATCTTTATAGGTCTACCATTCATTGATGCATTGAATATTGCTGCCACATCTGTTCTGGTACTTCTGCTATATATCTAGAAATTCTTGACAAAATCCAAAGAAGAATCTGCACTGTTATTGGTCCTGACCTGGCATTTCAGCATCAGTTATTTCCCACCATCATAACATAGCTTCTCTGTGCCTTTTTTTAATAAATTATTTTCATAGTAATTTTTTCTGATAAGCTTTCCTCTTTAGTATCATGGTTTCATGAACTTAAGGGCAGGACTCAATTGGCAGTTTGGTCTCATTATTTTACTGCTGAAAGTCTTTGATGCAGCTGTGTAATTGGTAGGAAGAACAGGGAATAGGTGAGATAGCAAATAGACAAATCATACTAGGAGCTACAAAGGGCAAAATGTTGTGGAAAGACATGCTTGCTCACATCCTGAAGAGAAGTAGTTTCAGATGACACTTTCATTGTGGTCGCTGTTGTTGTCTTTCTTTTCACTTATTTTATTGTTGGCTATCTATGGATCCTTGGAGCAGTACAATGCTGCTTGTTTTAGGTTAATTAAGGCAAGAAATTGGGGAAGATTATTATGTTATTTCTTCTGAAGAAGTGTAACGCTTCTCCGTACAAAAAAGCTAAATGGAAAATTCCGATTTTCTGTGATCTCTAGGATTTACAGGCTTGGGAATCTAATTATATTGCAACCAATAAATGTGTAATAAATCCAAAGATTTTCACATAAATCCAGGAACCAATAAAATTTCTTGGTATGATTTTTTTTTTTTAGTTATTTTATAAATGAAGAAAATATACACTGTAATGCAAAGTCATAGAGCAACAAAAATCATGTGGGTTAATTGCAGTCTATGAATATTGGATGAATAAATAAAATGTGATGAAAAACTAATAAGATAAAAGAAAAAATGATAATTATGCATTGGGGTTCTTGACAAAATACAACGGAGAATCTGTAATGTGATCGATACCAACTTGGCAGACCGCTTGCAGTCACTCTCTCACCGGCGTGACGTGGCTTCCCTGTGCCTCTTCTATAAATACTTTCACGGCTTCTGCTTCGATAAACTTAGATCAATGGTGCCCCCTAGGTACAAATTTGCATGAGATACTAGATTAGCAACTAGGTCCCACCCTTTTACAGTTAAACCGATAAAATGTAACCGCAATTTCTACTCCAACAGCTTCTTTTCTCACACTTCCCATCTGTGGAATTCCCTTCCATATACTTGCTTCCCCAACAGCTACAATATCCAGGAGTTTAAATGTAATGCCAATAGACACTTCCTAACACACTAACTCGCATCTATTCTCTCAAACATTCTTCTCATCTCCATCCTTACCCGTCTATCACCCTCCTTCTGACATTTCCTATATCTAACCACTCTTTCTCACCACCTTCCCCTATGTAAACTCCTGCGCAATAGTGGCAATGGAATGCCTTGCTTAGGATGAAATGATTAAAAAAAATTTTTAAAATAGCCAAATTCTGTCAGTAATGTTTGCATTCTATTCCTGACCACAGACAATAACTTTCCACTTGATTTTCAATGTTTCTGTTTTAAAATCATTTGCAATTGGTTTGTTACTATATATATATATATATATATATATATATATTAAAAAAGGATTAATTCAAAGATGTTGAATGGCTATTTCGATATGAAGATCCCCACGAGGAACGACACATCACCTCAGCAACAGAAAAAAACCTTTCAGAAACTGGAGAAAAATTAGTCTACTTTTCCTTTTTAAATATATTGCAAAGAAATTAAAAAATAAATAATAAAATAAAATAAAAATAAAGGGAAAGAAAAAGAAAAGGAATATTTTTTAATATTAAAATAAATTTTTAATATTAATTAGGATCGGGTTTTTTGGAATTTACCTTCCTGCTTTTTTCCCTTGGATTGAAGTATCTGAATTAAAATATATATATATATATATATATATATATAATTTACAATGCTTTTCTATTGAAAATGTTTTTCTGTCATCAAAATCTTCTGCAAGGCTTTTTGATCTTTTACGCATCATTGACCACCTTCTCGTAGTAATATTTACATTTATTAATGACCACTGAAGTCCTTTTTTTTACCTGATTTTTGAAGCATTGCATTCTGTGTTCCAAAACTCATTGAAAAAAAGATTGGCTTTAATAATGCTTGTTGAGACTGATTCATTCTCTATGGATTATCAAACATTTACCGGTTATTTAAAGCCAGAAAATATTTTTTGTGAGAATAATGGTTTAATGATACAAGTCTTATTAATTAACCAATTCATAAAGAGAGAGATTGTTTTTCAAAGTACAACTGTGATGTTTGAGATAAAATCACAATAATATTTAAAGAAAAGGCAGAATAAATCTCCTCCTAACGAGAGGCAATAATATGGAGTCCATTTAGCTGCGATTAAATACTAATTATGCAGGCCATAATTATTATGATTTACAAAAAATGGCACAGCACCATAATTAAAGAATCAGCTCATTCTTTAAATGTTGAGATACTATAATGAAAAGAGTCATGAAAACATTCCCAATTAAATAATACACTAGTCTGGTATTGTTAACATATTACTCATAATTATTTTATGTGTGTATTTTATAGAGTTGAAATTTGACTTCTAGTTTGAAGAATGAGGAATCAACAACAAAAAAAGGAAATAAATAAAAAGAAAACTGCATATATGTTGAGAGAGAATTTTAAAAAAATCTTAATTGAAGATTCAACACAACCATTTATGCCTGTTTTAAGAATGAGTGTCAGCAGTTCTATAAGGCTAAATTAGCAGCCAGTCTAAAAAATTATTTACATTCTGTTGTTAACTAGGGTAAGGAATAGCTTGTTAATTTTAATGACTCCAAAAAGAAACTGCTCTCTTTGAATAATCTGAGAGAGCCCTTTTTGCCTTCCATCAGTATGGCTGATGCTAACCTCCAGGAAAGTGACACATTTAATCTCAGACTAACATTTTCTGATAACATGAAGCGGAAAGATTATATTGAATCAATTGCTAGGTCTGCTGTTATATCTGTTATTTTACTTTCACTCTTAGGTTAAGCTGCCCCTACCCTCATAACTTGGTAGGTTCTTGCTAGCAAAAGCAGTATGTTTATCTCCACCACAGTCCAAATAGAGCCGAGAGGTTGAGTTCATTAAGAACTGTGGGAGAGATAAGCACGCTGATGCTGCTACTAACAAGAACCTACAAATCATGAGGGGGGGGGTGACTTAATTTAACAGCAACAGAACAATAACAGATAACATCTGCTGCTAAGAAAGTGGGTTCTCTTTATCATGCTTGACAATTTTTCTTGTCAGAATATATCTTACATATTTATATGTCTTCCATTTATCCCTGTTTTGAATATTGTTGCCACATCAGGCTTGGAGCTCCTGCTATATATTTAGAGATTCTCAATAAAATACAAAGAAGAATCTGTAATGTTATTGGTCCTGACCTGGCATCTTGGTTTCAGTTACTTTCCCACTGCTGTAATGTCACTTCTTTGTGTCTTTTCTGTAAATACTTTCAATGGTAATTATTTTGATGAACATTTTTTTTAATACATAGACTTAAGCTACTGCTGGAATAATAAAACTTTCTTTAAATACTCTCAAACTTATTTCATTAAATATGACGAATAAGGAAGATATAATTATTCTTTTATTAAGTTTTTCCAGCATCCTAATATTTTCCATTTTGTTAGAGATAAGGAACAGAAAATTGTTGTTCATGGTTTTTATCATCCCAAGCATTTTCAGCCATTTTCAAAAGTGTTTATGTCTCTGATGTTTTTTTTTCTTCATGTTTTGACTGTTATGTAGTAATTTACTTTGTTTTGTTTTTGAAAAATAGAAAGATGTTCATGCAAATTTCACTTGCACACAGTACGTGAGTGCTTGGAATGAACGCTCTTTTTTCATAAAATTTTCCTTGTCAGCTGTATTTGATGATATATATATATATCTCAAAACTTATTTATAAACAGAACTTCGTCTGTGTGTTTGTCCGTTACCTATAGACTCTGAAATGGCCGAACCGATTTTCTTCAAGTTTTACACAGTTGTACTATAATCGTCTGTGAGTGTTCTTAGCTAAGTTTTGTGTCGAGGTACCCCCGATAAATATCAAAAATCGATAATCAAAAAATCGGGTGATAGAAGGAGTGGTCCGGTTGTAATCAAATTTGATACACTCATAGACAATGACATAAGAAACGATATTCAGAAGTTTCAAGGTTGCAGTTCTTACAGTAGTGCAGAAAATCGATTATATATATATATGTATAAAAGCAAGATGTTTGTGTGTGTGTCTGTTTATCTGCCTGTATGTCTGTATTTTTTCAGCCACTTTATTTTAGTTTTTGCTTTGGGTTTGGCTCTAAGTAGGTATAACTGTAGTTCTTAGTCTCATCCATGATATCATTTACTCAGAGGACTTATTTAGCCTTCAAAATTCAGTTTATGATGAAAAATACTTATTTGATATCGATACCAAGAAATCAAAATTTGACTTACATCTATTCATTTTTCTTTCAGTCTATGGTTTCACTTTAACTGGAAACAACTATTGCTTTCTAGTCTTTCATGCCAACGTCCAAAGAGTCTGAGCTCCAGGACTATGGATTCGTTTTAAAGCTTTCATTACACCTGAGCAATGCCAGGCTATACTGCTAGTATATATATATATATATATATATATATATATATATATATACACACAAGTGGGCCTATGCCATAAAAAATTATGGCAAAATACTTATATTGATATGTTGTTTAAAATGATGGCAACATATGTATTGATGTACCTACTCTTGAGTACTTCAACATTAAGATATAAGAAAAAAAACCAAAATAATCCAAACCCCTGAGTGTGACAGGAGGGATATAGACATACACACACACACACACATACAATTACATACACAAGGGTCTTTATTATAATGCAAAGGATATAGCAAAGAATGAACTGAACTGATGGTGCCTCTCTGTCCATGAGCGTGACAGGAGATACATATGTATATATATATATATATATACACACAAATACACAATATACTATGAAAGAAAGGATGAATATATAACTATGTTTATAGATATAGACAGAACATTTTCTGTTTTCTTAAGAATTAACAAGAAAAATGTTCAAAACTTGTTATTAGATTGCTTATTTACAAGATTCTAAAAATATGTGAACCAACTCTAATGCAATATTTATTATTTATCATATTATAAGGAAATAACTATGAAATAAATTTATAAACAGTTTTAATGTTTTCATTGTTAATTTTCAAGAAAGAAATGTGTAAAACCAATTCGGAATATCTGTGTCAAAAGAAAAACTGTCCATGTGACACATTTGTTAAACTTTACTAAAATAAAATTTAATTATTTTTACTAAAATAAATTAAAATGCTATTACCTAAGGTAGGCTATTTTTTTATTAATATTAAATCACTGACAACCTCATAAAAAATTGATTTATTTGATGTGCACTTGAAAGTTAACAGGGGAAAAAGATATTTTTTTCAAATGGTGTCATGCATGTACACACTTGTCTCTTTTAATCTATAACTGATTTGCCATTTCTTTTTGCAGTAGACTAGTGGCCAACCAAGCCTATATAACCCAATCTGTTCTGCTATTCAATCTATAACTGGAGAAGAAATGGATTAATACTTTTCCCAGGGGTACTTGCGTGTAAGTGAATGCAACAAATTCAACTGGAATTTGAACTCAGCTCTCCAATTTTTCATTCTGAGCTGATATCCACTGCACCACAATGCACATCCCTTCATATATACAACCCCCCGCCAAAAAAAAGTAAAAGTAAAGTTAAAAAAAATCATTATTCTGTCAACAACATTTCCTATAAAGGACAAATATTTGAGCATTTTAGAATTCATTGCGACTTCTGCTAATCATATTAGATTATACAAATATATGAGTAAAATATTCATAAAGAGGTGTGAGTGTGTGTGTGTGTGTTTATATATAAGAAAAAATTACCACTTCAGAAGTAGAATGAGCAGAAAATGAAGACGTGAATATGGAGCCAACAAAAAACACCAACAGAAAAGATATCGAATCTTTAAATAAGAATGATTGTTCCTAACAGCCTTTTTCTAGTCAGTTAAGTTCAATACGGGATACACATTTGGGTGATCATGTCTTTTTTCAATGACTGACTACGAAGAAGATTTTCCCATAATAGGTTGTTAACCAAGGCTGTAGAACCTAATATGTCTTTAGCTCAAGAGAGAAGAGATGGATTAATACCTTTCCAAAAGATATTTGCACTTAAGTGAATGCAATGAGTCTAATTAGAATTTGAACTTGACTCGTGAATTTCTCATTCCGAGCTCATATCCATTGCACCACCGCACACAGGAAGTAGATATGTTAATAAAAGCAAAGGTGAAAGACGAGTTTTTTCTCTGTATTTTTATTTTCTTTTTTGTTTTGATTATTAGAATAAATAATTAGTCAGATGTATTCAATCATGCTTTGTATTCTAATGCTAGTTCCTCATGGTTTCTAGAAACCTAATGGGATGGTCATCAAAAAACACTGGTAAGAAAGTGACTTATTCCAGAAAATCAATAAATCTCAAATTCAGAATATGGATTTGGAATAAAATGAACAGGACAAGAAGGTACACCTAGTTTCATTATTGGTGGGCACAGTCTTAACAACATATCTTCCTTGTATGTGCCATGCCTCTTCAGGACGTAGGCGATCATATCCCTCCACATCTTCCTATCCCTTGTAAATCTTAACACCTTTTCTCTTGGGATTTCTCCCCAACCCTGCTCTGCCACCCACTTGCTTAAGCCCATCAAGTATGTCTCATGTTGATTTCTCTTGTCTTTCTTTTTTTCTGTCCATCATGTGAGTATCAAATTTTCCAATCCCTTCTTCCTCATTACATGTCCCAGAAATTTCAGGTTTCTCTTCCAGATGTTATATATCAGTTTCTTTTTCATCCTCTCCTAAACTTGTCATTGGTCACATTTTTGATCCATGGTACCCGCAGCATCCTTCTATATAACTGCATTTCAGTTGCTTCAAGTCTTTCTTTTATCTTTGAGGAGATTGTCCAGCAGTTTTTTTTTTTTCATATCACCCTGAGCAAGGTGATATGAAAAACATAACACCACTGATGTGCAGAGGGCTACGTAAGAGTGAAAAGATTAGAAAAGAGAAAACCAAAAACCACATCCTGAACAGTGAATGAGGGATGAGCCTCTTCACCTGTTCAATAGATGTGGGTGGAGTGTGAACAGGGCGATAGTTTAGTCTATCTACTCCAATTTTTTCTTGCTGCTATATAGAAGAACAGACATCACGTAACAGTCCAATACTCTTTTCTTTGTCTCCAACAAAATTTTCCTGTCTCTCAATACTTTGCTTAGCTTTTGGAATAGAAGCATAATTATGGTAATAAAGGAAACTTGGATGAAAGGAATAACTATCAATTGTAATTTATGGTTATTAGCAAGAAGGGCAGTTCAAATGCAATCTATGAATTAGAGACATTGAAAGGATTATAGTAAAGTGACACTAAAATTTGAAGGCATATTAGCATCATGAATCATGCCTTCCAAAAGCTTATAAAAGTATGAAAAAACAAAAAGATTTCATTAGAAACAAAAAAAAAAATGTGCTGAACTGTTATGTAATATTGGTTGTAGTATATGGCAGTGAATACTGAACAATTTTCTTAGAAATAAAGAGACAATTTGAGGCAACAGACGTAACTTTCTCATAGATGAAGAGGTGATTTGGGGCAATAGATGTACTTTTCTTATAGAGGAAGAGGTGATTTGAGGCAACATAGATGTAGTTTAGAATGCTTGGTTACTCCCAAATATGGGGGTAGATTGTTCCTTTACAACTGCCCATGTACAGAACTAGACAAGATATCCCTATATGGGCAGTGGGACAAGAATAGATTAAATTAAAGGTTGTTTCAAATTCTGTCAATTATCTATACACCTGATGAAGGCCAGATGGCATGATATTAAAAACATTGCAATAACAGTCATAATATAAAAGCATTCAGTCAGTTAAATGTCATACATAAAACATGCTTGAGCGATCATGTCTCGAAAGAGACATGACTAACTGGGTAGAAGATTATCCCACAGTAGGTTGCCATTGCTTTCTGCGGTAGACTGGCTGCCGGCCAAGGCTATAGAACCCAATCTGTCCTGTTATTTAACCCATAACTGGAAGGAAGAGATGGATTAATACCTTTCCCAAGGCTATTTGCACGTAAGTGAATGCAGTAAATTCAACTGGAATTCAAAAAAAGCATTACCCAGCAAAAATGCTGAAAAAAGAGCCGGCTCCTTGTACCATTTCAGTAAGTACTTGAATCCTGCTACTGTGCTCTACCTTTACAAGAACCAGCAGTCAAGTACTGCTGCCAAATATTCATCTACCAACTGGAAATAAAATCTAGCCTCATGGGTGATGAATTATTTTCTGTCCTACAGCACCTTTCTCCACAGACAAAATATAAGCCTCTATCACTACATTCCAAAATTCTACTAACTCTAAAATTCACAGCTAAAACCCTAACCACACCATATATACTAAAGTAAACCATCCTCCTTCATATCACTCTAGTAAGAAAGAAGTTTCACTCTATAATTCAAACAAGTATCTATTGTTAGGACATCACTTGTACAAGTCAAGATACCGCTGGTTCAATTTGACATCCTTGCTTTCTGAACACATCACAACGTATCTTCAAATTTCATCTTCTTGCGCTAATGGTCCGTCTCCCTCGACTGCCTGCATTCCACTGCTGACTGTCAAATTGGGGCTTCATTTATCTCTCTTGAGCCGTCCATGATCTTCATATGTGTGAGCCTCCTTTTCAGTTTTCCCGCGCACATGCACAGTCATTCTAAGCTTTGCTGCCATGCTGTATGCCTCATCCAGCACCTGCCCCGCAACTACAAAAGACACAGGCAACCCTAAGCCTTTTGCTTTGTCTAGGACTGTGTTCATCACACACTCAAACAGCTTCTTCCCATGAACTGCTACAAGCTTTACCTGTTCAACTCTAGAGTTAACCATTGGCCTTTCTATATGTCCTCATAAACTGTGCCTCTTACCTCTATTTATTGTTTATTGGTCATATAACAACCTCTTGCAGTAACTCTTCTACCTAAAGTGGCTCTTGGTCCTTGTATAGAGTGAATATTAATGGAAAAAAATGAGAGCACACTGAATCAGGTTCACAGGAGAACACAAAAGAAAAAGCCTTCAGTAAAAACATAGACATCTTAAAATTAAGTGTTGTGATCATTCATTCTGACTGTTCTTATGGCCACATTTTTTAGGGCATCTTCATAATTTTTTTTCTTTTCATCAAATATTGCTTTGTTTGACAAATTTTTTATTTTAAAATATGAAACCCTACCAAGCAGTCAAATAAGAAAAAAATAATAGATATCCAAAACATTATCTGGTTCAACCTACCATTTAACTTAGAAGTAAAAACCGAAATAGGAGAAATATTTTTTAAATTGATAAACACTTTTCAAAAAGCTCAGAATTAAACAAAATTTTCAATAGAAATTCAATTAAACTGAGTTATAGCTGTATTAGTAATTTAGAAAATTACACAAAAAAAACCCCAAAATGCCAGAAATCTGAATAACAACGTACAAAACAACATCATTAACAAGGAATGTAACTGTAGAGACAAAAATAAATGCCCACTTAACAGACTTTGTAATACAAAAGGAATTCTTTACAAAGCACATGTCATAACTGGTCAAAGCAAAACATATGTAGGATCTGCCAAAGACAATGTTAAAGTCAGATGGAATAACCATAAGTCTATATTTAAACTGGAAAACCTAACAAATTGTACAAAACTGGCTAGCCATGAATGGAAATTAAAATTAAAGTATGGAAAAGACCCCAATATAACTTGGAGCATAGTAAAAACAGCTAAACCTTACAACAGTGATAAGATATGCAGATTATGCCAGGAGGAAAAATTGGTGATTATGTTGTTCCCAGATAAAAAATGAATTACTAAATGAAAGAACAGAAATTATATCCAAGTGTAACCATACCAATAAATACCTACTAAGATCATACAATCATGAATGAAAGTGTTCCAAAACCCTTAAGTAACTTCTCCTAATATTGTAAATTGTGCATTCATAAAAGATCCATGTCATATGAGCATTTGAAAAATGGTCAAATCAGTTATTGTAAATCACCTGAAGACACAGAAAGGAAGAAACTGAGGTCGTGTAATAACTCATTTCCAAATGAAAAAAAATTTTTTTTATATATATATATATATATATATATATAATTCCACCAACAAAATATTTACTTTAGTCTCATAAAGTTCTTTCTGGAAGACTAAATGCATTACACAATTTTTATCCACTTAAATATATCAACATATATTTATATATAAGCATATATTGAAATGTATAGCAAATGAT
Organism: Ascarosepion bandense; assembly: GCA_037127315.1. Classification (NCBI taxonomy): domain Eukaryota; kingdom Metazoa; phylum Mollusca; class Cephalopoda; order Sepiida; family Sepiidae; genus Ascarosepion; species Ascarosepion bandense. The sequence goes on from JBBBDQ010001774.1 coordinate 65,380, forward strand.
TTTACTAGGAAAATGCATTGCAGTTGATTTTACTAGGAAAATGCATTGCAGTTGATTTTACTAGGAAAATGCATTGCAGTTGATTTTACTAGGAAAATGTATTGCAGTTGATTTTACTAGGAAAATGTATTGCAGTTGATTTTACTAGGAAAATGTATTGCAGTTGATTTTACTAGGAAAATGCATTGCAGTTGATTTTACTAGGAAAATGTATTGCAGTTGATTTTACTAGGAAAATGCATTGCAGTTGATTTTACTAGGAAAATGTATTGCAGTTGATTTTACTAGGAAAATGCATTGCAGTTGATTTTACTAGGAAAATGTATTGCAGTTGATTTTACTAGGAAAATGTATTGCAGTTGATTTTACTAGGAAAATGTATTGCAGTTGATTTTACTAGGAAAATGCATTGCAGTTGATTTTACTAGGAAAATGTATTGCAGTTGATTTTACTAGGAAAATGCATTGCAGTTGATTTTACTAGGAAAATGTATTGCAGTTGATTTTACTAGGAAAATGCATTGCAGTTGATTTTACTAGGAAAATGGTAAAATTGCAGTTGATTTTACTAGGAAAATGTATTGCAGTTGATTTTACTAGGAAAATGTATTGCAGTTGATTTTACTAGGAAAATGCATTGCAGTTGATTTTACTAGGAAAATGTATTGCAAAAGTTGATTTTACTAGGAAAATGCATTGCAGTTGATTTTACTTTTAGGAAAATGCATTGCAGTTGATTTTAAAACTAGGAAAATGCATTGCAGTTGATTTTATTTTAGGAAAATGCATTGCAGTTGATTTTAAAACTAGGAAAATATTGCAGTTGATTTTACTAGGAAAATGCATTGCAGTTGATTTTACTAGGAAAATGCATTGCAGTTGATTTTACTAGGAAAATGTATTGCAGTTGATTTTACTAGGAAAATGTATTGCAGTTGATTTTACTAGGAAAATGCATTGAAAAGTTGATTTTACTAGGAAAATGTATTGCAGTTGATTTTACTAGGAAAATGCATTGCAGTTGATTTTACTAGGAAAATGCATTGCAGTTGATTTTACTAGGAAAATGCATTGCAGTTGATTTTACTAGGAAAATGCATTGCAGTTGATTTTACTAGGAAAATGCATTGCAGTTGATTTTACTAGGAAAATGCATTGCAGTTGATTTTACTAGGAAAATGCATTGCAGTTGATTTTACTAGGAAAATGCATTGCAGTTGATTTTACTAGGAAAATGTATTGTAAATGATTTTACTAGGAAAATGTATTGTAAATGATTTTACTATGAAAATCCATTGTAACAGATTTTTGTTAAGGAAATGTATTACAAATGATTTTATAATAAAAATTCATTGCAGATTATTGTGGGTAAGCTAGATTATCAAATACATCAAATTTTCATCCATGCTCATGATTACATAGTGATGCAGAAAATGCTAAAAACCAGACATAAAATGCACTTCAAATGATTTTACACTTGCAATAAATTGTCACAAGTAAGGGTTATCAAATAAATCCATTAATACTTTACTCTAAGTGAAGTGAGGAATGGACAGCTTCAGACCAGATATAACAGCAGTATTCCGTTTTGGAGCTGATTTGACTCTTCTGATAATGTAGCAGACATAGAATTTTATGTTATGTTAAACTTCTTAATAATTATTATATTGAGCTGGGGCAATCAAACTATTTTTTTTTAGCTAGCTACATGCTGTTTGTCGGGTCCATTGTGAGCTAGAGATATCAAAAAAATACTTGACTAATGAACATACAAGAAACACTCATTTTAGCATTGACAATTAATAGTAACCAATAACTAGTAAGTATACATTAGAAATGATGAAAGCCATTACTCTTATGCGTCATGTGACAAACTGAATACATTAACCCTATTTGTGTTGGCTAGGACAAAATGACCTAGTGACATAATTGTCTTTACAAATTTGGTAATTTTTCATGAACATTCAATGAAATGAATAAATTGTTGTAGGTTTGTCACTAACTGCCATTGAATGTTAACTAAAACTGAAAATAAAAAAAAAGAATCTGATTAGATGAGAATTGAATAATGCATAAAAAAATATTTCTTTCAAATGTTTTCACAGACTATAGTTTGAACTTTACAGATATTGGGAATAGATAATTTTTCATTCCGTATACAGTACTGAATACAAACAAAAATACCTACATTTTTATTTTTTGAAATTTACTGTAAAGTGTGAGTATAAAATATTTTAAATGCTGTCAAAAATGTTTGGCATCATCAGGTGACAGTTCTTATTCTTCTACGCGCCCTATCCTTTCAGGACATAGACGATCATGGCTTGCCATGTCTCCCTATCCCTGGTGGCTCTTAATATGTTTTCTCCTGTTACTCCATGCAACCTCTGTACCGTCATCCACCTGATCAGGCCCTTCAAATATGTTATCCGCTGCCTTCATCTGTCTCTTTTTCCTTCTATCTGGCCTATCAGCATGTCCCAGGAATTTCAGTTGTCTCTTCCTGATGCTCAAGATTAGTTTTCTTTTCAATGCCATTCTTTCCAAAACCTCATCATTGCTCACATGATATCCACAGTATCCTTCTGTAAAATCACATTTCCACTGCTTCAAGATTTTTCCTCATTTTCAATGATATTGTCCAGTATTCACTGCTGTATTGAAGAACTGGCATCACATAGCAATCTAGCACTCTCTTCTTTGTTTCTAGGGAAATTTTTCTGTGTCTTAGTATTTTACTCTGCTTCGCCATGCCAATTCACCTTTGGATCTCTGTGTTGCATCTCCTGTTAGAACACTTCCTAGGAAGTGTTTTAACAGTCAACAGTTAGGTTGTTTGAAAAATAATATCTGATTTTAGAATAAGCATTTCAATTGTGTTCTAATATATTATAATAATAGTTAGAGGCACAGTGATGTAATGAATAGTGGCTCAGATTAAGAAATTGGAGAGCCAAGTTCAAATTCCAGTCCAGTTCATTACATTCACTTACATACTAATATTATTAGGAAAGTGTTATGTCGCCAAGTATAAATGAATAACTCAACAACAGAATCAGAATATAAGTTGTATTCCGCCGAAAGACGGTTAGTAAATACATAAGTGATTAGTAATATTTACAATAGAAAGATACAAGAGTACAATCCATCGTAAGACGTGTGCATACGTGATTACTTCCGGTACGCCACCGGAAGTGTGACTAACTCTTCACTGACTCTCACTGACTCTTCAGTAACTCATTAGAGACTCTCAAGTGACTCTCTACGACTCTCCTGTAGAGAATCCACCATTGCTATATATAGCAATGGGAACAGTCCATTTGTAGTCAAATAGGAGCGGCGCCCTAACAGAAAGGCATGAATCCATCTGTTCTCAGCTCCAGTGATGGATAAATAGCAAAGCAAACTGGGTACTGTAGCCTTGGGTGGCATCTGGCTTTGGAGAAGGACAACTCTGAATTCAAAACCTCTGACTATAAATAAATAGTAGGGCAGATTTAGTTCTTCAGCCTAGGGTGGCAACAAATTTCGAAAATCGAGTTAAAGTGTTTTGTTATTGGTTTCGTAACGTTCGCCATCTACGCATAGCAAATCTGCCTGGCCACCACTGGTTGGCGTGATCGGACGCGAGTTAGACGCCAACCACACACATATGGTGTGTGTGTGTCTGTGTGTGAGCGGACGGCAGGCTGGTGGCAAGCGAGCGAGCGAACGAGCGCGTGGCGACGGCGCTCGGTACTCGCAGGCAGGCAGGAGAACCCCATACAACACGCGCCCAATCACGCCGGCCTGTAGTCGTCGGCTGCCCGTGCGACAAGCGTCCAATCACGTCGGCGTGTTGTCGTCGGCTGCGCGTCCGACCACGCCAACGTGTGGTACCCCGATCTCGAACACAATTAGCGTATAGCGTGCGAGGCTGCCTGCCTGCCCCGTAGACGGCTGCTGGGAGAACCGGTACGCCGTGGTCGGACGCTCAACAGCCGGGCTACGTGTAAATATTGTTGCTTGTGTGCTTAGTGCTTGCCAGCGAGGACGATATATCTCGCTCTCTGTCTGTCTACCATTCGTTGGCGTGATCGGACGCGAGCCAGACGCAGGCAGACAGAGAAAAAGCAAAGGTTGTCACACGAAATAGAGTGATTGCGTAGATTAAGGGAAGGATTCTTTTCACGCACGTTGGCGTACTCGGACGCGTGTCAGACGACTAGCCAGCCAGTCAGCCATCACTCGCTGGCCGTCTGCCTGACCCTGACGGCCATTTCATGTGCATGTGTATAGGCAGTCGATAAGAAAAGAGATGATAATAGTTGCACAAAAATATATTCAATCAGTTAAGTGCCTTACGTGATACACGCTTGGGCGATTATGTCTTGAAAGAGACATGACTGACTGGGCAGAACATTATCCCGCAGTAGGTTGCCCTTGCTTTCTGCGATAGACTGGTTGCCGACCAAGGCTATAGATCCCAATCTGTCCTGTTATTTGACTCATGGCTAGAGGAAAAAGAGATGTATTATATTATTAAGTAGTAATTAGTGAGGGATCAGTTTATTACTTCATAACAATAGAAAACCGATCCCCCACTTTATGTTCCAGTAGAAGCCTTAATCATGATTCCAAGTATTATATTCAGTCAGTCAGTTAAGTGCCTTACGTGATACACGCTTGGCCGATTATGTCTCGAAAGAGATATGACTGACTGGGCAGAACATTATCCCGCAGTAGGTTGCCGACTAAGGCTATAGAACCCAATCTGTCCTATTATTTAACCCATAACTGAAGGGAAGAGACGGATTAATACCTTTCCTAAGGGTATTTGCGCTTAAGTGAATGCAAGGAATTCAACTGGAATTTGAACTTGGCTACCTGCTTTCTTGTTCCGAGCTGATATCCACTGCACCATAACACTCATTCTTAATGATTAAAGTCTCCTCTTTGTTAATTGCATATCGATACTCTTTCAGAATTTAACTTAAGACATTATACACCACCTCATCCTGTATATGAAAAATGAGATACGCATTTGCTTTTTTTTTTTGCCTGAGTTCAAGCTTGTTTATAAAGCTTCTTAAGTTGCTGCGAATGTTAACAATGTATGCGGTGAAGGATCTACTCAAGATCTGACAGAAAGTCACTAAATTTCCACGGTGGGGATGCAAGTCTCAAAGATCAAGATGGTAGAGGAAGTCTGCAATTTGCAATCAACATCTGAAAACACGAGTTAAACAAAACCTATGTCGAAGTATCAGAGAAATGCCTCGGATAATGGATGCCAGCATTTCAACAATATTGGACTATCTCAAGAAACTTTCAAGAGTTCTGAGTTCAATACCTGGCTACAGCAGTGGTGAACAAATAAGTTAGAGAGTTAAAATGGAGATACCTACATGGCATCCAAAAGTGGCATAGCCCATGGAATGAGAACGATATACCCCAGTGACCAAAATAAAGGGTTCAATTCAAAATTCCTAGTATCTGAAAAAGGTCAGAGTATATAATGGCCAAAACATCATAAATATGGCGATAAAGATGAGGACAACAGTCTGAATATTGTAAATAATGTAAATCGTACCTTATCTTAAAAATATAGACAATTTTTTTTTTTTAATCATATCACCCCGAGCAAGGCGGTAAGGCCACTGATGCGCAGGGGGCCACGTAAGAGTGAAAAAATTGGAAAAGAGAAAGCCCGAAACCACATCCTAGACAGGGAACAAGGGATGAGCCTCTTCATCTATTCAATAGACGTGGGCGGAGTGTGAATTGGGCGATAGTCTAGTCTATCTACTCCAATTGAAAAAAATAAAGAAAAGTGAAAAGATTGGAAAAGAGAAAGCCGGAAAACACATCCTAGACAGGGAACAAGGGATGAGCCTCTTCACCTGTTCAATAGATGTGGGTGGAGTGTGAATTGGGTGATAGCTTAGTCTATCTACTCCAATTGAAAAAAATAAAGAAAAGTGAAAAGATTGGAAAAGAGAAAGCCGGAAAACGGATGTGAATTGGGCAATAGTTTAGTCTATCTACTACTTTTGAAATGTATTTGATGCGGCATCTGTTAAATTTGAATGACTTCTTGTTCAAATATTGACTTATGAGAAATGGATTCTTTGTGACAATTGTAAATGGTTGGCTCAATCACTTGATCATGATAAAAAACAACAAACACTCTCCAACTCTGAAATTGCCCCAACAAAAGATAGTGACTGCTTGGTGGTCTGCCATTGATGTTATCCATTACAACTTTCTGGAATCTAACCAGCATGTTGCCACCAAAGTGTACTGCCTGCAACTGAATGAAATGTTCATCCAGTTAAGCAAAATGTGAAAGGCACTGGTTAATCAACAAGATCTAATTCTGCTTCATGACAATGCTCAGCCACATAATTTTTTAAAACAAAAAACATTCCATTGCCAAGAAGATGCAAAAATTGCATTCAAAGATTTATTTTGTTGCCCATCTTTTTAGTTTTATCACTAGCAGTATAGCCCGGCATTGCCCGGGTGTAATGAAAGCTTTAAAACTAATCCATGGTCCTGGAGCTCAGACTCCTTAAATGTTGGCATGAAAGACTAAAAAGCAATAGTTGTTTCCAGTTAAAGCAAAACTGTAGACTGAAAAAAAAATGAATGGATGTAAGTCAAATTTTGATTTCCTGGTATCGATATCAAATAAGTTTTTTTCGTTGTAAACTGAATTTTGAAGGCTAAGTAAGTCCTCTGAGTAAATGGTATCATGGCTGAGACTAAAAACTACAATTATACCTACTTAGAGCCAAACCCGAAGCAAAAACTAAAATAAAAGGGCTGAAAAAATACAGACCTACAGGCAGATAAACAGACACACACATAAACATCTTGCCTTTTGTATATATATATTATCAATTTTCTGCACTATTGTAAGAACTGCAACCTTGAAACTTCTGAATATCATTTCTTATGCCTTTGTCTATTACTGTATCAAATTTGATTAAAATCGGACCATTCCTTCTATAACCCGATTTTTTTGATTATCGATTTTCGATATTTATTGGAGGCACTTCAACACAATACCTAGCTTAGAAATCTCGCAGACGCTTATAGTACAACTGTGTAAATTTTCAAGAAAATCGGTTCAGCCGTTTCATAATCTATAGGTAACACATACACACACAGACGAAGTTCCATTTATAAATAAGTTTAGATAGATAAAGGCATAAATAATGTAATTTGAAGGCAGAAATCTATAGATATTGAGGACTCCTATTTTGATATATTTAAACACTGAGTACGTTAATTCAGGAGCAAAATTTTATTCTAAAATTGGACTTTATTGTCTGAACAAGCTTAAAGCTTTTGGATCAATGTTCTTAGCTGTTATGTTACATATGATCTAGATTTAAATTGTCAGGATTTTACAAGATATATTCTTAATATAAATACATTTATTTCTAAAAAAAAAAAGTAATGGATTTTTCGGGGTTATTTTTTATTATTTCACCCAAAGCAAGGTGAGACCACCACTAGTGTGCAGGGGGTCACAGTGAGAGAAAAAACTGGGTACAGGGGTTATTGAATAAAGAATAAAAGATGAATGGCATTCAAGAATATAGAAAATGCTGTATTTAAATTTTTGGAGATTGTAGCTATCAGAGAAGCAAGTAAACAGAAAGAGAGTTCCACTGGTGGGAAGAGCAAGAAAAGAAACTGTTAGAGTAGAAGTTGTGGTTACATTTAACTATTTTAGCTGTTCTGACAACCTTTTTTTCTGGTGCTCCAACCACATGAATTTAAGCATACTACTAGAGTGGCATCTAGGTCTCACACTTTTACTGTTGAAATGGTTAAAGTTCATTCTCTTTACTACCTATTATTAAACTTTACTACCAGTTATGAAAGCTCTTATGACTTATTATTTTTTTGCAACGATTATGTCATTGAATAGTGAAGAATATATATATCCTCTTTATTGTAATAAAGCCGATTGTGTGTGTGTGTATATATATATATATATATATATATATATATATATATCCGAGTGAGTATAGAATGAGGAGAGAAAAAAGAAAAATTTTTTCCGTCCAAAACATTAATTTAAAACAGTGCTCGATATATACCCGACCGATAAATGTACATTCCAACAGATAATACCATTAATCAACAATTTCACACTTACACGCCAGATTCTTCAAAAGTCTAACGGTCAAAATGAGAAACACATTCACTTAATTACCAATAACCCCAACCAACCCCCACGACAACAACGAACCAAATATAAACAGAGAATGATTCGAAACTTTTATTTCTCCCGATGAAGTGTTTGAGTCCAAACACTGAAACAGCCATATGATTGTAGAGAAGAGGACATATATAGAAGAAATTATGTACATGTTATAAAACATAATTTATAATAAATATATATATATATATAAACTTATTTATAAATGGAACTTTGTCTGTGTGTGTGTGTGTGTGTGTGTCCGTTACCTATAGACTCCGAAACGGCTGAACCAATTTTCTTGAAAATTTACACAGTTGTACTATAAGCTTCTGCAAGTGTTCTTAGCTAGGTTCTGTGATGAGGTCCTCCCGATAAATATCAAAAATTGATAATCGAAAAATTCGGGTTATAGAAGGAGTGGTCAGACTTTAATCAAATTTGATACACTCATAGACAAAGACATAAGAAACGATATTCAGAAGTTTCAAGGTTGCAGTTCTTACAATAGTGCAGAAAATTGATAATATATATGTATAAAAGGCAAGATGTTTGTGTGTGTGTCTGTTTATCTGGCTGTATGTCCTTTATACAAATCCACAATTTTTATCCGATTCTCACCAAACTTCACACAAATATTCTTTAGGCTGAGTCTGAGCTCCAGAACCATGGATTAGTTTTAAAGTTTTCATTACACCCGAGCAACACCTGGCTATACTGCTAGTATATACATAATAAGAAGATGTTTTTTTTTCTCCCTTTAAAATGAGTCCATTTTATTTAGTAGACATAACTCATATCTAAACCAATATTTATATGATTTATCATAATCGTGTTATTTAGTACTAAGTACTATGGGTAATATTAGTAGTTTATTATAGTGATGTAAAAGAAGAGAATAATCATAAAATTGAGCAGTAAATAGAAAAAATAATATCACCATTTTCAAAAGAAAAAATAATTTTGATGAAAATTACAAAAATATGAGAAAAGACAAACATTTAAAACAATCTACACAAAAAATAGACAAAGTAAAATGAAAACAAAAAGAAATGAAAATAAAAAAGGAAAATAAACAGAAGTGAAATGAAAATAAAAAGAAATAAAAATAAAGAAAGGAGAATAAAAGGAAATGAAATGAAAATAAAAAATGCAGGAAAATAAAAACAATGAAAATAAAAAAATGAAAACAAAAAGAAATGAAAATAAATAAAGGAAAATAAAAAAAATGAAAAATAAAGAGAGGAAAAAATGAAATGAAAATAGAAAAGAAAAATAATGAAATGAAAAAAATGAAATGAAAATAAAAAGAAATGAAAATAAACAAAAATGAAAATAAAAAGAAAGGAAAATAAATAAAGACGGGAAAATAAATAGAAGTAAAAATAAAAAAGAAATAAAAAGAAAAAGAAAATTACAAACTAAAATAAATAAGCATGATAAAACATAAAATGAATAAAGAAATAAATCAGGAAAGAAAAAAAATTTTTTTAAATAAAATAGAAAGAAAAAGATAATGAAAAAAAAATTCAGTCCACAACTCTTTCATTTTCTTATCTAAATTTCACAAGCTGGTGCTCACATAAGAGCAAGAAAGAGAGAGAGAGAGAGAGAGAGAGAGAGATGACTCAGCATCTTGTTTTCTTTGAATGCACATTGGTTTTACAGAAGGTTGTAGCTGTTTTTTTAGTAACACTTGGAGCAGTAGTGGTAGTAGAAGAAATAGTGTCAAGCAATATTGGTTGGCTAGTTGGGCTATGCGTAAAACCAGGAAGGCCTCAACTCTATCGATTGATTTTGGCCTCTTGATACAAGAAAGAACAGCTTGTATCATAGACATGTAGACATATACAAGTCTGGACCAGTTGCACCATTTACTTTTCACATCATAAAATAATGTGCTATATACAACTCTGTTAGTGGCCTCAAGGGTTTTGATTAATTTGTTAAGAAACACACACCCAGACATTTCATATATATATATCTAAACTTATTTATAAATGGAACTTTGTCTGTGTGTGTGTGTGTCTGTTACCTATAGACTCTGAAATGACTGAACCGATTTTCTTGAAAATTTACACAGTTGTACTATAAGTGTCTGCAAGTGTTCTTAGGTAGGTTTTGTGTCGAGGTACCCCTGATAAATATTGAAAATTGATAATCAAAAAAATCCGGTTATAGAAGAAGTGGTCCAATTTTAATTAAATTTGATACACTCATAGACAAAGACATAAGAAATGATATTCAGAAGTTTCAAGGTTGCAGTTCTTACAATATTGTGAAAATCAATAATATATATAAAAGGCAAGATGTTTGTGTGTGTGTGTCTGTTTATCAGTCTTTATGTCCTTTATACAAATCCACAATTTTTATCCGATTCTCACCAAACTTCACACAAATATTCTTTAGGCTAAGTCTGAGCTCCAGGACCATGGGTTAGTTTTAAAGCTTTCATTACACCCAAGCAACACCGGGCTATACTGCTAGTATGTATATATATATATATATATATATATATATATATATATATATATATATATATATTTTTCTGTCTTGCATAGTACTCGAACCGCTTTTCATTTGCGAGTTCCCGAGGCTATTTATTTAAAATTATATCATCCTAGTCTGTGCAGGCAAAAGGACCATTTCATAAGATCATTGAGACTCTTAGAGGGAATGTGAGTTACCATTTTTTTTCAATATTATTAACTCTTTTGGAGCTGTGATTTACACCCCTTTTCATGTTTTAATTAATTGAATAAACTTAATTTTAAACGAGCTTCAGCTTTCATTCTATTGTTGTTTCCATTTGTTTTTGTGTCCCTTTAATTAAAAGAGCCAATGAATGTCCTATGAATAAGTGTTGGCCGAAAGATATCTATAAGTAAAAAAAAATTAAATAAATAATTATGACGTCCTGTTTGTTTAAAGATATATATATATATAGATTGCTTAATACTTAGTTTTTGGTCCTAATAGGGTTAGACCAGTACACATTTGTATTGAAAAGTGTTCTATACAATTATATTGTAGAACTTTTGAATATTTTTCATTTTTAAACGAGTTATTTCGTTACCTTGGTTTTCACCACGAGGTGGAAACCAAGGTAACTTCAGGCGATTTTTAATAACTTTAGTTATTAAAAATCAACAACTTTAGTTATTAAAAGAAACCACTCATGGTGGAAACCAAGGTAGGGAAATAACTCGTTTAAAAATGAAAAAGAAATTTATATATATTTATATATTTATATAGTCATTCACAGACAGATCTGTTTTGCTGTATCACATCTCATCAGTACAGTAAGACATCAGATTGCTTTTAACCCAGGATTGAAACCCGACTGAAAATTGGCATCAGTCAGCGATTCTATCTCTGAGCTACAGGTGCTTGGTAGAAGGAGGCAGACTTTTTAGCACATATATTATCATTATACATGCCCAATAGGTCTATAAGTAAAAAAAAATAAATAAATAAATAATTATGACATCCTGTTTGTTTAAAGATATATATATATATATATATATATATATATATATATATATATAATCATCCGCAGACAGATCTGTTTTGCTGTATCACATCTCATCAGTTCAGTTAGACATTTGATTGTTTTAACTCAGGATTGAAATCCGACTGAATTGGCCTCGGTTGGCGATTCTACCTCCGAGCTATTCTATTCAAGCAGGTCTTGTTAAATAATATGGACATTATTTCTATTTATTTCTTTAATAATCTAGTTTTCTCGTTAGTTCCTTGATGTTAAATTGAAATTCACCAAGGATGGTCCCATAGTTTTTATTAACCCATGTACTTTTGGTCTCCTTGGAAAAATGAAGGAAAGACTTGATACAAGAGAAATGTAGTTCTACAGAAAAGTGATAAAAATACCTGTACATGTGAACAATGACAAAATTTTAGAGAAAAGGCAAATGAAAGAATATATATACTTAACATCAGAAAGAGAAAGTTGAAATATCTAGATCACATGAGGAGGAAAGAAGGTTTAGAAAATTTTATATTCACTGGACATATTGAACGTAGGAGAGACAAAAGAAAGCAACACATCATCTAACGAACAAGTTTGAGTTAATACTTTGCAGAACAGGTATTAAGAGCGACAGCAAAAAGACACAACTTACTAAGAAGAGCTACAAAAGAAGAACTAATGGTGGAGAGATAAACACCTACACCCTGAACGGACAAACCACATAGAAGAAATCACCAAAATTATTTAGATTGTAAAATGATAGTTTCATGTAGAGGGGTTAGTAACTTTGTGAACAGCAGTACCAATTCCAGAGACTATTGGTAACATTAGAATATTAACTAATTCAGTATTCAGTTTGGCACAAGGTCAGTAAAGACAATTGGAAATGGGATGCCTGCTTAAATAAATCATTTTTTGATTTGTGTTCAAATAACAAAGTAGGATATATATGTTTAAAATAGGATATAGAATCCCTAGAAAGTTTTAAGAAATTTGACAAATGGAATGCATATATATATATATATATCCTACTTAGTTTGTTATTTAAAGCCAGATTAAAAAACAAGATTTATTAAAGCAGGCATCCTATTTCCAACCGTCTTTACTGACCTTGTTCCAAACCTCTGGTGAATCTTAGAATAAGGAACAGTGTGAACAAACCTATTTTCAATGAAACGCATATGAATATGAAACGATATATATATATATATATATATATATATATGCAAAAGTATACTCAGTCATAGTCCGACATAAAGAAAAGTATGGTTTAAATAAAAAAAACAAGAGAAAAACTATATTTTTCTCGCTTACATGTCTTGACAGTGATGGTCTTTATCAAGGCAAAAAGATTAAATTAATTTTATTTTAAATAATGTCTCTATAAACAAAACATTGTTCATAACTAGAAAAAAACATTCACAAATTATTCATAAGATTAACAAAATTATGATGTATTTAAAAAACATCATAGTACATATTTGAAAAGAATTTTTTCATGTGCAGTATAATGTTATGTTATGAGATGTTAAAATGATGAAAATTAACCATTTTCTTTGAATTTTTAATATTTTTGTTGTGTATGTTGTCCTTAGAAGGTATTGTTCTTGTAAGAAAAGGTGAGATTAGGAAAAAGCTGGGTTGAATTGATATTTTGGTAATATTGGATGGTGGCACTCTCAAAAACTTTCATTCCGAATAAATTGTTTTCTCTTTTTATGAATTTGACGTTTCTTAGATTGAAATAGTGGTTGAAATTATTTCTGTGAATCATTAATATATTCGTTCAATTATTATTTGTGATGTCTCTTCTGTGTTCATATATGTCTTTTTAAGTTTCTACTTGTTTCTCTGATGTACTTTGAGGGACAATTTTGGCAATTTATTTTTTTTATATTCCTGCTTCTGAGTTATTATGGTTTTGGGTTTTTTATATCTGATCATGTCCATAAAAGTTTTTGAGATGGGTGTTACGATTTGGATGTTGCTTAGACAGGATAAGTTGTTCTGGATAGTGGATGTTATGGAGTTGGTAGGTAGTATAATGTATCTGTTATTGTTTAATTTATTATTGTTGATAATGTTTTTGTTCTGGTTGTATATTTTATGCACTTTCTTTTTGCATTTTGAATAAAGTGATATGAGTATTGCAAGTTTTTGAATGTGTTTTATATATAGAATATCCTAACTAGATATCATGTTACACAAAAGTAATAAAAAAGTCTATTTTGATGTCTATAAAAATGCTACCAACAAAAATGACATGATCAGGTTCTGTTCAAACCACTATTATTGTGGATAATATTTTTGTTGTGGTTTTGTATTTTATGCGCCTTTCTTTTTGTGTTGTGAATAAAGTGATGTGGGTATTGTAAGTTTTAGAATTTGTTTTCTAAGTATGTTTCTTTTTTTGGGGGCCGCACATTCTTAATGCTCTCGAACAGAAACCTATAATTATACCAGATTTGATTTTAGAAGAGTGGTTTGAATAGAACCTGATCAGGTCATTTTTGTTGGTAGCTTTTTTATGGACATCAAAATGGGCTTTATTATTACTTTTGTGTAACATGATATCTAGCTAGGATATCTTATATATAGAAAACATATTCAAAAACTTACAATACCCATATCACTTTATTCAAAATGCAAAAAGAAAGGTGCATAAAATATACAACCACAACAAAAACAACATTATCAACAATAATAAATTAAACAATAACAGATACATTTTTATACTACCTACCAACTCCATTACATCCACTATCCAGACCAACTTACCCATCAAAACAACATCAAAGTAGTAACAACCACCTCAAAACTATTATGGGTATGGTTGGATCCAAAAAATCCAAAACCATAATAACTCAGAAGCAGGAATATAAAAAATAAATAATCAAAATTATCTCTCAAAGTACTTTGGATGATTTAAGTAGAAACATTAAAAAAAAATATAAGAACACAGAAGAGATATCACAAATAATAATTTAACGAATACATTAGTGATTCACAGAAATAAATTTGACCACAATTTCAACCTAAAAAATGTCATATTCATAAAAAGAGGAAACAATTCATTCAGAAGGAAAATTTTTGAGAGTGCCACCATCCAATATTACCAAAATATCAATCTATGCCCTGATTTTTCCCAATCTCACCTTTTCTAATAAAAACAAAACTTTTTAAGGCACATGCACAACAGAAATATACAAAAATCCAAAGAAAATGGTTAATTTCCATCATTTTAACATAGCATAACATGATATTACACTGCACATGAAAAAACTCTTTTCAAATATGAACTATGATGTTTTGTAAATACTTAATAATTTCTGTTAATCTTATGAATAATTTGTGAGTGTTTTGTCTAATTACCAACAATGTTTTGTTTATAGATACTGTTGTATCCCTAAAAAACTACTGCATGACTAATCACCAAAATGGAGGTTGGGAATAATAGTATATCAACAAATACAAGACTAGCATGCTGCATGAAGTAGATACACTGCTAGTAACTGCTAGTCAGTATAATCACTCTACTATCTTCTACCCAATAGTGTCCATGTATTTATGATGATGGGAACATTCTGTTCTTGTATATAGGTAGGTATATAACAGATATTTTATTTAAAATAAAATTAATTTAATCTTTTTGACTTAAAAAAATTTCACAGGATGAAATACATAGGTGAGAAAAAAATAGTTTTCCTCTTGTTTTTTTTATTTAACTATATATATATATATATATATATATATATATATATATTTAATGAAACTTGGTTATAAACAACCGACATTTGAAATGAATTGTTTGAACATTATTTTTTAATGATACTCATATTTAAGTAGATATTCTGTTTTTTAATTAAACAGTATTATATATTTATATCTACCGCCCTGATTATTTAGACTGGAGGCTATTCGTGGTCAAGAGGTCTAAGACATTGCCAGATCAAATGGTAGCTTCCCCTATGTAAATAGGGGTCGCAGGTTCAAATCCTGCCAAATAGCACACATTTTTGTAATAACAATTTATCATAAATAATCAGGCCGATAGATATAAATATATAATATTGTTTAATTAAAAAACAGAATATCTACTTAAATACGAGTATTGATAAAAAATAATGTTCAAACAATTCATTTCATATATATATATACACACACACACACACACACACACACACACACAGAGAGGGTGTCCATAAAGTCTGTGTGCACTTTAAAAAATCTATAACTTTATTTTATTTGTGATAGAAATAATTTGTAAAAAAGATTAGAAAGAAAAAAATTTATATTTTTTAAGGTTTTATTGAAATTTTATTTAAGTTTCCACATGTCCTCCATCATTAGCAATACAAAGGGTAATATAATTTTGCAGTTCATATTTTCTACTAACTAAAAATTGTTGCAAATTTTGTGGTAAAGAATTATTCAATAACTATACTTCAAACTACATATATTAAACTTTATAAAATTTTTTACAAATACAAATAATGTTATAAATTTTTAAAAGTGCACATGGACTTTATAGACACCCTGTATATATGTCTAAAATAGGATATAGAATCCTGAGAAAGATTTTACAAAATTTGACAAATAAAAATGTTTCATTGAAAATAGATTTAATTTGCCAATCTAGGTTTCATAAGATCTAAAAATGAAAGAAAGAAACGTGTGTATGTGTACTTGTGTGTATGCTTAAATAATGAATCATCATATTTTTTCCCTAAGCTGGCATTTTTTCGTGATTAAAGAAGAAAATCAGTGACTTAAAAAAGCAGTTAATATTTATTTTTTATCATTTTCTTTATAATTCTTAGTTCATGTTGAAAGTTGTTAATATATTTTTCCCAGCTTTTTTATATCGAATTAAAGGGAAATCCTTATATCATTTTCAGAACGATTCCAAGGCGAATCCTCATCCAATCATTCAGAATCGGTAGAAAATAAAAGATTTAAATGTTTTTAGTTCTATTCATGTGTTTTCTGTGTCGACTATATGTGTTTAAAATGGGATATAGAATCTCAATTGTACTGGGTATGACAGTAAACTGCATCTGGCAGCAAGGTTTTTGATTGGGAGGCTTTGAAGAGTGGGGAACCACCTCTTAATTGCTGTTGTTCCCAGGTCTAACTTGGGGTGGTTGCACCTGTTAGGGTCTCAGCTATGGGCAACTAGTTAATCTCCAAACTGAGTTCAACACATTATGAAAGTATAAAAATAGATTTTATAGAAAAATTTACCAGCAATACATTTGACATTTTTTATTTCATCATTTCACCCCAATTAAGACTGAATACACTGAGTACTAAAGAAAAGAATAAAAACTAATGGGATTCAGTAAGATAGAAGATGGCAGCTGACCTTGCATTTAAAATGTTTGGAGATTGTAGCTAACAGGGAAAAAGTAAATGGGAAGGAGTTCCACAGGTGGGAAGTGCAAAAAAAGAAACTGTTAAAGTAGAAGAGGCAGTTACGTTTAACTATTTTCATGATAAAAAGGTGGGATCCAGATACAAATTTAGTAGGATGCTAAAATTCATGTGAATGGGGCATCAAGGATAAAAGCTTATCAAAGCAGTTGCCATGAAAATATTTGTAGAAAAGACAAAGGGAATCCACGTCATGCCAGTGTGAAAGTGACTGATGTTGAGATGTCAAGTCAGGACCAATTATATTGCCGAGTTTTCTTTGCATTTTGTAGAGAACCTTGAAATGAATAGCAGGAGCACTTGACCAGATATGGCAACAGTATTCAATGCAAGGATGAATGCTAGATTTGTAAATGTACAAGATGGATTCTGACAAGAAAAACTTCTGGTCTAACACAGAGACCAAACCTTCCTAGCAGTAGATACTTGACAAAAACCCTCTTTACAAAAACACATCAATGAAACCTGATCTACAAACCAATTTCTTGCAAAGAATACTATTCTATTCATATAAACCTATCCTAAAAATCTTATTGGTGTTAAATAATCCATTCAGGTGTTGATCTGCCATGAATCAAACCAAACTAAAATCTACTATGATTCATTATTTAAGCAGACACACAAATACACATTTCATTCTTTCATTTTTGAAAGCTTAGAAAGGCAAAATGCATTATCAAATCTCGTTTCTATGAAACATTTTTCATTTGCCATATATATGGAAAATTCTGCAAAAAACAAGAATTTGTAAGTCATTCCATGACATCTGCCCTTTGTGCCTGAGTGAAAAGCTGCAGATTTTAAGGTTCCCTAAAAATGGGGAACTATTGAACCATAGAGATGAACTGACTGTTTTATGTAAACATCGAAAATATTTTTCATTAAAATTTAATTAATCATAATGTATCATTTATAATTTGTGCTCCAATATAACTTAAAAATTAAAATTTAATTTACTAAAATTTAAAAAAATATTTTCATTAAAATTTAATTAATCGTAATGTATCGTTTATAATTTGTGCTCCAATATAACTTAACAATTAAAATTTAATTTACTAAAATTAATGGCACACAAAATACTAGTAGGTTTTCTTAACTAGTATATACTTCAGCATACTAAAATTATTCAGTTCTAATTCTAACCTAAAAAAAATTCTAGCTCCTTAAAAAAAAAATCTTTAAAATTTATTTATCCTCCAATATAACTTTAAAATTATTTTACTAAAATAAATGACCCACACAATACTTAATTTGGTTTTTAAACTATAATATACCACAATATCATAATTATTAAAATCCTGATTCTAAACTAAATATTCCACCCACTTTACTCAAGTGGTAGTACTAAATCTAATTTTTTTTTAAAATCCCTGAAGTTCAGCCTTGTTCTGAAACATGAAAATTTTTGTGAAGTGATATTATGTGTTTATAAACCATTGTAATAACAAAATTATAATATATATATATATATATATATATATATATATATATATATATATAAGGACCTTGAATAATTTCATGCTGATTTTTCCTGAAAAGTAATGCTTTATTTACAAAAATTAGCAAGAAAATGTCACTGAAAGTACTGTCTATTGTTATTCACTACTTTTTCCTATCTTTTTGGTAGCATTTGAATTCCACATCAGACAAACAATACATCTTTTGAAGCGAGCTGTGAGTCAACCCAATTTTTGGCACCTTCATAAGAATGAAAGTGCTGCTCAGCCAGCCCATGTGCCATTGACTGACACAATCAGATGGGGCAATGTCTGGTGAATATGACAGGTGAGGTAGGACTTCTCATTTTGCAAAATATGTGGCCTAGTGTTGTCATGTTGCAAAATTACTTTGTTGTGTCTGCTCATATAGTGGCCATTTTTTCTTTAATGCTTACCCCATGATCTTCTACACTTAGGGTTTTTGTAGTGTATCTACTTTTCATCGTTGGTCACAATATGATGCAAAAAACATTTCCTTTTCTGCCGTTGAAGCAGCTGTTCACATCTCACAAGAAGCCATTCAACATCTCTCAGCTTCAACTTGTACTGCGCCCAATGTCCTTGCTTTTGAATCATTTTGAATACTTTCAAACATTTCAAAACTGTGGTGTGATCAACTTCTAATGATTCTGCAAGTTCAGCTTGCACCTGACATAAGTCTCTATGAAGTAATGCCCATAATTCTTCATTTTCAAAGTTTTTGGTGTGTCAGAGCATTCTTTATCTTCAGTATCATAATCATTATTTTTGAATTATCTAAACCAACCTCTGCATGTTGTTTCCAACAGAGGATAGTCACCATAAGTCTCAATAAGAATTCTCTATGTTTCAGATACAGATTTCTGTTGAATAAAGTAGTGCAATAAAATTCCCCACAAATACACTTTCTTTAGCATAAAATCCAACATTTTAACTCTATGAAAAACAAAGTTGTTTACACTTTGGCAAAATGAATTTCAAGCTTGCATATAGCACTTCCTTATAAATGTGTTACCATCTGAAACTACATGCATGCAGTTCTGGGATTGCCATCTGTTGGAAAACAGCAAGAACTTATTCAAGATCCTTATATATATATATATATATAATCTATCATTAAATACAGCTGGATAAGAAAGAATAAATTAATTCTTTATTATGTTTTTACAGCATCCTAACATTCTTTCATCTTGTAGGAGTTAAGAGATAAGCACTTTTGGCCACTTCTATAGCCATTTTCAAGGGTGTTTTGTTTCTGGGAAAATGTTCAAGTCTATAGCAGGAAAGATATAAATTCCGAGGAACTTATGTCAGGTGAACAGAATTAAGTGTAACATTTATTTTACCTGTGTTTGATTTAAATTTGATTTAATTTTGCTTTTTCTTTTATTAACAAACATCTACTAATTTAAATGATAATTTAAAGGTGAGATTGAAGTGCTTAGCTGTTGTGCTAAGTGTGTTGTAATGTAAGCTTTAATAATTTGGCTAAATAATTCATCTGACATTTGCCAATTCACAGGTCAACCTGTATAATTTGTTCTCAAATATCTGGTTGTCTACTTAGTGCCTGAAACAGGTGCCAAAGGGTGTACTTTTAACCCAGATAAGAAAACAAAGATTTTTTTTTCTAATTAGGCATGCTCTTTCCACTTAGAAGATGGTTATGTGCCAATTTTGTCACCTCATTTGGCATTTGCTCAACAAATCTAGGCTAGGTACGTCAATATTGAAGGCAATATCAAAATTTTCCCAGAAATTAGATCTCCTGGCAGACTCTATACCTGATTTTTTAAAAATATATTATTAATGAAATATAGGATAAGTTCTTACCCCCCCCCCAAAAAAAATGACATCCTTACTGCTTTCACAATATATATGATGTATTGTGTACATTTGGTTGCAATGTCATAACCTCTACTCTGCTACAAATTCACCATGGAAGTCCTTTTTATGATGTCTGTCACATACCTTCTACAATTCTATTTGAAGCTCATCTGCAGTCTAAAACCTGCACTCCCCCAGCTTCAATTTAATTTTGAGGAACACAAAAATCAAGTGACATGTCCAGATGGCAATATTTTGATCAAATTTTGATTCTCTTCCAAACGATTGCTTCCCCGACGGCTACAATCTCCAGGAGTTTAAATGTAAGGTCAATAGACACCTCCTAACACACTAACCTGCTCCCATTCTATCAAGCACTCTTCCCAACCCTCATCCTCGCTATCCTTACTCATCTGTCACCTTCCTCCTGACATTCCCTATGTCTAACCACTCCTTCTCTTTACCTTCCCCTATGTAGCCCCATGCGCAATAGTGGCAGTGGAATGCCTTGCTTGGGATGAGATGATTAAATAAAAAATTTTTTTTTTAAAAAGTCTCAAGAGCCAGGAAACAAACTACACAGGAACACGAAACATAGTCAACTTTGCATCAAAGATCTCCTGGTAGAAGACACAGCTGATTCCAATTATGTGAGAAAGTTGACGGATTATTCTGCAACAGCCTTCATGGATAAGATTACAATTTTTTTTTTCCCCCATATCTTCTATTGATTAGCCATCCTAAATATTTGGCATCCTGAACTGACCCTTGACTGGTCTTGAGGTGCACATGCCACTCAAGATTTGTGCTTGACCTGCATTTTTAGGTTCACAATAGCAGATTTCTTTTTGCATTAAATCACGCTGCTTATCGTAAAGACTGCAGAACTGTTACGATAGAATGCTAAAAAGCCTCATGGAATAATTAAGCATATGTAAATAGTACGAGATATGTTTAAGTAAGCATTAATCGTCATACTTTATAAAAAAGGTAACAGTCTTGAATGCAAGATTTATTTACCCATCAGTCTACTTAGTCATGTCTACAAACTTTTCATGACTATCATAGCATCATGGGAGAAGTCAGATCTATATGTATCATTTCCTGTATACCAGCCTGGGAGAAGTATCAATAATATTAGGTTGTTCCAAAAGTTCCTAAACACTTGCGAAATGGGTCTAACTGGTCCAGCACAATCAAGACAAGCAATGGGTTCAGAAAGGGTAAGAGACACCATCAGTTCCAAAACAAGATCGATTCGGCAAGAAATTCATGTTGTGCGTTTGGTGGAACTTTGAAGGAATCGTGCATTTTGAGTTGGTTCCAAATGGTTGTGCCATCAGTGCTGAACTGTACTGTTAGCAACTTGAGCTCTGATCAACTGAAAGCACGCTTTGATGCAGCAGGACAATGCCAAGCGACACACCGCCAGGAAGACCAAAGACAAGTTTGAAGAGATGGACGGCATTGAGGTTCTGCCACATCCAGCATACAGTTCTGACTGTGCTCCATCAGATTACAGCCTTTTCCACTCAATGCAACACTTTCTGAAAGGCCGCTAATTCGACTCGTTTGAAGAAAGTCGTGGAAGCATGTCAAGAATTCTTTGATTTGATGTCAGCTACGAGGTACTTTGACCAGATCTAAAAGCTTGCAGATTGATGGCAGAAAGTCTTGGAAAATGATGGTCTTTATTTTGAGCAATAATTTTTTTTGTTTTTGCAAGTAAAATTTCAGTTTTTTGCATGTGTTTTCTGGTAACCTTAGATTAATTGTCGAGTAAAATTTCAATTTTTTGCAAGTGTTTATGAACTTTTGGGACAACCTAATAGCAATAGAACAGTATCAAATAATAGCAAATAGTATCGAATAGTATCAAATAATAGCAATCGAACCAATCATTGAGAAGACAATAGAATTCAACAACCCTGTTCATATTGCCTTCATTGGTTTCACCAAGACATTTTATAGTATCAAACTATCAAGCCTATGGCACTTACAGAGCAAAACATCAACTAAGAAGAAATACATCAACCTACTCAAAGAAACTGACTCTATTGCAACCATCAAGACATATCTTGAAGTATGTTGATATCTAGAAGGGAGTGAAACAGGGAGATGTTCTCTTGGCACTTCTCTTCTGCTTTGTTGTTGCAGCTTTTATCCTTCAAACTGAAGAAAAGTGCAAACTCGGGTATCAGATAGGTGGGAGAATTCTTTCTAATTTTACCTATGCAAATGATCTGGCCATCATGAACAACTCAAGAACACATCTTCAACATTTTCTCAATGTACTCTCCAACTGTGGTGCAGTAGATATCAGCTCAGAATAAGAAATCGGGGAGTCAAATTCGAATTCCATTTCACTTACACGCAAATACCCTTGGGAAAGGTATTAATCCATCTCTTTCTTCCAGTTATAGGTTAAGTAATAGGACAGATTGGGTTCTATAGCCTTGGCTGACAACCAGTCTACCACAGAAAGCAATGGCAACCTACTGCGGGATAATCTTCTGCCCAGTCAGTTATGTCTCTTTCAAGACATGATCGCCCAAGTGTGTATCACCTATGAGACTTGACTGACTCTTCAATTGTGTCCTTGAGGTTGGCTTATTAATTAACAATTTCTAAGACTAAGTTCATGACAACAGACAGGAGAAATACACAAGTTACAACCAGCAAATTACCCAAGTTACAGAGTTTGTATATCTTGGCCACAAGCTATCATCAAATAATAATGCTTTATCTGCAGTACAACAGTGCATTAAACTTGGTTAGGTGGCTTTTAACAAAAACAATGATGTACTGACGTCTAAACATGTTTCTTATGATCTGAAAACCAAGATTTATAGCACATACATTCTACTTGTTGTACTTTATGGACCGGAATTTGTGAACTGGACAGTAAAGGCATTGCAAAAACCTTTGAAAACCATATCATGAGATGGTTGACAAATAAACGCCTCAGAGATCACATGATCATCAACAAACTATTGATCACAACCAAGCTTGAGCCAAGCACATCAGTTGTCAAATCAAAGGTACTTAAACTGTTTGGACACATCAAAGATCAACCTGTGGTGTCAGTAAAGTATGTCTGGAGGTAAAGACAGTAGATGAAAGAAACAGGGGTCAACCACCAAAATGCTTGCTAGACAATATTCACTTGTAGACCAGACTTTCCCCTCAAACCAACTTGACTCAGTTGTTCTCGATCGATCCTTGTGGAGAAGGATATCTCATGTTAATGCACAGTCTGCAATATGTAGAGCAAGTGAATAATGACGATGATGATTTAGGATTGCTACTTTCTGAAATAGACTATCGTGTGGGTGCTTCCCCAAACACTACAATCTTAGCCTCTTCAAATCTAGAGTCAATTGCTATCTTCTGGACTTTTTCAAATGCTCCCTTCTCAAGCCAATATATTTATGGAAGACCATTAAAATTAAAAATTAAAAATTGTGAAGTCATTGCTCCTTTAAAAAATAAATAATACTGAAAATAACATGTCAAAAATGTACGTCACTTAGCATTCCTTTCCTTAATATAGATTTCAAATATTTTAGAACATATTCTCATTTGAAATTTGAACGCACAATTTTTTCTCAAAAATAATTTTGTATAGAATTACATACATGCGAAATTTGAGAGAAGAAACTGTTCAGAAACTATTGATAATTTTGCTAGCATAAAGTTACTAGTCATCGAGACTGAAGGTTTGAGTGTACAGGCCTTGTACAACTACCAATCACACCAAATTATGTATTCTCTTGCAGATGGCTTCTGCTCCGATGAGCTTAGATCACTGGTGCCGCCTAAGCACGAATTTACACGAGATACTAGATTAGCAACTAGGTCTCACCCTTTTACAGTTAAACAAATAAGATGTAACCGTAAATTCTACTCCAACAGCTTCTTTTCTCACGCTTCCCGCCTGTGGAACTCCCTTCCACAAGTCTGCTTTCCCGACAGCTACAATCTCCAGGTGTTTAAATGTAGGGTCAATAGACACCTCCTATCACACTAACTCCCAATTATTCTCAGAACGCTCTCCTCTACCCAACCCTCATTCTCAGTATCCTTACCCACCTATCACCCACCCTCTGACATTTCCTATATTTAATCATCCTTTCTCCACTCTATGTAGCCCCCTGCGCAGTAGTGGCAGTGACATGCCTTGCTCAGGGTGAAACGCTTATAAAAAAAAAAAAAGAAACTGAAAATAAGATTTACTCTGCATAGTTGAACTACATTGTTTAGAGTTACTGTTCTGTCTTAGTCAATTTGATTTAGACATTGAGCACTTTCGATCACTGTCTAGGTAGGCAGTTGTCTTTTCTTTTGTTTTATCCTTCCGGTTTCATTTGTTGTTGTTTTCTTTATTTGTATTCAGCTTTTCCTTTTTATTTTCATTTGTTCTTTCAAGTATTTTCATTTGACATACTTTGTATAGGTAAAATTACATTTGCTAGTTTTACAATACTTTAGGCTTTTTTGTGTCTACATATATATATATAAATGAACTAGAGCACTCTGGCTATTGGATGTGTATAATGATAATATATGCGCTAAAACGTCTGCCTCCTTCTACCGTGTACCCATAGCTCAAAGGTAGACTCACCGACTGATGCCAATTCGGTCGGATTTCAATCCAGGGTAAAAGCAATCGGATGTCTAACTGTACTGATGGACTGTGATACAGCAAAACAGATCTGTCTGTGGATGACTATATTTATATATATATATATATATATATGATGTGTTTTGACCTCATTTTATATTTATATAAATCATTTTCACTATTTGTTTTTAAAATATCCCTGAAGAAGAACAATAATGTTCTGAAACATGAAATTTTTTTCTCGTGATATAATGCTTTTATAAACCATTGTAATAATTAAATTACAATATTAAGCTCTATTCTGTTATGAGCACTTTTTATAAAAGTAAATTCTATGAACCATACACGTTTAATCTATCTGTTTTTCACTTCCTTTTAATATGTATGATAGATAGATACTAAACAGTTATCTCCCAGTTCAAATGTGGCCTCCCTTTGTCTGTTCTATAAATACTTTCATGGCTTCTGCTCGGACGAACTTAAGTCATTGGTTCCCCCTCAACAGGTGTTTACTCGTACAACCAGACTGGCAACTGGGTCCCACCCATTCACAGTCAGGTTAGCCAAATGCAGACGACAATTCTACTCCTGCAGCTTCTTCTCTCGCACTTCCCGCTTGTGGAACTCGCTCCTGTATGCTTGCTTTCTTGACGGCTACAACCTCCAGAAATTTAAATGCAAAGTCAATACTCATCTACTAACCATTGGACTCTAGCTCTCTCCCCACCCCCGTATAACCTTCCCTTTCTCTCCACCTATATATCTGTCATCGCACCTGCTTTCTCAGCTTTCTATTGCTCCTTTCTAACTAGTTTGTACTCCTCACTCTTTTCTAATTAATCTTTTTACAGTTATGCAGCCCCCTGCACATCAGTGGCATTTCCGCCTTGCTCGGGGTGAAATGATTAAAAAAAAAAAATAACTGGGAGATGAGCCAATTATGCAATCATGATTTCGACATTTTTGGTTTCCTCAGGCAATTTGTATTCAAATACAAATCACCTGATGAAACTGAAAAATTCAAAACCAGGGTAGTGTAATCAACTGATCTCCCAACTCAAATATATAAAATCTCTACTTGTTACATGTTCATTTTTTTTCAAAACATGTATTGACCACTTTCTAATTCAACTGTTTAATGGTCTAATCTAAACTTATTTATAAATGAAACTTTGTTTGTGTGTGTGTGTATCCGTTACTTTTAGACTCCGAAACGGCTGAACTGATTTTCTTGAAAATTTACACATTTGTACTATAAGCATCTGCGAGTGTTCTTAGCTAGGTTTTGTGTTGAGGTACCCCCGATAAATATTGAAAATCGATAATCAAAAAATTCAGGTTATAGAAGGAGTGGTTCAATTTTAATCAAATTTGATACACTCATAGATAAAGACATAAGACACAATATTCAGAAGTTTCAAGGTTGCAGTTCTTACAATAGTGCAGGAAATCAATAATTTATATATATATATATATATATATATATATATATATATATATATATAAAAAGCAAGATGTTTGTGTGTGCGTGTGTCTGTTTGTCTGTCTGTATGTCCTTTATACAAATCCACAATTTTTATCCAATTCTCACCAAACTTCACACAAATATTCTTTAGGCTGAGTCTGAGCTCCAGGACCAGGGATTAGTTTTAAAGCTTTCATTACACCCGAGCAACGCTGGGCTATACTGCTAGTTTATATCTAATTTAAATATGACCTATAACTGTTTAGTAGCTATCTATCTATCATATATATTATTAGGAAGTTAAAGAACAGATAGATTAAAAACCCACTGTTCAAGCATTTACTTTTATAAAAAGTGCTCAATACAGAATAGAGTTTAATATTGTAATTTAGTTATTACAATGATTTATAAAAGCATTATATCACAAGACAAAAAATGTGTATCACATATGGCACTTCTCCCTGATACCATAAGATCCCAAGTAGGTATGTATGCCGATGACACCGCAGTTTATTCTGGCCTCGACCAAAAATCTGGTGTAGGCAACAAAGCTAACCTTGCAGTCAAGCTTGGAAAGGGCCCCCAATCCATAGTGGACTGGTGTAAGAAATGGCTCGTAAATTTTCATGCTTCTAAAACGAAGCTACTATCAATTAATCATCATAGACAATCGCACCTACCTCCTATTAGCATGGACCAGGCTTGCCTCCCAGAGAGTAAAACACTATGCCTCCTTCGTCTCACACTCTCAGCAGACCTCAAATGGAATGACTATATCGAATCCATTGCTAAATCCACTGCTATGAAAGTCGGTTCTCTGTACAGGGCCCGGAGGTTTTTCCGTCTGAATCTATCCTGCACATTTATAAATCTACCATCTGCCCGTGCATTGAATACTGTTGCCATATCTGGTCGGGTGCCCCTGCTATTCTCCTTGGGCTTCTAGACAAGTTACAGCGGAGGGTCTGTAATGTGATCGATACCGACTTAGCAGACCGCCTGCAGTCTCTCTCTCACTGGTGCGACGTGGCTTCCCTGTGTCTCTTCTATAAATACTTTCATGGCTTCTGCTCTGATGAACTTAGATCACTGGTGCCCCCTAAATACAAATTTGCACGAGATACTAGATTAGCAACTAGATCCCACCCTTTTACAGTAAAACCGATAAAATGCAACTGCAACTTCTACTCCAACAGTTTCTTTTCTTGCACTTCCCGACTGTGGAATTCTCTTCCACATGACTGCTTCCCCGATGGCTACAATCTCCAGAAGTTTAAATGTAAGATCAATAGACACCTCCTAACACACTAACTTCCATTCTTTCACACACACTAACTTCCATTCTTTCAAACACTCTTCCCACCCACTCAACTATCTATCACCCCCTTCTATATCTAACCACTATATCTAACCACTCTTCCTATTTACCTCCCCCTATGTAGCCCCAAGCATAATAGTGGCAGTGGAATGCCTGGCTTGGGGTGAAATGATTAAAAAAAAACAAACAAAAAAAAATCAACTGGGATAAGTTTAAAGAAGACCCAACTACATGTCTTCTGATCAAAGACCACGTTATGTTTTACAAAATGGTGGTAAACAGGATTTTTGTTTGTATTTATCAGAGAAAACTTTATGTACTTTTTATTGATTTTTGTCCTCATCAAAATTGGTTGTGATCATCACCATTGTTTAGTGTTTACTGATTAATTTTATTGTATAGCATTCATTTATTATAAAGCAAATAGAAAAAAGTGATTAATATATATATATATAGTCATCCGCAAACAGATCTGTTTCGCTGTATCACAGCTCATCAGTATGGTTAGACTCCGATTGCTTTTAACCCAGGATTGAAACCCGACCAAATTGGCGTCAGTTGGCGATTCTACCTCTGGGCTAATATTAGTTATTTTTTACTACATCACAAGTGAATACCATATATGATACAAATCACTGAAACATAACAGCTTATGGCCAATTGGTCATATCACTTTGAAACACTGGTTCTCATAGATTCCAGAAGTTAAGCCAAAATCGAGCCTGGACAGTAACTAAATGAGTAACCATGAGGGAATACCATGTGGTATAATGAATAACAGCTCAAAATTAGAGTGCTGAGTTCCAATTCTTGTTGGGTTCATTATATTAGCTTACATACAAATAACCTTGGGAAAGATATGAATCCACTTCTCCTCCCAGCTGTGGGTTAATTAGTAGGAATTATATCAGTAAAATCATTATTATCTCCTAAAAATTCTTTTTTCTGATTTCAAATGACATACAAAAAGTTGATAGGCCATAAAAAATAAAATCAATCAATCAAAAACTTACTATTATTATCATTAACAGGACAAGCCAAAAAGCAGTGGGCAGGGCTTGTAATTTCAACCTGTAAAAACCTCCTTGATAAAATAAGATCAGTATACAAGAACAGTTTGCCATCCATTTAATCAAACTCTCTATGTTAGTGATGCATTGTTTTACCTATCTCTCTTGCTTTCAATCTGTCCTGTAAGTATCAAAATTTCCAAGCCCTCTTTCCTCATTGTGTTTCAACTGTTTCTTCCTGATACTAAATATAAGTATCCTTTTTGTTTCCATTTTTTTTTCTAAAACTTCCACATTGCTCATATATTTGGTCCATGGTATTCTTCTACAGAACCACATTTATTTTACTGCTATTCATTTCTTCATCTTTCAGGAGATTGTCCAGCTTTCCCTGCCATATAGTAAGACTGATAATATATAACAGTCAAGTACTCTTTGTTGGTTTTAGCCAGTGTTGGAAATGAATGCAAAACATTTCCCTCTCCCAAATTTCTAGGCAGAAGCACACAAATACATGCTGGGATTTCTTCCTAACCAATAAAATAAGCCAGTTTTCAGTTTCATGTGACTCAATCCTGGTCTGCCTTTTCTTGAAGTTAGAATGCTACGATCACTTATCTGAAGATGCTCTTGTGTGCAACCCCAATTCTTAGTTTGGGATATTATTTCCATATTACTTGCTTTGCCCCACCCTTTTACAGTTAAACAAATAAGATGTAACCGTAAATTCTACTCCAACAGCTTCTTTTCTTGCGCTTCCCGCCTGTGGAACTCCCTTCCACAAGTCTGCTTTCCCGACAGCTACAATCTCCAGGTGTTTAAATGTAGGGTCAATAGACACCTCCTATCACACTAACTCCCAATTATTCTCAGAACGCTCTCCTCTACCCAACCCTCATTCTCAGTATCCTTACCCACCTATCACCCACCCTCTGACATTTCCTATATTTAATCATCCTTTCTCCACTCTATGTAGCCCCCTGCGCAGTAGTGGCAGTGACATGCCTTGCTCAGGGTGAAACGCTTATAAAAAAAAAAAAAGAAACTGAAAATAAGATTTACTCTGCATAGTTGAACTACATTGTTTAGAGTTACTGTTCTGTCTTAGTCAATTTGATTTAGACATTGAGCACTTTCGATCACTGTCTAGGTAGGCAGTTGTCTTTTCTTTTGTTTTATCCTTCCGGTTTCATTTGTTGTTGTTTTCTTTATTTGTATTCAGCTTTTCCTTTTTATTTTCATTTGTTCTTTCAAGTATTTTCATTTGACATACTTTGTATAGGTAAAATTACATTTGCTAGTTTTACAATACTTTAGGCTTTTTTGTGTCTACATATATATATATAAATGAACTAGAGCACTCTGGCTATTGGATGTGTATAATGATAATATATGCGCTAAAACGTCTGCCTCCTTCTACCGTGTACCCATAGCTCAAAGGTAGACTCACCGACTGATGCCAATTCGGGGTGAAACGCTTATAAAAAAAAAAAAAATTACTGCTAAATCTTTTTTTAATCATTTCACCCCAAGCAAGGCATTAACACCACTGATGTGCAGGGGGTTACATAAGAGAGTTGAAGTATTAGGAAGGAGCAGAGTGAAGACAAAGATGAACCAGCTACAGGGGGATGAAAGAGAAGGATGTGAACACAGGAGTGAAGACAGTTGTGAAGGTAGAGAGAAAGGAAAAGAACAAGATATATGGGGTGATGTAGAAAAGGCTGGATTTAAGTGGATAAGAGATAGAAATTGACTTTGCAATTAAATTCCTGGAGGTTATAACTGTCAGGAAAGCAAGAATATGGAAGAGAGTTCCACAGGCGGAAAGCACGAGAAAAAAAGCTGCTGGAATAGAATTGTCGCCTGCATTTGGTTGAACTGTAAAAGGGTGGAACTATAGGGGCATTATCTATTCTTTTTCCCGTTTGTTAGTAGTGGAGAGTCCGTTCTAGTGAAGGGTAGCTGTATACTGTCGCAGGTTAACAGAATTTGGCCTTGTTGCCCACTATAAGTCATAAAGAAAGGTTATAAACCAAGAAAAGCAAATTGAGTTGAAAGTTAACATTTTATATATAACACATATCAATTAATGTTTTTACAATTGAAGTAATACATGAAATATAGGTCCAACGGAGGTTAAAATGTTCATGGCAATAAAATGCTGAAAGAGAATTAATGCTTAGGAATGTGGAGAGCGCTATGAGTAAGGAATGTCTTTGATGTAGTCGCTCCTTAAGTCAGTAAGTAGTTTTCAGACAGGGAAGAAGGTAAGGAGAGGTAAAGGAAAGCGAACATAGTAGCCGCTTGACTTAGGTCAAGGGGATATTGATTACACCTCACTCTCCTCGAGTCGGTCTGCCTGGCTGGGTGCTTTCTGTATCGGTTTTTTATTTCGACTTTTTGGATCACAGCAGATCATTTGAGGGTTCACACTTGTATTTGATTCTAGGCTTCCCATTGGCCGATAAATAAAATTTGCGTAGGCTCGCGAACTGGAAATTTAATATTTAATTAACTTTTATTTTTCAGCCGGAACGACTTTTGGTCATTTGCTTTTTGGTCGTGAAAGCGCAAACATCTGGTCCATCGCTTTTGCTCAGTATCACCACAGAACCTTGTTTCCAGTCTGTTTGCCCAAGTAAATTCTTGTGACCCAAGTTCGTCAGAGCAGAAGTCATGAAAATATTTATAGAAGAGACATATTTGCCTTGCGTATATTGTTTGCTTGCTTTATATTATTTTTCCCCCCTGTTCTTTTCTTTTTCTTGTTTATTGCAAACTTTGTTAATTCTGTTTGATGGGCAGTTCTGTCATTTATTTACATTTAACCATGGCTGCTCACTCTACACTTTCCATTTGTTTCTAATGAAATTTTCTTCTTACTTTGCTTAGATTTTGAAATGGATCCTTCACTATCCAAACATGCTTTTGCATTTTGGTGTTGCACTTTCTGTACACTGTTAAAACACTTCAAAGATATTTAAGAATTTAAAATATGCCACCATTATTTATGGCATGGGTAAATATTTAAGATTCCATTCTCTATTGTTATTAATAATAATAAACTGAACCCCCATTAATGACTAGGTAAGGCAAATTAGCATGGTGAAGAATGCATTCCAGAAGCTGAGTAGAGTATTAAGAGACAGAAAACTTTTGCTAGAAACAAAGAAAAGAGTACTGGATTACTATGTGATGTCAGTTCTTCAAAATGGCAGTGAATACTGGACAATATCATTGAAGATGAAGGAAAAACTTGAAGCAACTGAAATGTGGTTCTACAGAAGGATGCTGCAGAAATCATGGATCGAGCATGTGAGCAATGATGAGGATGGAAACGAAAAGGAAATTAATACTGAGCATCAGGAAGAGAGAGCTAAAGTTCCTGGGACATGCAATGAGGAAGGAGGGCTTGGAGAACCTGATACTAACAGGCCAGATAGAGGGAAAAAGAGACAGGAGAAAGTAGCGGATAATATATTTGAAGGGTCTGGATGACAGAACAGGGGTTGTGTGGTGTAACAGGAGAAAGTGTGCTCAGAGCCACCAGGGATATGAAGACGTGGAAGGCCATGATCGCCTATGTCCTGAAAGGACAAGATACATAGAAAAAGAATATATTTCGGAAAATCTATAGAAAGACTCACATGTGAATACCTTCTAATAATAGAAAAGACTTAAAACAAGTCATCATTTTTTATGGTATGGGTAAACTACTGTATATAAAGTGAGGAGATTTATTCTTTATTGTCATTAAATAATAAATCTAGTCTGAAATTCCTCAACATCAATATACCTTATTCACATTTTTTGGACTGTTGTTTATTGCCATATTCTAGATTGTTCTCATTCCAAGCGTCATGCCCCAATGTCTTAGTTATCTCCCTTCTTGTTCACTACTGCTGTAGCCAGGTAATGAACTCACAGCTCTTTAGATCAACTCACTGGATCAAACTGAATCAAACTAATAATTTTATCCATTGTGTCCTTGAGGATGTGCGTTGTGGTGCAGTGGATATCGGCTCAGAATGAGAAATCAGGGAGCTGAGTTCAAATTCCAGTTGATTTCATTGCATTCACTTATGTGCAAATACCCTTGGGAAAGGCATTAATCTGTCTCTTCCTTCCAGTTATGGGTTAAATAACAGGACAGATTGGGTTCTATAGCCTTGGCTGGTAACCAGTCTACCACTGAAAGCAATGGCAACCTACTGTGGGATAATCTTCTGCCCAGTCAGTCATGTCTCTTTCGAGACATGATCGCCCAAGCGTGTTTCACGTATGGCACTTAACTGACTGACTGTCCTTGAGGATAATCTGTAGTGAAACAGTTTTTTCTTGAAACCAACAAATAAAAGGAACTTTTTACCCTTTATTTCAATTAATAATAATGACAAAATTTATGTAATATTTTTAATAAATATTTATTTTATTAACATTTCACCCCAAGCAAAGCAGAACTGTCACTGGTGTGCAGGGAGTTACTGAAGAGATGAGCTGAGAAAGAGGGAAAAGTACAGGGGAGTCAGAGAATGAGTAAGAACAGGATGAGAATACAGGTGTCTGTTCATCATAGCGTTTGGTCGCATGACTGATGTTAAAAACAATTGTTACCAGAAATAAAAAGACAAAAAAATAAAACGTTATTTGAATTATGCATGACTTAAGTTCTTTTCATGTCGGTTAATAATATGCATTTAATTTATTTTTCTCTGAATTTTGAAAAATAAAATTTTGGCCTCTCCATATCACTTGCCTTTTTGTTTTGTTTGTTTTTCTTCCGAGTGAGAAAAATGCCAGTATTTTTTTTTTTTTTTATTAAATAAATAGGTGAAATAAATTTTAACCTGAAATTTTATTGGGGTAGGGAGACTAATGAATGATGAATAAAAGATATTTTTCTCTCTTTTCCTCACTCGTACATTTTCTGGATTTGGAATAAAATATAACAATAAAAAGCATTTCCTTGTTTTAGTTTATGTTTATGTTTATGTTTATGTTTATTATTATTATTATTATTATTATTATTATTATTATGTCATTTTTCATCATATTTCGATTTCTGCTTTGGTCTCACTACCAACCAAGTCTGCGGGGAGACCTAAGGCAGGTAGTGGCGTGTTGTTATGGCTCCATTTCATGTTTTTCTATCTTCCCTATCATCCCCAGCATTACATAGATAAAGTTTTCCTTAGTGTGTGGGCTGTACTTAATAAGACAATTTTTTTGTATATCTCTTAAGCTGGGGTTTCCAGGGATTCTTTCAATGTGTTGTTTTGTTCCATTTTTTATCATTCCAAGTGCACCTACTATCACTGGCACAACTCTTGTTTTCAATTTCCACATTTTTTCTATTTCAATTTCCAGGTCTTTATATTTTGACAGTTTTTCAAATTCCTTGATTGCTATGTTACAATCCGCTGGACAAGCCATATCAATTAATAGACAAGTTTTCTCCTTCTGGTTTTTAACAATAATGTCTGGCCTGTTTGCTTCAATTTTTCTGTCTGTGTAGATGGTGTAATCCCATAGAATGGTTACATCTTCTATTTCTGTAACCGGTGCTGGGTGATGTTCATACCAGTGTTTGCCTACAGCTTTTCCATAATGTTTGCATATTGCCCAATGTAAATATTGCCCAACTCTATCGTGGCGATTTTTATATTCATTTGGGGCAAGCACAGAACAGCCTGAGATTAGGTGGTCTATTGTTTCTTGGTGTTTATCACAAAACCTGCATTTTGGATCCATATTATTATGCATAATATTTGCCTGAAAGTTTCTCGTGAAAAGACTTTGGTCTTGTGCTGCAAGAATAAAGCCTTCAGTTTCAGACTTTAATCCAGATGCACGTAACCATCGATGAGTATTAACTTTGTCAACATTGGATTTATTGGCACGTACTGGATATTGGCCATGCAGAGGTTTGTCTTGCCAGCGCTGTTTCATCTGTTCAAGAGCTTTATCTTTGGCTTTCATTTTCATATTCTTTGCCGCAATAGCCGGCTCTTGGCTTCCGTTCTGCTTTTCTACAGAATCTACTAACTGTAAATCTTGTTTGAATTTACTGCCTTCTTTTATTATTGAATATTTTTTCTTTCTTTCTTCTTGTTGCCTTACTAATTGTATCATCCAATCCTTTGTTGTTTCTATGTATGTTAGTAAGCCAATAGTTGTTGTCTTGTATGACAATTCCATCTGAATAAGACCTCTTCCACCTTCTTTACAGGGTATGTATAGATGGTCTACATCAGCCTTTGGATGATGCATCTTATGCTTAGAAAGAAGCTTTCTTGTTTTAGCATCCATTCGCCTGATGTCGTTTAGAGTCCAGTTTAAGATGTTAAAGCTATATTGGACAACTGGGATTGCAAGGCTATTAATGGCCATAACTCTGTTCTGTGAATTTAATTCAGTTTTTAATATCATTCGTAGCCTTCTATAGTACTCTTTACGCACTATTTCTTTCATTTTTTTATGGTGAATGTTTTCACTCTCATTTACACCTAGGTATTTATAAGCTTCTTCTGGTTTCAATTCTATTATTATTATTATTATTATTATTATTAACGTTTTTTTCGCTTTTCTTAAAAAAAACTTTTATGTTAAAAAAGTTGTGAAACTAATGTTGGGGATTTCTTTAAGAGAGTGAACGTATTTCTGGAAGTTTTTAAAAAACTGATTCCTTCAACTATTTTATTATAAATCCTGGCTCAAAAATAAAAAATAAAAATAAATAAAATAAAGATGACAGGAAAACCAGAGAAACGTTTGCACAGAGCGAACAAAAACCCCAGTTTCTTATCTCCCAAAAAAGTTGACAAAACCACAGTCTCATAATAAATGAATAAATTGAAAATTCAAGAAACATTTTAATTCAAATTTTAATGTAAAATTGAGACTTTTTTTTTTACGTAAAAAAAATGTCAGGCCTTATGAGATAACTGAACTGACTCATACATCGAATATACGACCGTAAGTATTTTTAGAAAAAATGTTTTTTGACGGTTTCTATCTTATGATCTCCGTGGTTTGTTTACTTTTTTGGGGTGGGGGGATTTGGCGCAAACTTTAAAAAAACAGTAAAACACCCTTCTTCTTTAAGGCGTTCTTCAGGTCTTACTCTTCTTGTGGGATAATTACAGTATGACCCTGATATAAGAGAAATCCGGATATAAGAGATTTTCTCTGGTCCCAAATTAGAGCCTGTGGTAATGTATAGACCAAACCCGGATATAAGATCACTTTATCCGGTCCCGACAAGGGTTACACTGTAAAATAGACCAAACCCGGATATAAGAGATCCCGGATAAAAGAACTTTTATCCGGTTCCGGCAACTCTCTTATATCAGGGTTACACTGTCAAGACACCGTAACGATGATCGAATATTTGACCGTAGCATTTCTGTTTTAGAGGTTGGGTCGATATAAATTTCTGTTGCAAACAGAGAGGAACCGTAAATTCGTGAAGTACCCGACAGAAATAGATGATTTTTTTTTTTAGTTATTATCGGCCACCATAAATAACCGTGACTTTTTTTTTTCCTAGCCAAAATAACTGAGACTTTCTGTTTGTTATTCATCGAATAATTTTTTCTTGCTTTTTGTGTGTGTGTGGAGGGGTTTGTTTATGTCTTTCTTCATTTTTATGGGGTTTTTTTCTCTGTTAAGTGACATTTGTCGGTCAGTTTTACCTTTTGAACTCAGTATTCGACGTGACTCAGTCAACAATAGCCGAGTGTGTAGCTTAAACGGACAATAAGCGAGATTAAACAAAAAAATTGAACAGGACATCGTGGGGAGGAGTGGAAGGCACCTGGCTAGGATTTTGCAGGGTCAGCAACAACAATCATGTGTTCGTGTTGGGACACTCAATCGAACAATATTGCTACAAGCAACACGGTAATCAATCCTTTTTTTAAACCTTCCTCCGACACCTTCCCGTTCCTACGCCTCAACTGCACCTTCGATTTATTTATTATTAAATTAGAAGCTACCCACTCCCTCAACCCGGCCAAAAGTCGAAGAAATGGCCGGGAGCAAATGATGGACCAACAAAACAACAACGAATCTTCTTTTTATTTAACAGCAGGCAGGCACACGCCAAGACACGCGCATCACGTGTCGAGTTCTCAATGAACACGTTAACCTCGTCTTGCTTGTCTCAATGAAGTATTTAAGAAGAAGAAAAAAGGATTGTTGGGGTACGAGATTAGGAAGTATTAGATTAACCACATTGGATTGTCACAATTCTTCTTCTTCTTCTCTCTCTCTCTCTCTCTCTCTCTCTCTCTCTCTCTCATAAATTTCTTTTAAACAACTTTAAAAGTAAAAGCTGATCATTATTTTACATTTTATGACTTGCTAGTGGCTTCCAGTTTTTTAATATGTACCCAATTCTGGTGTCATAACATTGTTTTTTATTAAAAACTAAAAGCATTGTCAACCAAACATGCAAATTACAAATTGGAGATAGAAAAACCAAGCAACTACAAAAATTCAAATATCTAGGAAGTGTTTTTTTTTAACAGAGAATCTAAAGTGCGACACTGAAGGCATTGTTGTTTGGATAGCTAGATGCATTCCAAAAGTTGAACAAAGTATTAAGACTGTAATTTATGGCCAAAGACCATGGTAAATTTCAGGTGCGCCACAGAAATTGTGTGTGTCCAATAAATAGATATATAGCGTACATCCAATTATTGAAGAAATGGAAATAATTTTTTACACTATAATAATTTCATGGGCCACAGAAAAATTCTGGGTTCAAAGTAGGCGATGAGTTAAAATAGGTTGGGAATCACTGTATCAACTATTAAGAAACAAGAAAATTTTGTTAGGTACAAAGAAAAGAGCCCTGAGATGTCATGTAATATGTCTGTGGTGAGTAGATAGATAGTAAATAAAATGTATTGAAATATTCCTCTTTACTAATAAAGTGACAGAGAAACTCTCTCTCTCAATACATAGATTCTTCTCTCTTTTAATTCTTCCATATTTCTGGTAATCTAGATATGTGGTTAACTGACGTCATGCTAAAATCAACCAATGACTAATGCTATTACCAAAATCAAATCAGAAATGTGTAGGCGTTAAGAAAATATAAAAACAAAAGTGAACACATGCATAACTTTATTAGTTGGTCCCACATTCGCCCATTGGGTGTATGGCATTCATGGCAGCTGTCAAAGATTCAATCAACACACCAAACAGCCAAAAGAAGATTCCTCCGTGCAAACCAGAGATCTGCTTAAATAATATTCACAAAAAGAATATGCAGAAAACCAAAGAATTAATTTGTGGGTACAATCCACATAGTGAGATATCTAGAACATAACACAGCACAAAGAACAAGCTGATACTACATTCTGCCTGACACACACATGGATGAACAAATATACTATATTTACATGAATATACATATACACAGAAGAAAAACTCTGTATAACCTGAACACAGTGATACATATATATGAACATTCTGTAATAATGAAGATTCACATAAACACCACAATGACACAAATTACAAAAAGAACAGAAATGATAATCATTCATATATAACAAAAAATGTAACCTTATGGAGTCAACAACAGCAGCAAAAATAAACATGATGATATAGCTTGAAGCCGTAGGGAGATGGTTAATGTTTATTAATTCAATCTTGTGTCATACATAACCAAACTCCCTACAGCTTACAAGTTTTATGCAGAATCATCAGAAGGTTGGTTGTTGGCAGGTTGTAGATTGGAGATTGGAATGAGTGGATTTGTGTGGAAGAGTGTGGAATAGTATAAGAATAAAAATATACATTTATCATGTTGAAATAGAAATTTATCAATGAAAAGGATAACATGAATTGTGGAAGAAATTAATGTTCAATTAGAAAGTTAAGGGTATCAAGAGTTGTAAAAAATGTTCATAGTAGTAATTTGTTAGAAAGAGTTTATGCATATGAACAGTATGTATGTTTGAGTGTTTGTTTGGCAGGAATGTCTTTGAATAGAGAAGTAGAAGTAAAAGGAAGCACATGAGAAAGAAGGAGAAAGAGGACAAATGTCCCAGGGTCGTAGTTGAAGTTTCTCCTGTTACATTTTAGTTGTCTCTCTCTCTCTCTCTCTTGCTGCTCTCATCACTGACTGACTGACACTGACCTGAGCCTTTTATAGTAATTTAGATTTTTTGCACTGGATCGTTAAGTCTTTATGGTCCTGCAAATCACTTACATTGGTCAGAATATCAATTTAACATTTACTCGTGAAATCTGGTTTCGACTTTTTTTTAAGCACATGCTCAAGCCTTTTTCATTTAGCAAAACCAGGATTTCACATAATTTTGGTTTTAATTCTTAATTTCCTATGAGCCACAAGTTAATAAAACCTGGCCTTTACACATTTATTATCTCAACTTTGTCTAAACCATACTGGTGAACCCTGATGTTTTAAAGAACACCTTTCAATACCATGTGCTTCTATATAACAGTGAATGCTGGACAATCACATTGCAGATGACAGAGAGACTTAAAGCAACAAAAATGTCATTCTACCAAAAATGAATACTATAGAATATATGACTGTCATCAAAAGGAATAACCCAACATGTGAATTACAAACTGGAAATGTCAAAATTAAGTAAGTACACAAATTTAAATGTCTTGGAAGCATTTTAACAGAAGACAGAAAATATGACATTGAAATCTAAAGGTCCATTGGGAGAATGAAAGATGCCTTCCAAAAACTAAACGAAGTATTAAGAAAGCAGAAAATTTCATTAGGAACAAAGAAAAGAGTACTGAACTGTAATACCAGTTCTCCTATATAGCCATGAATGCTGAATGATTTCCTCACAGATGAAGAAGACACTTGAGTTAATAGAAATATGGTTCTACAGTAGAATGGTGAGAATGCTATGGTGCGAACATGTGAGCAAAGACAAAGTTTTAGAGAAAATGGAAACAAAAAGGACATTCAGCATCCGAAAGATGAGGTTGAAATTGCTAAAGCATATAATGAGGAAAGAGTTTTGATAGAAATAAAATATATAAACAAAAATAAAAAGAATTAAAACAAGGTGCATGTGCTTTTTTTTCGACCTCCGTTTTCGCTCTCGGAGGTCGAAAAAAAAGCACATGCACCTTGTTTTAATTCTTTTTTGTGGTGCAGTGGATATTGGCTCAGAACGAGAAATCGGGGAGCCGAGTTCGAATTCCAGCTGAATCCATTGCATTGACTTACGCACAAATACCCTTATGAAAGGTCTCTTCCCTCCAGTTATGGGTTAAATAATAGGACAGATTGGGTTCTCTAGCCTTGGCTGGCAACCAGTCTACCGCCGAAAGCAATGGCATCCTACTGCAGGATAATCTTCTGCCCAGTCAGTCATGTCTCTTTCGAGACATGATCACCCAAGCGTGTTTCATGTATGGCACTTAACTGACTGACTTGTGTTTTGATTTAAAACCCTTATCTCTATCTTTATCTCTTTCTAAACTCCTTTTTCGCTACTTCTCTCAACCGTCAAATAAAAAGAGGGAGAAAAAAAAAAAACACCAAGCCAAGCCAAAAACACTGGAAATGGACAAGAGCAGGGCTCACTTATATGTGACTGAAAAATACCAAAAATCAGAAAGGCTCCTTGCATAGCTTCCATTATTTAAAAAAAAAAAAATGAGAAAATAAAGAAACACCAAAAAATAAAATAATTTGGCCAATCAAATAAATTTGCCCCCAGATTTTCTAGCCAGTTTAAAATGACAAAACACCTGACACCCCTAGTTCAGAAACAGATGGGACCAGAGAAAGACACAAAGAGAAGAGGGAACAAAAACCACAACCATGCATGACGCATGAAGAAGCAGTTAAGAGGTCATCTGTTATGAATATTTCTGCTTTGTTTCTGGGTCAAGAGAAAACACAGTAAATTGAGACTCACCTAAATTATCACATTACTACTACACCTATCAAGGTTTGGCTTCAAACTAACAACAAACAGATATTTCTCCAGACTGCTATCAATATCAACCTTATTTAACAAACTTTTTCTTCAGACAAATGCCAACTGACTCACTCATCACTCTAAAAAAAGTAAATACAATATATTACTTATTTTAAGCCCCTTTAATTTTATTTTTTTATAATCATATGCCCCCCTCCAAGCAAGACATTTTACTGCTACTGTTTTGCAGGGGGTTACATAGGAGGAAAGTTATGAGAAAGAGTGACAGGTTATAGGGGGTGTCAGGAAGTGGGTAAGAGAAGGATGAGAATACTGATGAGAGTGGGGTGGACGGAGAAAGGAGCATGAGAGAGAGGATGCAGGTTAGTGAGATAGGAGACTATTGACTTTACATTTAAATTCTTGGAGATTGTAGCTGTCGGGGAAGCAAGTAAACAGAAGGGAATTTCACATGCGGGAAGTGTGAGAAAAGAAGCTGCTGGAGTAGAATTTGCATTTACATTTTATTGGTTTCACAGTAAAAGGGTGGGACCTAGTTGCTAATCTTGTGGCTTGGGTAAATTCATATATAGGGGGCACCAGTGAGCTAAGTTCATCGGAGCAGAAGCTGTGAAAGTATTTGTCAAAGAGACACAGGAGAGCCACATTGCGACAAGGAGAAAGTGACTGTATCTGAGCTGCCAAGTCAGGATCTATCACATTACAGATTCTCCATTGGATTTTGTCAAGGACCCCTAGGTGGATAGTAGGAGCACCCAACCAGATATTGTAGCAGTATTCAATGCACAGGCATATGGTAGATTGATATATGTGCAGGATTGTTTCAGACGGAAAAAACTTCCTGGCCCTACACAGAGAACCAACTTTCTTAGCAGTGGATTTAGCTATAGATTCTATATAGTCATTCCACTTGAGGTCTGTTAGTTCATTTTATTCACAAAGTTTCTGATAAAAATATTATCTTAGTACATATCCATACTAGCCTTATTCAGATGTGAACCCATAGGCCACAAAGCCTTAGAAAATTTGACACTCACACTATATATTGAAGACAAGGGGGACATCTTTTTTTTTACCTATCACAAACTGCTTACTTCCAAGTGTGCACACTTTTACTAAACATATTTACAGGTAAAATATTACAAAAAGAGGCAAACAAATATTTTCGGGTGGCTTGCAAAACCATTACCCATTTCTTTGGAAATTGACTCAGAGCATAGCAGGGACACTGCTCCCATGGCTGACAAATGTAAATAAGAAGAAGGCAGGGCAGTGCTGAACAGTCTAAAGCTGATTGGCCAACATTTCTGGGAAGACCTTTTGATTGACAGGCATCGAAGTAATGGTCTGCTCAACAGAAAGGGATCAAAGGGGATGATTGACGGGCCGTGTACTCTTTGCCCTGCCCACCACTTTGGCTTAGGATGAAACCACTTAAAAGATGATGTCAAAAGAAAAGTGGACAAAAGATGATGACCAGTGTCCATCTGACTGGAAGAATTGTTTTCTATTTCTGGTTGGATACCTTCCGAAGAACGTTCTTACCTCTTCCATTTGTTCTGTTCCAATGGTTTTACTTGAGAAATCGATGTACAATGTCAGAACTATTTCTGTCAAGTACTGTCAGATGTGTTAGAAAGATAAAAAATATCTTTAAAATGAGAAAACAATATATATATGCATGTATGTACTCATTAGTTCTTACAGAATTTCATTTTTTCTATATTTCAGACTATTTTCTCAGTTATTGAGAATTATTTTTTTAAATAAATTGTCCAACATCTGGATTTGGATTTCTTAAGTCATTATCAAAAATGAAAGTGCTTAGATTTTGGAGAATATAAATTTAAATGTTTTTTTTTTAAATCATTTCAGCAAGAGCAAGGCAGAAACGCCACTGATGTGCAGGGGATTACATAAATGTAAAAAGATTAATTAGAAAAGAGTGAGGAGTACAAACTAGTTAGAAAGGAACAATAGAAAGCTGAGAAAGCAAGTGCGATGACAGATACATAGATGGAGAGAAAGGGAAGGTTATACAGGGGAGGGGAGAGAGCTAGAGGCCAGTGGTTAGCAGATGAGTATTAACTTTGCATTTAAATTTCTGGAGGTTGTAGCCGTCAGGAAAGCAAGAATACGGGAGTGAGTTCCACAGGCGGGAAGTGCGAGAGAGGAAGCTGCAGGAGTAGAATTGTCGTCTGCATTTGGCTAACCTGACTGTGAATGGGTGGGACCCAGTTGCCAGTCTGGTTGCACGAGTAAACACCTGTTGAGGAGGCATCAGTGACTTAAGCTCATACTGGAAACCAGTAACTGGTTGAAAATATAGAAAATATAAATTTTAAAAATCTTTAATAAACAGCTTTTGTTGGTCTTTAGTCAAACTTGGATAAATAAAAGTATTATTCTACAACATGGTGCTGTGTGTGTGTGTGTGTGTGTGTGTATTTATAATTGTGTATCTGGGCAGCAATTCCACTTTTATTCACATTTCATTAAAGACGACTGACATACTTTTTTATTTAATTTTTCTTGAGTTCATATAATTTTCTTCTTTTCTGGACATAGATTATGTAGAAGGCAAATATCGGAGAATATTTATTTAAATGTTTACTGCTCGGCCATTGGCTTGAGGATAGGCAACAGATGATAGTCAGTGTTTTACTGCCCAGTCTTTCAGGAATTGTTGGAATGGTAGTGAATTGAAAGGTGGACCACCATCAGTGCTGACTTCCTCTGGAGCACCATATGCTTGGAATATATCTCGACAAATTGAGATTATCCTAGAGGTATCTGCATGCTCATGGCTTAAATGACAAATTAGGTGCTGGTAGTCTATAGTTCTGTGTGGTTTACCATTTTTTTAGCTCTGATGACCATTGTGCTACACCAATCTATGGGCGTGCCAGTAGGTACTGGTGCTATTATGCCTCTTTCTACGCCTTTCCAAAGGACCTGTTTTACTGATTTCTTGAAATGGAAAGGCACAGGAATTTCTGGGCTGTGCCTGGCTTTAGGTATTGTGCCTTTTTTTAGATGTATGCGGGCAGTAGGACCAGACATAGATGGGAACAGTCCATCGTTTTTGAAAGCTGTATTAGCAAACTGTTTTAGGAGCCAATCCTTAAGTTTGCTAATATTTTTTTTCTGTTGCTGGGAAGGGGAGTTCTTTGGGTGATTTGGCAGTTGGTCCCCGCTTTCATTACGTTTGGGGTTGAAGTTTAATTTTTCATGAGCCTCTTTGGCAGGGATGTATTGTATGGCAATGTCAGATTTGTTTAATGTTGGATAATTGTTTGGGAAATTTTCACGTAATATTCCAACATCAATGCATGCTGCTTTACTAAGATAAATTCGCTCAATTTGTTCACATATATAGAGTGCTTGTTTGGTAATTTTCTCTCCAATAATAAATTAGACTGGTAGCCAACCTAAGCAAATAAGCGTAACCTGATCCCATCAGCATAAAATATCTTCGCTGATGGGATCAGGTTGCGGTTTGTGAGTCCCATCATTAGTAAATGCTTTGGTCCTCCGAGATATATGGATGCTCCACTGTCAGGGAAGACCTTAGGAATAGTGCTCTTCATATCAGGGATGTTTTGAGCATGTCTGGGGTCTGGATTAGGGGAAAACAGAATCATCAATGCATTTATTTCAGTTATTTGACTCCCATTTGTAGAATGGTAAACTATCTTCGCTGATGGGATCATGTTACAGTTTGTGAGTCCCATCATTAGTAAATGCTTTGGTCCTCCAAGATATATGGATGCTCCACTGTCAGGGAAGACCTTAGGAATAGTGCTCTTTATATCAGGGATGTTTTGAGCATGTCTGGGGTCTGGAT
The DNA here is from genome assembly GCA_037127315.1 of Ascarosepion bandense. Lineage (NCBI taxonomy): Eukaryota > Metazoa > Mollusca > Cephalopoda > Sepiida > Sepiidae > Ascarosepion > Ascarosepion bandense. The sequence continues at coordinate 110,023 of JBBBDQ010001774.1, forward strand.
TAGGGGAAAACAGAATCATCAATGCATTTATTTCAATTATTTGACTCCCATTTGTAGAATGGTATGTGCCTGTTTTTTGGTTGAATCTAATGTGGGCAACGATAGTGTCCATGAGAGCATTATCAGATTCACAGCCGTTTACAGTGGTCGGATGTTTTCCAGTTTTTGCTTGGCAGCATGTAACAAAATGGTTATATTTTCCACATGTAGTGCATGTTCAACCCCATGCTGAACATGCTAGCTGGCAGGAGCTTGTTCCCAGAATGCCATGTTGGGGGCTACCACAACCTCTGCAAGTTTGGTGGGGTTTTGGCTTAGTGACGATGTTGTCGCAGTACGAGGCATTAGCCTGGGTATTCCTTTTTTGTTTGCGGTAACTTGACATCTGAACAGTAGCAATGTCTGAAGTACTGGTCATTGCAGTTTGGACTCGTAGTGCTGATTCAAATCCCTCAGTGTGATGGATGTTCTTTTCAAGTGATTTGAGTACTCCAGCTTTGGCTAATAAGTCTGTTTGGAGTGCATCATTGGCTATGCCTCTGATAAGTTGATCCTTGATGTATACATCAGACAGATTGTATTCACAAGAGTGATATGAAAAATTGCAATCAAGGGCTGTAGCCCTAAGGCAAACAAGGTACTGCTGTATGGGTTCATTTTCACCTTGTAACATGGATGCAAAGGTGATGTGATATATCATCGGATTTGATCACTGTAGACTAATAACTCTATTATGTGAAGTAACTTTTTTGGGTCAGTGGAAAAAAAATTCAGGTGGGTATTGTTTATGGCATTTTGAACTGTTTCATCAGCACAATTGTATAGCGGGATACTAGTCTGTGATGTTGGTATATCTGTCATTTTTATAAATACTTCCCAATCAATTCAAAAATTTCTGAATTGTTGGAGGGTCATTTCCAGATGGAGTTGAGGAAGCTTGGCTGCTGGTGCTTTCATTGGGATTGTTTGGTTGGTGAGTTCCTTAGATTGTTTAAGGATACATCAGGCTTCTCCCATCGTCTTGACTCCCAACTCCCTCAGCATAGCTAGATCCATCATTTGTAAGTTCTCCTTTGACAGTTTTTCACTTGCAAATGTTGCCACATAATTCTTGGCCAAGTCAGCAGAGATTCCTGCTTCGATGAGGTAATTTTCCCAATCCTCAGGTTCCATTTCTGTTCGCAGCACCATGTAGAATCCTTAGATAGCAACAGCCAGTAATCAGTTGAAGTTGAAACTGACAACTTCAAGCTACCCAGCAAATTGGTAGGTGGTTTATATGACAGCCTGGGAGATTCCACTCTACTATGTAGGCAAGTCTATTTTGTAGATTCTGATTGGCTGATGATTCCAGTGTGGATATTGTGCTCAATAAATACCAGCACAATATCCACTCAATGGGTAAGAGGAACGAAGGACATGTATTGAGTTACAACCCTGTTTATTTTTGTCTGCCAACTGGACACTAGTTGGAAACATCCTTGAAGGTTAGTTTCATACTCTTAATTGTTCGACATCAATCAATAAATGAATTAGTAAAGAATAAAGTATAAAATTATTATCAAATATATGAGAGTATTTTCTCTTTATTATTTTTGTTATTGAAAATATTTGAAAAACAAAGAATAGAAGAAATTGACTCTTCTATATATAAAAAAAAGATGCCGATGTTGGAAGGAACAGACATGTTTTTTCATCGTTCAATGAAAGCAATGTCGTATTTTTTAAAAAGCGACCAATGGATGACACTTTCAAGTAAATTGCAAGGTAATTGAGTAATGGGCGAGATTTCTGACAGGAAACTGATTATCGGGATGTTTATCGCTTTGGGCGATCATGTCCTGAAAGAGACATGACTGATTGGGTAGAAGATTATCTTGCAGTAGGTTGCTATTACTTTCTGCAGTAGACTGGTTGCCAGCCAAGGCTATAGAACCCAATCTGTCCTGTTATTTAACCCATAACTGGAGGGAAGAAATAAATTAATACCTTTCCCAAGGATATTTGCACATAAGTGAATGCAATGAATTCAACTGGAATTTGAACTCAGCTCCTCAATTTGTCATTCCAAACCGATATCCACTGCACCACAACATCTTACTCGTGGAACTCTTTTCTGGTTTTTTCTTCCTTTCCTGTTTTTTCTTCAAAAATTTAAATGTGATGTCTGTCATCATTTTCTGACTTCTTGAACCATGTTTCTTTGGTGTTCTTTAATTATTTTTTTTTTAATCATTTCATCCCAAGCAAAATGACGATGCTACACGGACACAAGGGACTACAGGGAGAGAAAGAGAACGAGAAAACTTTAGTGAGGAGAAGTGACAAGAAAGGGTAATAAAGAAACAGAATTCAGGAAGACAGAAGATGGCAATTGATGTTGCATTTAAATTTTTGAAGATTGTAAATGGCAGAGAAGCAAAAAGTTAGAAGGGAATTCCAAGAGTGAGAAGTGCGAAGAGATGCTATTAGAATATAAGTGAAGATTTCATCTAGCTAGTTGAAACTGTGAGAACTAGTGTAGTATATTATGCTGCTGTATCTGGACAAACAATGAGGAACATATACACAAAATATAATCTAATATTTTTATTCTTTGTCAATGGTGCTTGTGTAGAGCAGGAGAGTAGCCAAAGAGAGATCACACATACAAAGAAGACAGTCAGAAATTCTAGACTTTATATAGTCTTAAAACTCCCATGCATTTTTGCTTTTTTGAGTTGTTGCTTTGTTGATGTCATCTACGGCCGGATGTATCTGTCAATCATCCTTGTCCTTGGTTGTTTTTTATTTATGGCTGGATGTATCTGTCAATCATACACTGTACAAGGCCAGGAAGTTTTTTCCATTTGAATCAATCCTGCATATATATAAATCTACCATCCAACAAAAATCCAACAAAGAATCTGTAATGTGATCGATCCTGACTTGGCAGCTTGGCTGCAGTCGCTCTCCAGCGTGATGTGGCTTCTCTGTGTCTCTTCTATACATACTTTCACGGATTCTGCTTCAATAAACTTAACTCACTAGTGCTGCCTGTGCATGAATCTATTCAAGCTACTAGACTAGCAACTAGGTCCCACCCTTTTACAGTGAAATCAATAAAATGTGACCGCAATTTCTTCACACTTCCCACCTGTGGAATTCTCTTCCGTATACTTGCTTCCCCGACAGCTACAATCTCCAAGAATTTAAATGTAAGGTCAATAGTCATCTCCTATCTCAGTGACTCGCATCCTTTCTCTCCATTCACTCCACCCCCATCACACCAGTATTCTCATTCTTCTCTTACCCTCCTCCTGACACCCCCTATAACCTACCCCTTTTTCTCATCACTTTTCCTCAATGTCACCCCCTGTGCAACAGTGGCAGTAAAACTGCCTTGCTTGGGGTGAAATGATTAAAAAAAAATAGACATCGATCATCAAGCTGGTTGCCTTTTGTGTTTTTTCTTTTGTTGTTGAACTTGTTGACAGCATCCATGACTGGATATATTTGTCAACCACACTTGTTCTTTGTTAACCTCACCCATGGCTGGATGTACCTGTCAATTAACTCTGTTGTTCAAGGGAATATATTACACTAGTTGTCAATCTAGTCGCAGGCTTAAATTTATGCAGTCAAGGCATTATGGAAAATATCTCATCAGAACAATTGTCATGAAAATATTTACAGAAAAAACAATGAAAAGCTACGTAATGATGGTTAGAAAGTAACAGAAGTCGAGATGCCAGATCAGGATCGATTATGTCACAGACCCTTCACTAATGTGTTCACATTTTCTTTCAATCTCAGTTTCCCCTTGCATCTTAATAGCTTTATTGCTTTCCATGGAGTAAAATGTCATTTCACTCAAAGATTTTTTTTGATAAAATAAAGTATGGCACTTTAGAGATAAAGAAAAGGAATCTGTGGAGAGAAACAGCCACCTGTGTCCTGAAAGGACATGGCATTTTAAAAATTCTAACAGAGCCACAAATAGTTGAATATCACTCTTACAGCTTGAATTACATACATTCCATTATTCTGATACAAAGGGACAAGCTATTCCATAGAATATCTAAAGATTCTCATAATAGTACAAGAAATGGAGCTTGGAATTTGACAAGTAAACATGTTCTAAATTTCCACTATTCACGCCAACCTATGCACCACTGAACGCATTCAAGAAAGAAGTAGAAGATGGAGAAAGGGAAAAGCACTACACATATAGTTAGTCTACGGATATTAAAGTTGGTTACTGGCACCCTGCCACCAGAAAGGGACGGAGAGTCATTCACTTTCAGGTTCAGCATTATATTTGTAAATGCCTCCTTTTTGTCACTGTTCTTTTCCTAATATCCTGTAGAAACTGACCCCAAAGACATGTGGTCCAATGATTAAGTTAATCGGAAATGACAGGTTTGTATTCCAAAAGGATATTTAGCTTTATCATTTTGTTTTGATCTTATTTGAAAGTCAAAATCATGCTGATATTGTTGTACATATGCATTACATACATATATATATATAATTGTTGTTAATCAGTTTTTTGATCATAATTGAATTAGACTAGTATACAGTTGTATTAAAAAGTGCTCAATACATATATATTGTAGAGCTTTTGAAAATCTCTTATTTGGACATGAGTTGAAAAATATATATATATATATAATATTATTTTTATTATAAGTGACTATAATAAAAACATTTTAAATAATAAAATATAATAAAAAATATGATAATAATATATTGCTCTACAGTGTATTGAGCACATTTTAAAAAGTAAATGATATGCACTGTGGATTTTTACTCCATTTGTTTTTACTCTTAATTAGGTATATATAGTCTTTAAAAAACACCTTAAAATGGTATACATTTGTATACTTTTAAATTAAAAGATAAACTTTTACTAACTGCAGTTAACTTACTTTTATTTTGACAAAAATAAGTACTTAGTTTTAAAGAATTATTATACAATTATATATTTTGTTTTTACCAATAAATAAGCACAAGCAAATAGACTATAGTTACTGAAATTTTACTTTAAAAATAACTTATTTAAGGTGTTTTTTTTTTAAAGAAATTCTGGGTGGCACAAAACTTTTGCATATATATATATATATATGTATATATATATACACACATTTCAGCCCTTTTACTCATGAAGTAATTAAAAAACAAAATCCAACTTGCTGTTAAAAATTATTTACCTATTTCAGCATTAGGATGTGCATTGTGGCACAATGGATATTGACTCAGAACGACAAATTGAGGAGCCAAGCTTGAATTCCAGCTGAATTCCTTGCATTCATTTATGCACAAATACCCTTGGGAAAGGTATTAATCCATCTCTTCCCTCCAGTTATGGGTAAAATAACAGATTGGGTTCTATAGCCTTGGCTGGCAACCAGTTTATCGCAGAAAGCAATGGCAACCTACTGCGGGATAATCTTCTGCCAAGTCAGTCTTGTCCCTTTCGAGTAATAATTGTCCAAGTGTGTATTACATACGGCACTTAACTAATTTAAGCATTATTTGGTTCCACTAGGTACCTTACTCAGACAAGATAATTTTTGTAAAAATTTAATTAATTACTATGTTTCATTTGTAACTTATACTCTAACTTAAAAAAAACAAATATTATTTTAATAAAATAAAATGACCCACACAATACTAAATTTCTGTTCCTAATAACTAAGCATACAACAATTATTTAATCCAAATCCTGACTTATACTCATAGATAGTAGCAAAAAAAATCTATTGTTCAATAAAAAAAACTAAAATCCAACCTCCTGATTAAAATTAGTACCTATCCTTTAATAAATCTAAGGTTCCACTGTATATCTTAACCAGACAAAATTAAAAAGTGACATGTCTAGATCTATGCCATCCCACCCTCTTTCCTAACCCAAATGTTTAAATCTCCATGGTTACATAGTTCTAAATGCTCATTGAACTGTTTGGACACACCTATTGCATTTCCTTCAACTACTCCCTAATTTTCTAAATAACTAGAAATTCATCTTATTTTTCTTTTTCACTATTTATTTTAACATACCACCTGAAGAGGAACAGTTTTTTGTTCTGAAACATGATAATTTTTGTGTAGTGATGTTATGCTGCTATAAACCATTATAATAACAAAATTACAATTACACTCTCACATCCTGATTGAGCACTCTGGAAGAATGGTAGACTTTGGAAAACAGTAGCTACTCTAGCATCTCATTCATTCAGTAATGGATTAGAACACTCATACTACTGGCATATGAATACATGATATATCACACGCTAAATGCCTGCCTTTTTCTATCGAGCACCCATAGCTCAGAGGTAGAATCACTAACTGACGCCAATTCGGTCGGGTTTCAATTCTTGGTAAAAGCAATCGGATGTCTAACCGTACTGATGAGCTGTGATACAGCAAAACAGATCTATCTGTGTATATATATATATATATATATATATATATATATATATATATATATAGTATATCGAGGCAGAAGATAATTTTCTAAACATATTTAAATCTAAGAGACAATGAATGTCTATTACGTTTAATCATGAGCCGTTCTAAACATCATATTTTGGCTTTAATTTCAGTTGAAAATAAAGACAAAAATTCTCCAACATTTGGGTAATTTTTTATTAAGTTGGTTCTAAGCTTTCGGCTCACATGAGCCATCTTCAGAGAGGTTATAGGGACATTAACATAAAAACATCCACCATATTAACACAAGATAAAATTGTTTTTGATGGTGGATGTTTTTTAACAATATATATATATATATATATATATATATATATATATATATAGATAGATAGATAGATAGATAGATATTATTAATCCATTTTTGTTTTCTATTAATGCTTTTCATTTTCCCCCAAAATAAAACTACAAGTAATTCCCCTTGACCCAGAGGCACATATATATATATAAAATAATAATAATAATAATAAAAATTAATAAAAATCATTTACTTTATTCAGAAAAATCACTTTGCTACATTTTGATACAAAACTGTGCAAATATGAAAAGTTTTGTTAGATCTATGATGAGAGAAGTTTTGCATAAATGCACAATCCCATCTTGTCTGATCAACTTGTTCCTTGTAGCTCATTTGGTTAGAGCATATTGGGTCTAACAGTAGCTCTCTTTGCCCCAAAACAATGTCTAAAGTTATATATATATATATATATATATACACAGTTTAACCTTTATTTTGAGTAGATACTCTGCTTATTTTAAACGTTATTTACTTCATCTACTGGCCTGTGGAATTGAGGGAACTTAAAGAAAATGTGCCACTGATTTCTTTTGATTGCAGGCCCTTGTCATCCAAGATTTTTGGTTGTTGCTTGTTGAATGTTTTTCAGAACTTTTGAGGAATTCCCATCCATGTTCGGCTTCACTCTTTGAATTTTCATTGAGAGCCTTTTTGAACCATTCTAATGATTGTTATGAATTATATCTAATATCTTAAATCTTAATAGTCTTAAATCTACTACCTTTGCTTTCTTGTATTGTATTTGTCATTGAGAGCCTTTTTCTATTTAAAACTAATAAAATTTAGAAATACATCCATTTTGGTCTGAGTTAATATATTCTCTTGCCTTGTATCTCTTTGCCGGGTAATGTTTTGCTTCTTCTGCTAACTGTAAGCAACTGAGAGTGGAAATAGAAAGCTATACTTACATTCTAAAGCTGAATGGTAACGAGCTTGTTACAAAGGTCAGTGATTTCATCGATGAGAAGGGTCTTTTTCCTCCAATTCTCAGGGACATTTTCCAGGCCGTACTGCAATAAGGAGAAAAATACTTGAAATGGCAAGATAATTTTCTTCTTTTATAAGCTGTGTCCTTTCACATCACAACTCTCCACAGCTTCCTTTCATTTATAGCTCTATACTGCATTTATGCCCTTACCATCCATCTCAGTTTAAACACTACCATCCATTTAGACAAACTCATGAGATAGGTTATTCACTGTTTTACTCTGCTCCTCTTGCTTCAGTATATCCTGTGAGTGTCAAATTCTCCAAGTTTTCTTTCCTCCTGTGTCCCAGAAATCTCTGTTTCTGTTTGTAAATCTATGTGATATTTCATTCCTGTTTTCCTGAAAACAATTTCATTGCTCACATGTTCAGTCTATGTATTCTCAGCATCCTTCTGTAGGTCCACATCCAATACTGTCCTCAAGCAATGCAAGATACCTAGCTTCTAATTGTGAGGTTTGGCATTAAAATTGCAGGCAAAATTTTGTAAAAAAGAGCACTTAACTGTTCCTAAATATCTGTCCAGTGAATACTGAGCCATCTCATCACAGATGATAAAAAACTTGAAGAAACAGAAATGTAGTTCTACAGAAGGTTGCACAGAATACCATGGACTGAACATGTGAGCAATGAGGAAGTTTTAGAGAAAATGGAAGCAAAAAGGATACTTATACTTAACATCAGAAAGATATTCTTGAAATCTCTAAGGTACATAACGAGGAAAGAAGGCTTAGAAAATTTGACACTCGCAGTATACATTGAAGGGAAAGCAGTGCATCACCTACTTAACGAGTTTGTGTAAAAATTGGCAGAACATGGATAGGGAGTGATAGTGAAAAGCCGAAGAGCTACAAAGGACATAAAATTTTGAAGAGCCATGATTCCCACCATTCTGAAGGGACACTGCATATAGAAGAATTTGAATATGTTGGTAGTGCAATTGCTATCAGCGCAGAATGTGGAATCGGTAACCTGAATTCTAATTCCATACTAGTTCATTGCATACACTTTTGCTCTAATGCTCTTAGGAAAGGCAGAATTCCATCTCTTCTGATCTCAATTAGACTGAACTCTCTTGAGAAAGAAAACTCTAAGTTCTAAACTGGGGAGAAAGACAATGGAAACTTTTTTTTTCCCTTAAAAACGAATGGCAATTTTTTGTTTGTTTAGTGCTGGGATTTCCAGGTTTTTTTCCTGAGCTGAATCTTCTTCATGAAAATTTGCTTGCGCCTCACCAAATTTTACATAATAAAAAATACAGAGAAGGGAGATAACCATGGATTCAAAATCAGAACATTATCATTGATAACTCTCACCTTCAATTTGCAGACCTTCCTTACTATATTCTTAGTACTTGATATAATGTCACAATAATTAAGCTGGTTAATAATTATTTATAAATATTTATACTGGGACTCATGCATGTAGTTACAAGTAATTTATAATATTTTAAATTTTGAAATCATTCTTATTTTTGACACAAATTTTTTAAACTGTTTCTAAATTTTTGATTTTCTTTTCATTCCACCTCACCTGCTATCCTCTTTTGCCACGCCTATGAGGCATACTGCACTGTTTGGGAACCATTGGTTTAGTGGCATATCAACTCCTTATGGGTTATCTAATGCCAAATTTAATTTTCTTGGGAGTATTTTTAATTTCTTTGAAGAATTGCCGGTAATTGTTTTTATGTTACAAAAATGTACTGTTGGTAATATTTTTCACTATGAAAATATATTGCTGTTTTTTTTACTATAAAATTTGTTATACTTTGATAGTGTTTTAACTCCAGTTTATGGGTTTATTATTTGCCCATAGCTGGAACCCTAACAGGTGCTACCTCTCTGGGTCAGGGTGAACCTGGGAATATCAACAATTAAGAGATGGTTTTACACTCCTCAAAATCTCCCAATCAGATGCCTTGCTGCCAGATGTAGTTTATCATTATACCCAGGATAGCATGACAATTCATAGATTATAAAGAAAAAGTATCTGTGGAGAGGCCTGATTGTCTATCTACTGAAGGGATGTAACAGAGAAAAAGATAACTTGTGTTTCATTTTTTTTCTCACTAATTAGGTACTAGAGAAGTTGCTGAGATGCAGGAAAAACATTAAAATAGACATACCTGTCGACCATTAAATTATCTCAATTAATTAAGCTATTTTTTGATAAACAGGTATTTCAGTATAAAAAAAAAATGTTAAAATTAAATATGCATATAGTTTTTCTTTGTCTTTAATTAAATTTTCAAAACAAGTTTAATAATTAATTAGAAGTTCTATAATAACTAGTTTTCATCATCATCATCATCAGTCTAATAATCAGGTGTGGCTGTCACCGGTGGTGTAACGGATATTGGCTCGGAATGAGAAATCAGAGAGCTGAGTTTGAATTCCAGTTGAATTTGTTGCATTCACTGATGTGCAAATACCATTGGAAAAAGTATGAATCCATCTCTTCTCCCTCCAACTATGGGTTGAACAGCAGGAAAGACTAGATTCTGTTGTCTTGGTTGGTGACCAATCTACCACAGAAAGACATGGCAAACTACTGTAGAAAAATCTTCTTTTGAGCCAGACATGGATTGAAAGAGATCAAGCCTGTATCATGTGTGGTACTTAACTGACAAACTAGATTGGCGGCAAGGTCTTCTTCCTTTTATATGTAGCTAGATATTCTTCGCACTTTTTATTATTGCACATAAAAAAGAATTGTAACTTGCTACTTTCCAATATGTCCTGTGAGTGCCAAGCTTTATTTTTTCGTTATGTACCCTGGAAATTTAAACACTTTTTTTATTTTAAGTGGAATTGACTGTTTTGTTTCCATCTTCTCTAAACCTTTCTCATTACTCACAGGTTCAGGCTTTACGACCACATCATGTTGAAACATTGGTCGCCATATAATCACTGAAGTTGAACAACATGTAACCTGTTCAGTACCTAAAAAGGTAACCACTTTAGGGTACCAGATTGTGTAATGGATAATCACCCAGAATTATTCATTAGAGAACCAAATTCCAATTCCAATTGGATTCATTATAAAAATGTAAATACCCTTGGGAAAGGTATGAATCCATTTCTACTTCCCCCAGCTATGAATTAATTAGTAAAACTTGTAGCGCTATATCATTATCTCAAAAAAAATTCTTACAATCTAAAGATATCTTCAGGCTTTAAATAACCTGCAAATAGTTGATAAGCCATAGAAAATGAATGAATATATTTTTGGCATGGCTAAGGATGCATTTCAAAAGCAAACTAAAGTACTGAGAAACAGAAAAATGCCATTGGAAGGAAAGAAAAGAGTGCTGAAGTGCTATGCGATGTCTGTCCTTCTGTATGGTAGCAAATGTTGGATGATCTCTTCAAAGATTAATGAGAGGCTCAAGGCAGCAGAAATGTGGTTCTACAAAAGAATGCTGAGGATTCCATGGACTGAGCAAGTGAGCCATGATGAGATGTTTACGAGGATGCAAATGAAAAGAAAACTCATCAGGAAGAGACATCTGAGGTTCCTGGAACACATAAGGAGGAAAGAAAGCTGGAGAATTTAATACTCACATGATGGTATAAGGAAAAAGAGACAAGAGAAAGCAACGTGAGACATACTTGATAGGCTTGAGCAAATGGGAATTATTTCATTCATTTTATTCAGTTAGCAAATTTTGTGCTGCTACTATAGTTACTACTGGATGTGTGCTGTGGTACAATGGATATCAACTCGAAATGACAAATCGGGGAGCCGAGTTCAAATTCCAGTTGAATTCCTTGCATTCACTTATGCACAAATACCCTTGGGAAAGGTATTAATCCATCTATTCCCTCCAGTTATGGATTAAATAATAGGACAGATTGGGTTCTATAGCATTGGATGGCAGCCAGTCTACCACAGAAAGCAATGGCAACCTACTGCGGGATAATCTTCTGCCTAGTCAGTCATGTCTCGGAAGAGACATGATCGCCCGAAGCATGTATCATGTATGGCACTTAACTGACTGACTAAATATAATCGTTGGAAACTTAATTAAAACTTCTACTGGGCATAAACTGGGGAATTGGTTTTCTATTGGTATGAAGTAATAAACTGATCCCCCACTAATTATACTTAATAATGCAATAAAATCTATTTCTTCTCCTTCCAATTATGATTTAAATAATAAGACAGATTGGGTTCTATAGCCTTCGTTGTCAACCAGTCTACCGCAGAAAGTAATGTCAATCTACTGCGAGATAATCTTCTGCCCAGTCAGTCATGTCTCAAAAGAGACATGATCGCCCAAAACATGTATCATGTATGGCACTTAACTGTCTATAGTCATTATACTCTTCCATCTCATAATTGTTGTTCATGGCGACATTCAAGACTGAATAGTGCAATGCACTGCCAGTTCTTTTGATGTTTAGGTTACGTCGTCCCTCTTATCAGAAGTGGATTTGTTTTTGAAGTGATTGTCTTCTATCCTTTTCTAAAGAGGCAGGACCTACTAAGCAGCAGTTGCTCAATAGAGCGCAGTTCGGGAGAGATACCAAGAAGAGAGAACGAACATACCTCCCGATACTATCATATGAATGCGGGTGTCCCTTAAGTTCCCAATTAGGCATATATATAACCCGGATATAAGAGAAACCTGGATATAAGATGACTTTTATCCAGTCCCGACAACTCTCTTATATCAGGGTTACACTGTAATTATACATATTTCCAGTTCTTTTTGTGGTAGACTGGTTGCCAACTAAAGCTATATAACCCAGTCTGTCCTGCTATTAACCTTCTCCAAGCCGGTTTTGAATTCAGTGTTTCCTTTTCCTAGACTGGTTGTCATCCAAGACTATAGAACCTGGTCTGTCTTGCTATTTTTGTATAACTGAGTTGGATTCATAACTTTCCCAAGGGTATTAGCTATGTAATTAAGTGAATGTCATGAATTTGACTGGAATTTGAACTCAGCTCTCTGATTCATCAATCTGAGCCACTATCCATTAGTTCACCATGTCTAGCCAAAGCAGTTTTGTTTATTTTACACAAATACATTTAAGAAGGGTTTGAATCCATTTCTCCCTCTGCTTTAGTTATGGGTAAAATAGCAGTGGATAGTGGGTGTGCTAGCTTCAGTAGGGACACCAATCTTGGCCAAATTTATAGTTTCTATCAATATACTATAGCTCAACTTGGCAGAGCAAAGCCTATTATTCCATGTGTTGAGAGAAGGCCTGAGTGAAAAAACTGATCATAAATAAATGAGATGTGAAATGTAAAGGAGGATACATCTTGTAGCGTTGATGATTGACTCGCCTGTGAGGGGATTTGAGAACTAGACAAAGCTGGGAGGTGAAAGGCTAATTACAACATCAGAAATTAGAATGGAACAAATACCAGGACAAAGAGAAGATAAAGAAAGACAAAGCCGGAAATAAGCTGAAAGTTAAGTGTATGACCATTTATCAGAAGAGAATATCAAAAGAGTTACAAATCAAACAAACTTAGACAAGATTACAAAATGGAATGAGAATCCAGGAAAAAAAAAATACAGCATAAGAACCATTTTTTAGGGTCAAAGACCAAAACAAACAGAATGTAATTCTCATGTCTAAGGATGCAGTAAGTTGGCTATGAAAAGCACAGATCTACAGATAACAATCTGAATTTTTGTGGGTAATGAATAGTGAACAATATTTACCTTCAAACTAGTATCTGTATATCCATATATTTTATGCTAATAGTTTCTTCACCTGCATTTCTCACCTGAGGTATTCTCTTAGGTCTTACTATATTCTTGCTGACTATGATCATCAAAAGCTCAAATGAAATGTCTATTGTTGTCACCTGTCTCTTATTTATACACAAACACAATATATATATATATATATATATATATATATATATATTTAGTATATTGAGGTAGCAAATAATTTTCTGAACATATACTGTTAAATATAAGAGACAATGAATGTGTATTATGTTTATCATGAGCCTTTCTAAACGTTGTATTTTGGCTTTAATTTCAGTTGAAAATAAAGACAAAAATTCTCCAATATTTGGATAATTTTTTATTAAGTTGGTTCTAAGCTTTCGCCTCACATGAGCCATCTTCAGGGAGTTTACAAGGATGGTAACACAATAACATCCATCATCAGTGACGATTTTATCATGTGTTGACATAAAACTTCGCTAAACAACAGCAATAGTTACCAAAAATAACAAATGCAGTTTTATGTCAACACAAGATAAAATTGTCGCTGATGGTGGATGTTATTGTGTTACCATCCATATAACCTCTCTGAAGATGGCTCATGTGAGCCGAAAGATTAGAACCAACTTAAAAACTTATCCAAATGTTGGATAATTTTTGTCTTTATTTTCAACTGAAATTAAAGCCAAAATATGATGTTTAGAATGACTCATGATTAAACATAATAGACATTCATTGTCTCTTATATTTAACAATATATATATATATATATATTTAGACGAAGAGAACCAATAGATACAGAATGCAGAGTTCTCCAGCATTACATAGAGCATAATATAATGAAATTTGTTATTTTATTTAGATATAATGTGCGTGTTTAATTTTAATTAATCAGAATGAAGGTCAGCTTTGAAAATTGAAAAATGTATTTATACATGCCTAAGGAAAATTGTCGTACTTACAGCTAGGCTTCTTACCTCAAACAAGAAGTAGACATTTTAGTTACGAAGAAATACTCTTAGAATTATATGCAATTTTCATTAAAAATAACTGACAAGGTGCTATGGTTAAGTTTTTATATATTTTCTAATGTGATCTTACAATATTTTTCTTTTCAGAACATAATATAAAACTTGTCAGTATGTTTGTTATATATATATATATATATATATTTGATAAAGAACAAATAAGAAAACATTTACCAATCTACACCCTTGTGCAAATTGGTTGTTGATTGGCTGGTTGTTTTTGTTTTATGGCATATCAACCTTGGCGGGTCATTTATTGCCAACTAAATTTTATTTATTTATTGCTGGTAATACCTTTTTCTTTCAACAATTTATTTTTATTTTTTTTATATAAGTTTTGTGTCTAGTAATACATTTTTCTTTTTGAGTATCAAGATTAATTGGGATTTGTTTTTTAAGGGCAGGATCCCCAAGTCCTACCCTGTTATTTAACCCATAACTGGAGGGTACCAGTGCTTAAGTGAAGGCACAATGTGATTGAAACAAGTGTTTAATTTCCTTTTTTTCATGATATGGTCAGTTTTAGGCCTACTAAAGTAACAAGGTGCAATGGATTTCTGTTTTTTTCTCAGATTAGGTCATTTGCAGTGGTGTGCAGTAATATGAATCTATTTTCAAAGTGTATGATAAAATTTGTTTGGCCTTGAAAAATATTGCATCATCCGTGATTGCATCAAATTTTATCACGCCCAGACACAATTGTCTCAACTGTCGATTAGTTGTCCTACAACCATTTTCTGTGATGGACGTTATTCTAAGGAATCATATGAAAATTGTAACGCTGCACAAACACATTAGCAAACGTTACAGAGAGATTTCAGATATTGTTGGTGTCAGCCTTTCAACTGTCAGTCGTGTCATCAAAGTGATGAAACAATCCATCAGTCCAAAACGTAAATGAAAATGCAGTTGGAAGAGAAAAACAATAACAAGAGACGGTGTATATGTAATCTTCTTATTCTGGTAGTAAATTAGGAAGAGGATTCCTGAAATTACACCCTTGTGCAAATTAATTGAAACAACGGCTTTAGTTTCCTTTCTTTCATCATATGGTCAGTTTTAGACTCACTGATGTGACTAGAGTAACAAGGTACAATTGATTTCTGTTTTTACCTCAGATTAAGTAATGTGCAGTAATATAAATCTATTTTCAGGGTGTATAATAAAATTTGTTTAGCCTTGAAAAATATTGCATCAGATTTTTATCATGCCCAGACACTATTGTCTTGACTGCCGATTAGTTTTCATATAGCTATTATCGGTGATGAATGTTACTACAAAGAAGTATATGAAAATTGTAACACTTCATTAACACACTGGCAAGCCTTACAGAAAAATCGCGGATATTGTTGGTGTCAACCTTTCAACTGTCAGTTGTGTCATCAAGGTGAAGAAACAAACTGGATCCATCAGTCCAAAACGTAAAAAAAAAAATGCATTTGGAAGAGAAAAACAACACCAAGAGATGACAGATACGTGATCAGAGAAAGTGTGAAAGATCCGAGGAAGACATTATTTGTTTTGTTTCAATCAATTTGCACAAGGGTGTAACATGCAAAAAAAAATAATACACCAAGCATCATGACTATTAGACACACATTTATGAATATACATCATCATTTAAATCTCGCATAGACAAACTATAATTAGTATACACTTACATACATAAAGCAATGTTTACAGTTTTCAATTAGGCATAGAATTCATCAATTTCTTGAACCTTTGAAAATATGTGTCATCACTCTTTGAATTCGGAACTCCACAAATTATACTAATGTTTGTTTAAAAAGTCATTTGCATGTGAAACCTTATTAACCAATGGGAATCAAACAAGAAAATTAAAAATATCAAGATTTCTTCAATCTCTTTCTCCCTATCTCAATCTCTGATGAAACTTTAATAAAAGTAAAACGTAAGAATGACAAATGTTTCCTATTCTTATCATTCTGTTGAATTCTGATCTGTGCTTGATCTCACTTCATATATATATATATATATATAATTAAATTTGTTTTTATTTAAGATTAATATAGTTTAATTTGCGACACGGAAATTTCTCTGTTTCAAGATTTTACCTTGTCATCAAGCAATGTTTGCCCATTGTTTTGAAAATTATTTTTTATTTGAATTTAAGAAAATTATTTTCCTAACAATGGGCTAATATTGCCTGATGGAAATCTCAAAACAGAAATTTCAGTGTTGCAAAGTAAAGTATATTAATTTTAAATAAAAAACAAATTTAATTATAACTATATTATGCTGTATGCTGTACGTTGTATTGGGCACTTTTTAAAAAACGGATGTGCATTGTGGTGCAATGGATATCAGCTTGGAACGAGAACTCGGGGAGCCAAGTTCAAATTCCAGTTGAATTCATTGCATTCACTTACGTGCAAATACCCTTGGGAAAGGTATTAATCAGTCTATTCCATCCAGTTATGAGTTAAATAACAGGACAGATTGGGTTCTATAGCCTTGGTCGGCAACCAGTCTACCACAGAAAGCAATGGCAACCTACTGTGGGATAATCTTCTGCCCAGTCAGTCATGTCTCGAAAGAGACATAATTGCCCAACTGTGCATCATGTATGGCATATAACTGACTGACTGACTGAAATCCAAAAAAAGTTGGAATTCTAAAACTGTTGGTTCTCTTCTCCTGGATATATATATATATATATATATATATATATATATATAAGGTTGATCTGAATTTTCCTTGTCCAACTAAGAAGACTTTCTCCACAAAATTCTGATCTTTGGTTAGTTTTTGGATAGTGGGACATATCAAGAATTTTCTCCACAGCCCTGCACAGATATACCAACACATATATACCTATATACATTCTGATGCCTCATACTCCTTTGATGAATTGTAATAGAAGATGTTGACAGAATAATATTTATGGCAGTACTTATATAAGAAATCTGATCTGGTTTCAATTCACCGTCAGAGTTAGAAATGATTTGTAACTTTAGAAACCCAAGTAGACAACGTCAGAAAATGGAAATCCTGTGTCCTTCTTTGAATCAGAATCTCTTCTTGAACAACTTCTGCTGTCCTGAAATATATTAATCCTCATGATAACAATGAAAGAAAGACGCCACCATCTGGCAGTCATGGGAGATAATCTATTCGTAAAAAGAGAACCAGTGACAAAAAATAAGACACACTAAAAAAATGTTAATGTCTTTTTTGGATATTAAGAGGATTAGTTTCATTTCTTTCCCAAATTTTCTTCATATTTTGTTTCTTCTAATGTCTTGGCAGATACGAAACTGGAGTTGGCAAGCGTCCTTTGGTAAGTAAAAAATTTATCAATGAAAAGTGACAAGCAAGTCATGCTTGGTCAATTCCTTGTACACTAGCAATGCCTTCAGGTGCACATTCAATATAATAATTCATGATACTCCAGAGTGTGAAATACAACATATGCTGGATTAATTTACATGACTCTTGATACATTAGTTAACATTGTGATTAGTATTTTAATTATCAGCATACTACCTGTCAAAAATTTGTTGATTATTTGCTTAGTTGATTTATTATTTGTTTAGATTAATTTATTTTACTTGCTTTTGTTTATTTCATTTTATTTTATTATTTTCATTTATTCTTAGTCATTTTCAGTTTCTGATTTTTAAGTCGTGTAAAAGTGTTATAACGGAAGACAGAAAATGTGACACAGAGATCCGAAGGCAAATTGTCATGGTGAAGGACGCATTTTCGAAGCTGTGTAGAGTATTACGAAACAGGAAAATTTCACTAGAAACGAAGAAGAGAATACTAGATTGCTATGTGATGTCAGATCTTCAATATGGCAGTGAATGCTGGACAATATCATCGGAAATGAAGGAAAAACTTGAAGCAACTGAAATGTGGTTCTACAGAAAGATGCTGCGGATATCATTGATCGAGCATGTTAGCAATGATAAGGTTTTGGAAAGGATGGAAACGAAAATGAAATTAATACTGAGCATCAGGAAGAGACAGCTAAAGTTCCTTGGATATGCAATGAGGAGGGTGGGCTTGGAGAACCTGATACTAAAAGGCCAGATAGCAAGAAGGAGAATCAGAGGAAAACAGTGTGTAACACACTTGTCTGGCCTAAGAGGGTGGATGTCAGAATGGAGATTGCGTGGTGTAACATGAGAAAGCGTGCTAAGAGCCACCAGGGATAGGGAGACGTGGAAAGCCATGGTCAACTACGTCCTGAAAGGACAAGGTACATAGAAGAAGAAAAAGTAGTAATTTGTTTTTGTGTCTGCATTTTGGGGTGAGTTCTGGTTATTTATTTAGTCGTTTGTTTTGGTCTGGGAAGGTAATTAGAGCTATTTTTCCTCCAGGCAGAGTTTACAGTTTTTGGAGTGATTGTTGTAGGCTGATGTTCTTTTCCTTATTTTCCATGATATTTTTGGTGTGATTCATTTTTAATCACTCAGATATGTTTAGAAAGAATTGTGCTGTTTGTGTATTTCAGTTAAGTGCCATACGTGAAACACACTTGGGCGATCATGTCTCGAAAGATACATGACTGACTGGGCAGAAGATTATCCCGCAGTAGGTTGCCATTGCTTTCTGCGGTAGACTGGTTGCCAGCCAAGGCTATAGAACCCAATCTGTCCTGTTATTTAACCCATAACTGGAAGGAAGAGATGGATTAATACCTTTCCCAAGGGTTTTTGCACATAAGTGAATGCAATGAATTCAACTGGAATTCAAACTTGGCACCCCGATTTCTCGTTCCGAGCTGATATCCACTGCACCACAACGCACATCCATTTGTGTATTTACTATTTATAAAAAAAAAAAATTTGTGTACATAGTTTTTTTGTTTCCAGGTTCCTTCAGTTACTCCTATGTATATTTTAATTCATTATCTGCTGACTTTAAAATATCTTGGTATATTACATTGTTCTGCAAGAAATTGTCATTGAAGGAAGATTTGTTCTTTATTCTACAGTCACTGACAGATTGAATTTGTTCATGAGTTTTGTTGATTGTTTTCCTGTTTTGCTTTTTTATTATTTGTGTCATGTTCTTGGTGTAACTGTCAGTCAGTCAGTTAAGTGCCATATGTGAAACACACTTGGGCGATCATGTCTCTTTTGAGACATGACTGACTCGGCAGAAGATTATCCCGCAGTAGGTTGCCATTGCTTTCTGTGGTAGACTGGTTGCCACCCATGGCTATAGAACCCAATCTGTCATGTTATTTAACTCATAGCTGGAGGGAGAAGAGATAGATTATATTACATTATTATATTCAGTATAATTAGTGGGGGGGGGGGGTCAGTTTATTACTTCATAACAATAGAAAACCGATCCCCCACTTTATGCCCAATACCAGTTTTAATCATGTTTCCAACTACTATATTTAGTCAGTCAGTTAAGTGCCATATGTGAAACACGCTTGGGCGATCATGTCTCTTTTGAGACATGACTGACTGGGCAGAACATTATCCCGCAGTAGGTTGCCATTGCTTTCTGCGGTAGACTGGTTGCCAGCCAAGGCTATAGAACCTAATCTGTCCTGTTATTTAACCCATAACTGGAAGGAAGAAATGGATTAATACCTTTCCCAAGGGTATTTGCGTATAACTGTAGCTGATTTTTACTGTAGTTTCGTCGAAAATCATGTGAAGTGAACTTGATGCTGGAAAATGTCTGTGTATGAGTTTAATGAATATTTTTCCTACATTTGTTTTTTATTGCTTTTGCTTTATGGTTGAAGCATATGCTGTTTATTTTCCTGTGTGCTGTGTTTGTGAATATGGTTTCACTGGAAGAATTCTAGAATAAACTGCGGTTAATTTATTGTGGTATCTGCTTGATTATTGGTGGTGAGTGGTTGCAAGATGTATTTTTTTTTTTTTTTTAATCATTTCACCCCGAGCAAGGTGGAAATGCCACTGATGTGCAGGGGGTTACATAAATGTAAAAAGATTAATTAGAAAAGAGTGAGGAGTACAAACTAGTTAGAAAGGAACAATAGAAAGCAGGTGTGATGACAGATACATAGGTGGAGAGAAAGGGAAGGTTATACAGGGGTGGGGAGAGAGCTAGAGTCCACTGGTTAGTAGATGAGCATTGACTTTGCATTTAAATTTCTGGAGGTTGTAGCCGTCAGGAAAGCCAGAATACAGGAGCAAGTTCCACAGGCAGGAAGTGCGAGAGAAGAAGCTGCAGGAGTAGAATTGTCGTCTGCATTTGGCTAACCTGACTGTGAATGGGTGGGACCCAGTTGCCAGTCTGGTTGCACGAGTAAACACTTGTTGAGGAGGCATCAGTGACTTAAGTTCGTCTGAGCATGCATGTATATAGTTGTTTATCATTAAATTTTCTGTATGGTATATATGTAGCTTTTCTCAAATTGAAGGTAACATCTAGAAAATATGCTTCATTTAGGTTAGTCGTCAAATCCCATATTTTTAAAAATCTTTATGAGTTGTTTTTAGTTTTGTTGGTGAGAACAGTAGGAGGTGGGGAATTAAAAAAAGAGAGTACTCCCCCTACTTTTGTTCTTTCTTATTTCTTTCATTATCGTTTTTTTTAAGTGAACTTCCAGTGTATAAATTTTTTTAAAAATTTTCCATCATAAACGGTTGCTGACAAAATGAGTTTACTTTGCAGAAATGATCATATAACACATGTGATTTTTGAAGTTTTATTTGAAAAAATATACACATTTGGCTCTGTAAATAGATAATTCTATTTACATCGAGTTCTCTGGCTAGATCAGTTTAATAATAAGATTAATATTAATAGGATCTTTCTTGGGATTTTACCTATATACCACTTTTTGTTTGTATATATATATAAACTAAAAGAAAAATTTCAATATTTAAATCCATTAGATCGCCATTTCTTCAGCAAATGGAAGAACGGTAGACTTTGAAAAGACAGTAGCTATTCTCGAATGCACACATCGCTCATTCACTAATGAATTAGAGCACTTGTAGCAGAGAAGCTTGTCCTTCAAGTGTTATATATCGCCGTATGACGACAAAACAATGAACACGCATATATAAAAATATAAGGTTATATTTTTATTATTGACGACGAACCGTGTGGAATAGAGAACGGAAGGGTGAGAGGCACATAGAATGGGTTGACGGGAGTGTATTCGTGTGTCGAGGTCTTTTTATAGTCTCTAGAACCGGGACTTTCCTTCCGGTTTTGCCTTGCCCACGCAACGCTCACGTAATTCTAAGAGACACCTGATCTGTTTGCCTCTGTAGCCATTTCCGCCGCTCTCGGAAATAAGGTCAAATGACATCCGCTCCGGCCTCGACAGGATGTATTTCACAAACACCTGTCTTGTCGCTTCGCCGCCCCCTTCACCGACGGGAAACACCATCGCTTGCATCACTTCCTCGGGTGGGGCCAGATTGTTATATTACACAAGCACACTGTGGAAACATGTTGAGAAGTCAACCATTTGCATGAAAGACTGGGTTATTGCAAAGTTCAGGGTGTGGATACCAGCAAGATCAGTGTCAGAGTTTTCCAGCCACTTGGCATGGTGGGCATTAAAGTCACCGAACACAAATATGTTGGCAAATGGGTGAGATAGCCAATTCTCACTCAAATGATCTAAAGTTTTAACAAAATATCTGAAAACTAAGTTGACTGTGCATATTTCTCTCAATGGGAATCTATCAAGAAGATAGATTGGCCATGCCAGGGATAATGCCAATATGCTGTTGAAATGACCACCACATCCATCTGACTTGACACTATCTGATTTTTTCTATGATTTTTTCTAGGTAAAAGAACAGGTCTATATTCCCCCTCTTTCTCCAAGATGAGAGGAACTTAAGTAGAGAATGCAATTGAGGTACCAAGGAAAAATGCTCATCAAAACAGTTTTCATGAAATTATTTGTAGAAAAGACAGGTAACCCATGTCACGTTTGTTAGAAAGTGACGGAAATTGAAATGACATGTCACGATTGATTACCTTACAGAGCCTTCTTTGAATTTTTTCTGGAGATATACAGGGAAAGCACCAGATCATATATGGCAGCCATTTTCAATACATGGTAGATTTATAAATATCCAAGATGGATTCTGATGAGAAATAATTTTCTGGCACGAAACATTCAAACTAACTTTCTTAGCAGTAGATGTATCAATTCATTTAATATAGTCACTTCACTTCATGTTAATGAAAAACATGAGCCTAAGAAGGCACAAAACATTGCTCTCCTGGAATTAAGCATAAGCCATGCTAATTCTGTGGTGATTGAATAAAATATCTTCTGTTTTGAAGGCATAGAAATTTACAAGCTATTTGAATGGTGCGACAATGCTCGTTAACTCTAATGGAGAGTCAACGTTTTCTCCAAGTGAGGTTACTGAGAGTTATACATCACTGTAATGCATCTGCTTTTTATAGAGAGGAATCGAACATATTATAGAACAAGTTGGTACCATTAGTAAGTTTATGTTTATATGAACAGGTGAGTTTTTCTTACCTGGGCAGCCATGCACGCTCCAATGAAACCTGCACGTGAAGCATTGCAGCCTCCAGCCTGGATGGTTGTCTTGACTCCACTAACAAAGTCATGGCTCTTTAGCAGTCCATGGAGGGCCGCCTGAAGAGCCTGGGGCAACACTGAAAAGATAAAAAAAGAAAAATGGTTGTTTGTTATCTTTCACAATAAAACTTACAAACACATATATTGCTCTCATTTTTGGTTGTCATTGAAGTTGACAATGTTGAGTACACTGCCACAGCCTTGTCGCTAATGTATGTACAATTGTAGTAGGTGAAAGTGTTTGTCATGAGTGGGAATGAATATGGAAATTGTGTCTTTGTTCCTCTTTCTTTTTTGTTGCCAACAAGTAATGAAGATAGAGAAAAATTAATTACTGTGGAGTGAGAGTGTGTGAAAAAGTATGCTGCCTAAGTGTGATGTCTGGTTGATGACCTGTGACTCTCTGTAAAGTTCTTACTTTTTTTGTTGAAAGTACATGAAGAAGAAGAAAGTGAGAGAGTAAAGAAAATGAAGGTCGTCTGGACATGGTGTAAACAATGTAAATGCCTTATCTCAAAGATATTGACAAATAAAAAAACTATGCGTAAAATTTGAACAATCTACTTACTTAATGTAGCTGACTCGTTTGCAAGTCTAGAAACATCAAGGGTCAAAAAATTTTCTAAAAGTTCTGCAAACAGCAGAAGTACAAGCACAAACAGTAAAATCCTAAAAAAACAAAGTTTAAAAAATAGCAAAAGCCCCAAAAGATCAAAAGTCCCAAAATAGCAAAAGCCCCAAAAAATGAAAGGTCTCAAAATAGCAAAAGCCTAAAAAGATCAAAGGTTCCAAAATAGCAAAAGCCCAAAAAGATGAAAGGTTCCAAAATAGAAAAAGCCCCAAAAAAATGAAAGGTTTGAAAATAGCAAAAGCCCAAAAAGATCAAATGTTCCAAAACAGCAAAAGCCAAAAAAATGAAAGGTCCCAAAATAGCAAAAGCCCAAAAAGATCAAAGGTTCCAAAATAGCAAAAGCCCAAAAGATTAAAGGTTCCAAAATAGCAAAAGCCCAAAAAGATCAAAAGTCCCAAAATAGCAAAAGCCCCCAAAAATGAAAGGTCCCAAAATAGCAAAAGCCCAAAAAGATCAAAGGTTCCAAAATAGCAAAATCCCCCCCACCCAAAAAAGAAAGGTCCCAAAATAGCAAAAGCCCAAAAGATTAAAGGTTCCAAAATAGCAAAAGCCCAAAAAGATCAAAGGTTCCAAAATAGCAAAAGCCCAAAAAGATCAAACATTCCAAAATAGCAAAAGCCCCAAAAAATCAAAGGTCCTAAAATAGCTAAATGCCTGAAAACAGTAAAGATCCAAAACAACAACAAGTTTTAAAAGAGTAAAACTCTAATTGCAGCAAATATTCAGAGACAACAAAAGTCTGACAACAGCAAAGATTAACACCTCGTCCTCCAAAATCAAATATCAGCAGAAACAGCTAGTGACACAAGAACAACATTAGAAGCCTCTCAAAGGCAAAACCTTTTAAAAGTTTGAGATGGCAACACATGGGGAGACAAAAATTTACATCAGCTGTATGTCTTTTAGCCAATCAGCAACAATCAAGTTAGATTTAAGATTGGAGCTTCATTTTGAATTAAATTCGCGCAAGATTTATTTCTTGCTTGGTATAGGATACAAACCCTATATCATTCATCAACTAACTAAAACACACAAAGTAAAATTGCACACCCGGATCCAATTGACTAAAAGCATTTTGGAAAAACCAAACTATAACAGACAAAGTAAAATTGCAAACCCAGATCAAATCAAATTTCACAAGTCAGTGTGAAAAGCAAAATTCTGAACCCTAATTGGATAACAAATGGAAAATTCATATGACTGCTGTCAAATGTTTTTTCACACCTAAGTGAAAATGCTTGGTGGAGCTGGTCATATGACCAGATTTAACTACTTAAGGACATTCTGTGACCCTTCTCTCCCCCCCAGGACAGTTCAGTCAGAATGGGAGCAGTATCTGATAGCATCTCACAATATGAGAAAGAAACTTCAAGCTGACTTGGTCACATCAACCTCTTCCAATTTTCTTTTCTTCTTTTTCACTCCACACCACCAAAGAAAACAACAGCATGACACTCTGTCTGTGCTAAGTACAATTTCTCTATTTATTTTACCTTCTTTCTCACTTTGTCACTTACTTACCACAAAAGAGGAAGGAACATAAGAATACTCTACATTCTGCTACTCTCAAGCCATGAACTCTAAACTTCTGTGGACATTTTAAATACCTACATTTCTCTTTGAACAATTTTAACTACAAAACTACATGCATTTTCTCAATGAACATTTTTCTTCTCACAAATGTGTTATTGTGTTCAGTTAACAAATTTCACTTGTATTTTTCTTCTTACACTTTTGTCATTCTGTTAATAAATCTTTACTTTAATGTACACATGAAATATTTTATCATTTCACATTTCAACATCCAACCTTCTGATATTTAAATTGTGTGGACTTTGGACATGTTTGGCACAAGGCCAATTTACCAAGCATATCCAAGGCCCCTTACAATGGAAATGTTCTGTGCGATTAATAAATTGTCGCATTTATTTCTGTTTACATGATAATGTATAGTGCGATCAATAAATCTGTCACTTTTTTTTAAATACAGAAATATTTAGATTTTTACATAGTTAAATATATAAGTACAAATTCTTAATGAAGTAGAAAATGGTATAAGTGAATGGCATGCAAAGTTAACCTTACAGTCCTGATTTGGCTGCTTGCTTTCAGTCATTTTCCTGCTGCTATAAGGTCGCCTCTCTGTGCATTTTCTATTAATTCATGCTAATTGTTTGGATGAGCTTTTTGTTATGGTACCTATGCTTTTTGAATTTAAGTACATAACTAGACTGTCATTGAGATCTTATCAATTTACAGTTGAGCTCGCTAGATGTAGCCATAAGTTTTATGCTAACAGTTGCTTTTCTTGCACTTCTCGTTTGCTGAACTATCTTCTTGTTTTATGTTTTCCAGCCAACTTTAATATACAAAAATTTAATTACCATGTCAATCACTATCTTGTGCCCTCCTGATTACTCTTGTCTCCTCTCATTCATTATTAATGTTTCTGTTCGTAATTCTTCCACACCCTGTACCTTCTTATCCCTTAGCGGCTTTACTCCCTTGCCAAGGGTGAGAATGATTTAAAAAAGAAAGAGGCAAAAACAATTTTTCAGTTCACTGACTGAATTAGCTTTTGATAAAAAGAGCCTGCAAAAAAGTTAAAAGATATATGAAATCTTCAACCACAGGCATTAAACTGGGAAACATGAACCCCCACCTCTATAATAGCTCTTCATAAAGATCACTTATGTAGATGTTGCCAATTTTTTTTGGCTGACACACACATTATGAAAGAAATTTGAAAAGGAATTAAGAAAACAATGTGCTTAAAGATGAGAGCACAGAGGAACAAATGTTTTATGCGATTCATAAATCTTTGCCAACTCTTAAGAGATATTTCAGAAAACAATGCAAAGAAAGAGATAACATTCACAAGAAGTATAACAAGGTACCAAAAATATTAAGTATCTAAATAATTTTAGTCCGACGACAAGTAAAAACACTAAATATTCTTACTTCCTAGTTACAAAGAGAAGGTGACAAACACAGGTGTTGGAGGCGTCACCATGTCCAAGTGATAGAGTGGTGAGCTTGACAGTAAGAAACTTTTGATAGGGTTTCGAGGATTATGAAAAACATCTAATATGAAAGCCTCAGAGTTAAATAATAATAAAAAAACAGTAGAACAAAATAAAATAACGGTGAGAGTAGGGAAGCACGTAAAATAAAAGGTGAAAATGATGAATGAAAAAAGGCGAAAGAAAGAGGCCAGTTAAAAGAAAAAAGGGTAGAAAATAAAAAGTAAAAGCAAAAGACAAAGGAAAAACTAAAAAGAAAAGAAAGAAAAAGAAGAAAGTAAAGACAAAAATGAAAGAAAGAGAAAGAAGGTCAAAAGTGGAAAGAAAGAAAATAAGGTAAAAAGAAAAAGAAAAAAGAAGGAAGGACACAAAGGGAAAGAAATAAAAAAGAAGAAAAATGAAAGGAGGAATAAAAAAGAATAAAAAAAGAACAATAAAAAGGGGAAATAAAAACAGAGAGGAACAAAAAAGAAAATAACGAAAAAAAAATGACAAAAAGAATGAAGTAGAAAATGAGAAAAAGAAAAAGATGAAGAAAAAAAGAAAGAAAATAAAGATGACAAAAAAATGAAGATAATGAAAAAAATAAAGAAAAAGGAAGAAGATAAAGATAAAGAAAAAGAAAAAAAAGAAAATAAAGAAGGACCAAAAGAAAATAAGAAAAAGGAAAGAAAGAAAAAAGGAAGAAAATAATGAAAAAATAAAGAAAAAGGAAGAAGATAAAGATAAAGAAAGAAAATAAGAAAAAGGAAAGAAAGTAAAAAAGAAAGAAAATAAAGAAAAAAGAAAGAAAATCATGAAAAAAGAAATAAATTAACTGGGAGAAGAAGTGGTAGATTCATGCCTTTCCCAAGGTCATTTGCACTTAAGTGAATATAACAAACCCAACTGGAATTCGAACTCAGCTCTCCAATTTCTCATCTAGAGCCTTTCTTTATTACACCATGTGCACATCCAGGTTTACAGCATCTGGTATTTTCCAGTAGTCTAGGTTCAACATTGCTTAACTTTGGTGATAATATGAGAACTGGTGTTTCAATGTGATATGGCCGTAAGCCCAGGCATGTTAATATATAAACAAATCTCAACATTTGAGAATAAATGGAAAATAAAAAAAAATAAAAAAGTTGCAGAGACAGCTGAAATTTCTGGGGTATGTAATGAGGAAGAAGGACTTGGCAAGTTTGAAACTCACTAGAGAGATTAAAGGTCAGTGAGACAGAGGAAAGCAACATGTAATCTACTTGATAAGCTTAAGTGAACAAATGGAGAAGCAGGGATTGGAAGAGATGACAGTGACAAAAGTTATTAAAAACTACAAATTACAGGAAATTGTGGAGAGCCATGATTGCTAATGTCCTGAGGAAACACAGCACATAGAAGAAGTAGAGTTAAAAAGCTAAAACCGAGATGCTTTTGCATGACTTCAAACAAGATGTAACTGATTGGAAAAGAAGAGAAATTAATTATTGAATAATTAACCAATAACAAAGTACTTATCTAAATCTATCATCTAATTTAAATCTCTTTAAACTTATTTATAAAAGGAAATTTGTCTGTGTGTGTGTGTGTGTCCATTACCTATAGACTCCAAAACGGCTGAACCGATTTGCTTGAAAATTTACACAGTTGTACTATAAGTGTCTGCGAGTGTTCTTAGCTAGGTTTTGTGTCGAGGTACACCCGATAAATATCGAAAATCGATAATCGAAAAAATTGGTTTATAGAAGGAGTGGTCCGATTTTAATCAAATTTGATACACTCATAGACAAAGACATAAGAAATGATATTCAGAAGTTTCAAGGTTGCAGTTCTTACAATAGTGCAGAAAATTGATAACATATATATATATATATATATATATATATATATATAAAAAAGCAAGATGTTTGTGTGTGTTTCTGTTTATCTGCCTGTATGTCTATTTTTTTCAGCCCTTTTTATTTTAGTTCTTGCTTCGGGTTTGGCTCTAAGTAGGTATAATTGTAGTTCTTAGTCTCAGCCATAATACCATTTACTCAGAGGACTTATTTAGCCTTCAAAATTCAGTTTATGATGAAAAAACTTATTTGATATCGATACCAGGAAATCAAAATTTGACTTACATCCATTCATTTTTCTTTCAGTGTACGGTTTCACTTTAACTGGAAACAACTATTGTTTTCTAGTCTTTCATGCCAACGTCCAAAGAGTCTGAGCTCCAGGACCATGGATTAGTTTTAAAGCTTTCATTACACCCGAGCAATGCTGGGCTATACTACTAGTATCAGTATAAACTTAATAATTAAATTGATTTCAGTTGCTTGAAAAAGAATTAATATCTTTTGAAGTAATTTTGCTTTCTGTTGTGGATCTTCGTCGCATATTTGTTGTAGAGTCGTGGCAAAACTTTGCTGCAAAATTGTAGTGACCGGTTTTGGCCGGAAGTAAGACAGGGAACAAGAAGGTAGGCTCAAAACAGTGTATTAGTATAACAAGAAACAAGATATTCAAAAGAAGTGTTAATAATAAGTAATATAAAAATAAATAATTCTGAAGGTATTATTACGCTGCTTATTTCCTGACTAGTAACAGTTGTCAACTGCTGTACTAGATACTCTTTAACTGCTGTCAGTTCCTTGTGCAAGTCATGCAGGTAATTACATATAACAAGAAGAAGAGTCCATTCCTCGTAGGAGGGCACCATAACACTTTCCAAACAGTAATAAGAGAAAAATGATAGTCAAAAGGTAGATATAGTTCTTTGTTTTTGATACAAATTTAGTTATATTTTTGTCTATATTTCTGAGATGAGGTATTTACATTATTTATAATGTTCGGACTGTTGTCCTCATCTTTATTGCCATGTTTATAATGTTTTGATTGTTGCACACTCCATTCTTTTTCAGGATCTGTCTATATTTCCGAGATGAGGTACTGGAATTATTTACATTATTTACATTGTTCAGACTGTTGTTCTCATCTTCATTGCCATATTCACAATGTTTCGACCTTTGTATGCTCCAACCTTCTTCAGGATCTGTCTATATTTCTGAGATGAGATATTGGAATTATTTATATTATTTACATTGTTCAGACTGTTGTTCTTATCTTTATTCCCATATTCACAATGTTTCGACCTTTGTATGCTCTGAACTTCTTCAGGTAACTGGAATTTTGAGCAGAACTCTTTATTCCAATCACTAGGATAGATTTTTCGCATTCCATGAATCATGCCACTTCTGGATGTCTCCATTTAATTCAACACTCTGACATCTTTTTTAAGCTCTGCTGTAGCCATTATTGAAATTCACAACAGTTTGGGTCAAGTCACAAGATCTAATTCATTTATCCATTGATCCATGTGGTGAAGTGGCTAAAGTGAGTGATTAAAAGTGTTGGTTGGATCCAGTGACTTGACCCAAAGAATTGTGAGTTCAATATCAGGTAGCAGTAGTGGCGAACAAAAACATAGTTCTCTAAGTTAAATGAAGATAACTAAGATATCCGAATGTAGCATGACACATGGAATGAGAACAATCTACCCCAGTGATTGAAATAAAGGGTTTGGTTCAAAATTCCAGTCACCTGAAGAAGTTCAGAGCATACAAAGGTTGAAACATTGTGAATATGGGAATAAAGATGAGAACAACAGTGTGAACAATGTAAATAATATAAATAATTCCAATATCTCATCTCAGAAAGGGTGCTACTAGGCAGGAAAGTAAATATAATGAATTTGACTGAAATTTGAACTCTTCTTTCTGATTCCTCAATGTGAGCAATTTCCCATTACTCTACCATGCCTCCACAATCATCATACAAAAACAAAATAAAAAATATAAAAAGAATTTTCTAATTAATATTTTGTAATTAATTTTACATTGAACTTTCACCCATTATTCACCAAGTTCATTATTTACCACCATTTGTTTTTTTTTGTGAATTTTTTTATTTCAGAGACAATTAAAAAAAATCTTTCATCTTGACATGAATAATTAACCTTTGTTACAAAGGTCAAGTGGCTTACAGTTGAAACAATGGTTCCTGTATGATCACCAGAATTAAGCAATGTTGAGCCTGATCAGTACTTAGATAAGTGACCTTTTGTGAAAACCAGGTGCAGTAAACTTAGATATTGGGTGGTGTAATGGATAATGGCTCAAAATTGTTAACTGGAGATCTGAGTTCCAATTCAAGTTGATTTTGTTATATTCACTTATGTGATAATACCCTTGTGAAAGATATGAATCTACATCTTCCACATCTATGAGTTAATTAGTAAGACTTGTATCACTAAAGCTGTTACTCAAAAACAAAACTGATTACAAAATAATTAGATTTTGTCATTAAATAACCCATAGAGGTTGATATGCCTCTAAACAAAGCAAAAAAACAAAAAACAAAGGTCAAGCAAAGGTAAAGAAAAACAAAGGGCAGTTTACTGTAGTAGTTGTTCAACTAAATGACCTTTTTGAATTTTTTATTACCTAAGAAAAAAAGAAAGGAAAACAAAGAATTTTTTTGTTCGTTAAAGATATTGGATTTTAATTCATATATTGATCACCATTCCATGGTATTGATCTTTATAATCCAATGGATATCAATTTTCCTTTTTTTTTTTAATTTCTGGATGTTAGTCTTTGAATTTCAATTGCGACATTCTTTGTCTCATCAATGGTTCAATGGTTTCAGAAAATATTGAAAATCTTTCCCAATGAATTCATCAATTCAAATCAGAATTTATGATGGAAAAAAACAAATCAGTTGAAAAATGTTGCAACAATATGGTAATGACAATGGTAAATATAACCATTTCCTTACAAGGAAACATTGAGCATATATTTACCAAGCAGCCAGTGCTGCTTTCAGTTTGTGCCTGAAAGAAGTCTTCAGAAAGTAATGCTTCCAATTCTTTATCTTCAAGCTTTTTTTCGTGCACCAGAGTGTTCTTTATCTTCAGCATCAAAATCATTGTTTGCATGTTGTTTCTGATAGAGCATGGTCCCCATCAGTCTCAACAAGAATTCTGTGTGCTTCAGCTGCAGATTTCTTTTGAATAAAGTAGAGCAGTAAATGGCTCAATGACAAATGTACAGAAGTAGAGAGATTGAGCAGGAATAATAAAGCAGACATGCATAAGGAAATAAAACAATTGACAGAACAAAAAAATCCTGCTCTATAACAGGATGTCTAAAATCTAAGGATGGAACAATCATTTTGGAGAAAGAGGATATACTCCAAAGATGGGAAGAATATATAAAAGTTCTTTTCCATGACAAGAAAGAGCAACCGATATTATACAAAGATGAGGACGAACCAGAAATATTAAAGTCTGAAGTGAAATCTGCAATAGCCAGACTGAATAGAAACAAAGCAGCAGGACCAGACGGCATAGTCATAGAGCTGCTGATAGCCCTGGAAGAATTTGGTATAGAAAAAATTACTGAAATAATAAATTAAATTTATAATAGTGGGGTTATACCAGATGATCTCAGCAAGTCAATCTTCATAGCACTACCTAAGAAGCCAAACGAGTCTGAACTCCACAGAACCATCAGTTTAATGAGCCATATAACAAAACTGATTGTCCAAATCCTGAAGAGTAGAGCAAGAAGCAGAATCAGACCAGGGATAGGACAAGAACAGTGTGGTTTTGTTAAAGACACGGGAACAAGGAAAGCCATATTTATGATTAGAATGCTCTTTGAAAGGACAATACAAATGAAGAAAAACTTATACCTGTGCTTCATTGATTATGTGAAGGCATTTGACAAAATACGCCACAAAGAACTGATGAAGATGCTTGGCAGCTTGGGCATATTTGGAAAAGACTTGAGAGTAATAAAGAATCTTTACTGGCAGCAAATCGCTTGCATACAGACAGGTAATGAATTGAGTAGATATGCAAAGATAGAAAGGGGCGTAAGACAAGGATGTGTCTTTTCACTAGATCTGTTCAACTTGTACAGCGAGAATATTTCGAGGACCCTAGAAGTTATGCCTGGATTCATAATTGGAGGCCACAATTTAAACAACCTAAGGTACGCAGATGATACAGTGCTGATAGCAGACACAGAAAGGAAACTGCAAGACCTCTTACAGAAGGTCACAGAAGAAAGTAACAAGAAAAGACTAGAAATAAACTGCACGAAAACTGAATGCATGGTCATCAGAAAAAAGGGCAGCCCAAAATGCCAAATACAGGTCAGGGATACCAGAATCAAGCAGGTACAAAAATTTAAATACCTGGGAAGTGTTATAACAGAAGACAGAAAATGTGACACAGAGATCCAAAGGCAAACTAGCATGGTGAAGGAAGCATTTCAGAAGTTGAGTAAGGTATTAAGAAACAGGACAATTTTACTAGAAACTAGAAAGAGAGTACTAGATTGATACATGATGTCTGTCCTTCAATATGGCAGTGAATGCTGGACAATACCATCAAAGATGAAGGAAAAACTTGAATCAACTGAAATGTGGTTCGACAGAAGGATGCTGCAGATATCATGGATCGAGCGTGTGAGCAATGATGAGGTCTTGGAAATGATGGAAATGAAAAGGAAATTAATACTGAGCATCAGGAAGAGACAGCTGAAGTTCCTGGGACATGCAATGAGGAAGGAGGGCCTGGAGAACCTGATACTAACAGGCCAGATAGAGGGAAAAAGAGACAGGGGAAAGCAATGGATAACATATTTGAAGGACCTAATCAGGTGGATGACAGAACGAGGATTGCACAGTGTAACAGGAGAAGGTGTGCTCAGAGCTACCAGGGATAGGGAAATGTGGAAAGCCATGATCCCCTACGTCCTGAAGGGACAGGGCACATAGAAGAAGAAGAAGTGCAGTAAGATTTCCCACAAATGCACTTCCTTTAGCACAACATCTGACATGTTTAGCACTATGAAAAACAAAGATGTTTACACTTGGGTGAAATGACATACACTGAATTTCAAGCTTGCTTTAGTACTTCCTTATAGCTACGTTATTATCTGAAGTTACATACATGCAGTTTTGTGAACGCCATCTGTTAGAAAACAGTAAGAACTTACGCAAGGTCCTAATATTTACATATATATATCAAATGATGGCTACCCATGTTCATGCACACCCATCAGCCAGGATGATGAGGAGAGCAGTTTGACATTTTAGGTGGGGTTTTAGTTTTTCAAAACCTCACCTAAAATATCAAACCACTCTCTCAAAATATTTCTGGGATTTGAAAGACAGAAATCTCTCCCCACAGATTGAACAGAAGATTATAGGGAAATCTCAAACCCCCAATAGCTCCAGAAGCAAATGCAATTTATGCTTAGATGAAAAGATTAGAATTATCAAATTCAGAGAAACTAGCCAATTATTAAATCAAAGAAATGAAATAACTTTTAAATGCTGTCATAAAAAATTTTAAACTATCTAACATATAGAATCTTAGAGTTACCCTATTCCATCACATTTGCTGATTCATTCATATCTTATGTTGATCATTCATTTTACGGATTGAAGAAGTGAAGATGGAGATCTACCATGTAATGGGTAGGCATGCCAGTATATGTTTGCAACAACTGTATATTATTGATGTACAAAGTTAAATATGTTCAAACAATATTCACAATTGTGTGATTGTGAATGTCGGTTGGTTGTTTTGTTTTTATGGCATATCAACCTCAGTGGGTCATTGATTGCCAACTAAATTTTTATTTATTTATTGCTGGTAATACTTTTTTCTTTCAACAATTTATTGTTGTTTATATAAGTTTTGTGTCTGGTAATACATTTTTTTTTCGAGTATCAAGATTCATTGGGATTTTGTTTTTAAGGGCAGGGTTTCCAAGTCCTACCCAGTTATTTAACCCATAACTGGAGGGAAGGGATGGATTAATATCTTTCCCAAGAGTACCAGTGCTTAAGTGAATGCAGGGTATTCAACTGGAATTTGAACTTGGCTCACCAATTTCTCTTTCCAAGCCAATATCCACTGCACCACAATGCACATCCATCACTAAACGCTTGCAGCACCTGGTATTCCCAAGTGGTCACCCATCTAATTACTGACCAGTCTCAACGTTGCATAACTTCGGTGATCAAGCGAGAACTGGTGTATTCAACGTGATATGGCCATACACTGATTGTGAATGTACTATAATATTGTTATTTCAATATAAATATTTCACCTGTATAAAGGTGCACCTGACTGTAAGGTTATATGTAGGTTTTCCGTGTATATGGGTGCACCTATTTATGTGCATGTTCCTAAGTATAATTATGATTATATGTATCATTATATGTAGATTTTGTGTGTATGGGTGCACCTAATTATAAGTATATTTTGTGCATATGAGTGCACTTAATTCTAAGTATATTTTGTGCATATGAGTGCACTTAATTATGAGTACATTTTGTGCATATAAGTGCACCTAATGAAAAATATATTTTGTGCATATGAGTGCATCTAATTATAAGTATATTTTGTGTATATGAGTGCACTTAATTCTGAGTAAATTTTGTGCATATGAGTGCACCTAATTATAAGTATATTTTGTTCATGAGTGCACATAATTATAAGTATATTTTGTGCACCTGAGTGCACCTCATAATAAGTATATTTTGTGCATATAAGTGCACCTAATTATAAGTATATTTTGCGTATATGAGTGCAGCTACTTATAAGTATATTTTGCGTATATGAGGGCACCTAATTATAAGAATATTTTGTGTATATGAGTGCACTTAATTATACGTATATTTTCTTTATATGAGTGCATTTAATGATATGTATATTTTGTGTATAAGAGAGCATCTAATTATAAGTATATTTTGTGCATATGATTTCACCTAATTATAAGTATTTTGTGCATATGAGTGCACCTAATTATAAGTATATTTTGTGCGTATGAGTGCACCTAATTATGAGTATATTTTGTGTATATGATTGCACCTAATTATAAGTATATTTCATGTATATGAGTGCACCTAATTATAAGTATATTTTGCGTATATGAGTGCACCGAACTATAAGTATATTTTGTGCATATGAGAGCACCTAATTATAAGTATATTTTTTTCATATGAGTGCACCTAATTATAAGTATATTTTGAGTATATGAGTGCACCTAATTTTAAGTATTTTTGTGTATATGAGTGCACCTAATTTTAAGTATATTTTGTGGATATGAGTGCACCTAATTATAAGTATATTTTGTGCATATACGTGCACTTAATTATGAGTACATTTTGTGCATATAAGTGCACCTAATGAAAAATATATATTGTGCATATGAGTGCATCTAATTATAAGTATATTTTTTGTATATGAGTGCACTTAATTCTGAGTACATTTTGTGCATATGAGTACACCTAATTATAAATATATTTTGTTCATGAGTGCACCTAATTATAAGTATATTTTGTGCATATACGTGCACCTAATAAGTATTTTGTGTGCACCTAATTATAAGTATATTTTGTGCATATGAGTGCACTTAATTATGAGTACATTTTGTGCATATAAGTGCACCTAATGAAAAATATATTTTGTGCATATGAGTGCATCTAATTATAAGTATATTTTGTGTATATGAGTGCACTTAATTCTGAGTACATTTTGTGCATATGAGTACACCTAATTATAAGTATATTTTGTTCATGAGTGCACCTAATTATAAGTATATTTTGTGCATATATGTGCACCTAATAAGTATTTTGTGCATATGAGTGCATCTAATTATATGTATATTTTGTGTATATGAGTGCACTTAATTCTGAGTACATTTTGTGCATATGAGTACTCCTAATTATAAGTATATTTTGTTCATGAGTGCACCTAATTATAAGTATATTTTGTGCATATACGTGCACCTAATAAGTATTTTGTGCATATGAGTGCACCTAATTATAAGTATATTTTGTGCATATGAGTGACCTAATTACAAGTATATTTTGTGCATATGAGTGCACCTAATAATAAATATATTTTGTGTATATGAGTGTACCTAATTATAAGTACATTTTGTGTATATGAGTGCTCTTAATTCTGAGTACATTTTGTGCATATGAGTACACCTAATTATAAGTATATTTTGTGCATATACGTGCACCTAATAAGTATTTTGTGTATATGAGTGCACCTAATTATAAGTATATTTTGTGTATATGAGTGCACTTAATTCTGAGTACATTTTGTGCATATGAGTACACCTAATTATAAGTATATTTTGTTCATGAGTGCACCTAATTATAAGTATATTTTGTGCATATACGTGCACCTAATAAGTATTTTGTGCCTAAGAGTGCACCTAATTATAAGTATATTTTGTGCATATGAGTGACCTAATTACAAGTATATTTTGTGCATATGAGTGCACCTAATAATAAATATATTTTGTGTATATGAGTGTACCTAATTATAAGTACATTTTGTGCACATGTGTGCACCAAATTATAAGTATATTTTGTGCATCTGATTGCACCTAATTATAAGTATATTTTGTGCATATGAGTGCACCTAATTATAAGTATGTTTTGTGTATATGAGTGCACCTAATTCTAAGCATATGTTGTCTATATGAGTGCACCTAATTATAAGTATATTTTCTGTATATGAGTGCACTTAATTATAAGTATATTTTGTGTATATGAGTGCACCTAATTATAAGTATATTTTGTATATATGAGTGCACCTAATTCTAAGTATATTTTGTGCATATGAGTGCACCTAATTATTAATATATTTTGTGTATATGATTGCAGCTAATTATAAGTATATTTTATGTATAAAAGTACACCTAATTATATATATGCTTTTGTGTATATGGAAGCACCTGATTTTGATAATATTGGATGTAGTTGATTGTACCATCCCGAATTAACTATGCCCTCGTGTATTGATCAGTTTACTCATATATGTACAGATTGATATCAAAATCTGTATATGTTGGTATATATATATGTAATGTTTGTTAAGATGTATGAAATGTGAAACTTACCACCTTGTTTGTGGCTGAAGAGTGAACATCTATGTGTATACATGCCTACATTGTTTTTATACATATGCGTATTAGTTCTTATACGTGAGTACAAAAAAGACAAGAAAGACAGAGATAAAGAATTAATATGTATACATTAAAAAAATTGTTTATACCAATACATATTCATATATATGTACATGGATCCGCTCTTCATAGATGTATGTGTGTGTGAACGCAATAATTATATAATTATATGTGGATATAAATAGATAAATGCATGTATGAATAATACATTTGTATGTCCACATATATATAAATATGGATATATCTGTAGAGAGATATACATATGTATGTTTGGATGTGTGTAAGTATGCAAATATATGCATATTTTGTGAGTATGTGTGAGAATTGTTAGTATACTCAAATATATGTACTAATATTTAGAGGCGCGGAACTCCCTTTTTTATAAAAATCTATATGTGAGTATGCGAATGCAAGATTTATATGTGAGCATGGATGGAAGTGAGTCTGGGAATAAATGTAAGTATAAACACAGATGCATTTGTATGAACATATCTAGATGTACAGACATGTGCATATGAGAATATAGATAAGTATACATGAATGTGTTAATGTGTAGGGTTACACGTATGTAGGTATCCATGAGCTTGTGAGTGGGCCTGTAATGACTTTATGTTCACTATTCAAGAAGGATGACCTCTTCGTGACTGGTCTAGATCCCCAACTGAAATAACACCAATGTCTCTGTTTTTAACACTTTTTACTTGTTTTCCTTTTCATTTTAAAGAAATGCTTATTCTAGGAAAATATTTATACCGAATGTAACAATTATTGTGTAGTCTGATGAAATGAGTTAATTTAGCTCATAGAAATGAATTATAATTTATAACCAATCTAAATGACGTGTTGATTTTTCCTTTATAAATATCATATTGCTCTGGATAACATCCATTGAGTCTTCTATCCGGATATAACACTTAATATTTTATATTAAGTTGATCTTGTTTGATTATCATTGCCATTTATGGACTTGACATTTATACATACATACACATATATATATATATATATATATATATATATATATATATATATAAGTACATACATAATATGGTACTTAAAAGTAAAGAGCACTGCCCCAGAAAAATCTGATTTGGTTAATTGATCAGATTTTGTCTATTAGTTCAGCTGAGAACTTTTCAAAACTTCTCTTTATATGTGTGCATGAAGATGTATACATATAGTCTGCAGTTTGCCATCATTAGCTACTGCAAAATAGGCTCATTTTTTTAGATAATATATATATATATGCAGATAGATAGATAGCTATTTTAATGATCTTTCCACACGAGCTCAATTTCCCCAGAAAAAAAGAAGCAACTCAGGAGGATACAAATTATACAAGCTGCCTGGAAGACAAGGAAAGGAGAACAGATTTATTATCGTACTGTCTTTAAATGTTTTTACTTTAAAAAAAGCACTTTTCTAAAATGACTGTTATTAAATGCTAACTTGCAAAAGCGCTTGAAAATAACTCATAAAAGTCGTAATCCCATTTTTTTGCTTTACTGTTTCAAATGAATTTATAAGCAGGGCAAAGAATAGAACAAACTCAGAGTATAACTCAAAATTGTAACCTGTTTTGAAGAATCAAATCAATTCATGTCCTGCTCTGTATCTACCTTATCTATCGCACTACTGAAGCTACACCACGCAAGAATGTTTTTACAATTGACCATCCTTTCTACTGGATCCAATTCTATTAATGTTGGTTGTTTTCATTTAGCAGATTATCAGTGTTTATGGGCTAAAATCTCCTACAGAAAGATGCTGAGAATACCATTCACCAAATATACAAGAAATGACAAAGTTTTAGCAAAAATAGGAAACTTACACTTAACATCAGGAAAAGTCAGTTAGAATTTCATAATGAGGAAAGAGGCTTCTAAAACATCTGATACTCATTGAACAGATTGAAGACAAAAGGAACAGAGAAAAACAACATATAACATTATTTGTACTATTGTCCTTATTTTTGTTACCATTTATACAACGTTTTGGTTGTTGTACACTCCTGTCCTCTTCAGGTGCTAGGAATTTTGAACCGAACCCTTTATTACAATCACTGGGGTATATGAACTTCATTCCTTGCGTAAGGGTTTGGCTCTAAATTCCTAGCACCTGATGAAGGCTGAAGCCTACAATGGTCAAAATGTTGTACAAATGGCAACAAAGATGTGCACAATAGTCTAAATAATGTAATTACTGTAAATAGTACATCATTTCAGAAATATAGACATAAACATATTACATACTTAGCAAGGTGAAGTAAATAGATGGTGGAAAAGGTCTTAGGAGAAAAAACAAAAAGACAAAATTTATTAAAACTACAAAGGACAGAAAACTGTAAAGTGACATGATCGCCTACATCCTCAGGGGCGGCAGCAAATAAAGAAGAAGAATACCAAAATTTAAATATTTTGCATGCAACTTTATTTTATTTTGTAGATAACAGTTTCAGTGAAACAAGTAAAAAGTAAAAACTTATTAACCCATAGCTGGGGGGTGACATGTATTTATACCTTTCCTAAGTGTATGTAACAAACTCAGTTGAAATTGGAACTTGGTTCTTCAGTTATCCATTTCACCCACTGTACATCCAAGCTTACAGCACCTGCATTTAGAAGTAGTCACCCATTTAGGTGCTGGCAAGGCTTGATGTTGCCTAACATCACAAAAGTCATATTCATTTTAAATTTGATAAGCCTTTAAAAATTACCACTTAGTTGGTTAAACTTTTTAATAATGTCTTTGAAAAAGGCACAAATATATTTCTCTCTCTCTCTCTCTCTCTCTCTATATATATATATATATATGAGTAGGACCCCTGAAGAGAGACATCACAATGATGTCTTCACGAAACTTCAAAGTCGGTATCACAAAAACAACACTATATGAAAAACTTCTCCGCATTAATTTATATATATATATATATATATATATATATAGAGAGAGAGAGAGAGAGAGATAAAAAATTTACAATGACAGTATGTCTGGAAATCCGGAAGTCAAAATGGCTACAATTAAAGAAAAAAAGAGAAAAAGAAAGAAAAAGTAAAAAACCAGTCGGGAATGAGTGAGTAAAATTACAAAAAGAACAAATAACAATAACATCCTACATCTACGAACATACATTCAGATTGATACACACACACACACACACATATATATATATATATATATATATATATATATATATATATATATATATGCACACACACACACACTATAAATAAAACATTGCATATTATTGTATGTTATATAAAATTGCAGATTCATGGTGGGATCTGTCTAGGAAACTCAGGAGTCAGGATGCTTAGGATAAGACTAATCAGCTAAGTGACAAACCTTTTACTTGTATTAATTATATATATATATATATATTGCACAAAAATGAAAATAACACTGACATCTCACTTTAACGGACATTTTTACCATAACTACACAAAAATATCTTGAAAGACTAAAGAGTAAATTTATTCAATAAAATTGCCATTGGCTTCAACCATGGCCTCCAGATGACTTCAAAATCTCCTGCAATTCTTCTGGACAATCTCTTTGTTTAAGTTAGTGAATGCTGCTATCATTTTGGCCTTCTGTTCTTTGGTATTTCAGGAGTTTTGTTAGTCTCTCCTTCAACTGGAATCCAAACATAATAATAAAGGGGATTGCAACCTACAGAGTTAGGTTGCCAGATGTAAGGGGTGATATGGTCACAGAAATTGTCTCATAGCCATTACTGGACCTACTTGTATTGCCAGATATAGGGTCTTCCAGCAGCCACCCTCTTGAACCAAGGAAGCACAACCTCTTCAATGCACCTCACATAGGTCTGTGTTAAATCTGAAGCCCTCATCAACAAATTTGGGAGTTCTTTTCTTATGAAAATGATCAGACTAAATATTCCAAGCTGCTGTACTTTCATAATCGGCTTACGGCCATATCACGGTGAATACACCGGTTCTCGCTCGATCACCAAAGTT
The DNA here is from genome assembly GCA_037127315.1 of Ascarosepion bandense. Classification (NCBI taxonomy): domain Eukaryota; kingdom Metazoa; phylum Mollusca; class Cephalopoda; order Sepiida; family Sepiidae; genus Ascarosepion; species Ascarosepion bandense. Next base: position 151,714 of record JBBBDQ010001774.1, read on the forward strand.
AATCAACATTGAGCCTGGTCAGTACTTAGATGGGTGACCACTTAGGAATACCAGGTTCTGTAAGCATTTAGTGATGGATGTGCATTGTGGTGCAGTGGATATCAGCTTGGAAAGAGAAATTAGTGAGCTGAGTTCAAGTTCGAATTCCAGTTGAATACCCTGCACTCACTTAAGCACTGGTACCCTTGGGAAATGTATTAATCTGTCCCTTCCCTCCAGTTATAGGTTAAATAACTGGGTAGAACTTGGGGATCCTGCCCTTAAAAACAAATCCCAATGAATCTTGATTCTCGAAAAGAAAAAGTAATCCTAGACACAAAACTTATATAAAAACAACAATAAATTGTTGAAAGAAAAAAGTATTACTAGCAATAATTAAATAAAAATTTAGTTGGCAATAAATGACCTGCCGAGGTTGATGTTGTGCCATAAAAACAAAACAAAAAGAAAACTTTCATAATCACCATTAAACTCATCTAACTCTTTCCAAATCCTCTGCACTGTCTTCAGATTGACACCTAAACACGAAAAAATGTTTGTATTGAGCTTCCAGTACAAATGCCAAACTGTACAAAATGCCATTCCAAAATTTCTGGCAGGGCAAATTGCTTCATGGTGCTCTTTAGTTTCCAAACGGTGCCCAACTGACCCTACTATACTGTGCAGTTTGAAAATAAAAAAAATGTGCATGCATGAAATTCAAAATATAAAATGTTGACAATTTATTATCACACCCTACATATTTTCATTCAAAAGGCAGCTGATTAAACAACCTTGGTTTCAAACTTTTGCTATCTTATGGCATTTTATATTAAAACATTTGAGATTCAATTAATATAAAACAACTGAAAATACCAGAAGGTTGAAACCAAGGTTGTGTAGTCAGCTGAAATTCTGAATGAAAATATTTAAAAGCTCTACATTATATATGTATTGAGCACTTTTTAATACAATTGTGTACTGCTCTAATTCGGTTTTGACTAATAACTGATTGATAATTATCATATATATATATATATATATATATATATATATATATATATATATATTGATGTCATAGAACCGCATTGCAAATTTGAGAACTGCGTTTGTTATTTTTGGTAACTATTGCTATTGCTTAGCGGAATTTTATGTCAACACAAGATAAAATTGTCGCTGATGGTGGATGTTATTGTGTTACTATCCTTATCACCTCTATGAAGATGGCTCATGTGAGCTGAAAGCTTAGAACCAACTTAATAAAAATTATCCAAATGTTGGAGAATTTTTGTCTTTCTTTTCAACTGAAATTAAAGCAAAAATGCGACGTTTAGAATGGCTCATGATTAAACATAATCAACATTCGTTGTCTCTTATATTTAACAGTATATGTTTAGAAAAAATGATATATATATATATATATAAATTTATACACATGTATTGTAGCAATCATATATATATATATATATATATATATATATTGTATGGACATCAATTACTGTAATAAACACATACTCTGCTTCTGATTCTCCAATGTTTGTATCAAATATCTTACTGGCACAAACCTCTTGGGATTTAACACTTGAACCGTTTTACAAATTTGTCCTGAGGGAAAAACTCATGATAGCCGATTGTGAAGTCTTCTGTGCCTGACAGGACAGGCCATTACATTCAAATCTATCACTCTGGATTCAAGAATGGTTTTTCTTTCTTTGCATTTCATTGTATCTATTTATTTATTTTTAGCTATAGAATGAATCAATGCAAGTCTAATTCTTTTCAACATCTATCACTTCATCTCTAGCACATCTCTATCATGTGTGGATGCTAGAACAAAACAAACCTTTTTCTATCTCTTGGAACCAAAAACAAAATTTACAATCTTTTAATTATAATACAATTAACTGATGTGTACATGATGCAATGGCTATTGAACAGTCTTCTGTGTGCCAAGTTCAAATCCTAGTCAAGCTCATTGAAATCACTTTTGCACAAATGCACATCAAAAAAACTATGAGTACATCTACTCTTCTCCTAGCTATGGATGAAATATCTTGGTAGACTAGATCCTTTAAGCTTGGCTGGCAACCACTCTAGGAGAAAGAAATGCTTGAATTCAAAACCAGTTGTACATGGGCATTTTGATTGAGTGACTCATTTGTTTTTTAAAACTTATCAACCCAAATATCTATGTTGTGGATATCAGCTCAGAATGACAAATCAGAAAGCCGAGTCCAAATTCCAGTTGAATTCATTGCATTCACTTACATACAAATAACCTTGGGAAAGGTATTAATCTCCCTTCAGCAATGGGTTAAATAGCAGGACAGATTGGCTTCTATAGCCTTGGTTGGCAACTGGTCTACCACAGAAATTAATGGCAACCTTCTGTGCAGTCAGTAATGTCTCTTTTGAGACATGATCTCCCAAGGGTGTATCACATATAGCACTTAACTGACTGACAACCCTGTGTGGTTTATTTAAAGCTGGAACATATTTTGGATTGTAAAAATAATTTTTTCTGAGTGAGTATTGCATTAACAATTTTTTTAGGTAACAATACCTTTTCCAAACACAAGTGCTATTATTTAACCCATTGCTGAGGAGGCAGAAGAGATAACTCTGTGTCTTTCTGAAGGATATTTGTGCATAAGTGAATGTAACAAGTCAGTCAGTTAAGTGCCAGACATGATACACATGCTTTGGGCGATCATGTCTCAAAAGAGACATGACTGACTGGGCAGAAGATTATCCCTCAGTAGGTTGTCATTGCTTTCTGTAGTAGACTGGTTGCCAGCCAAGGCTATAGAACCCAATCTGCCCTATTATTTAACCCATAACTGGAGAAAAGAGATGGATTAATACCTTTCCCAAGGGTATTTGTGAATACTGTGAATTCAAGTGGAATTCAAACTCGGTTCCCCGATTTGTCGTTCTGAATTGATATCCACTGCACCACAATGCACATAATGAAATTTGAACTTGACTCTTAGAGTTCATGTACTTGGCCACTGTGCATCACTCTACCTACATATTCAGTGCAGCTAGCAGCTCCATTCACAACTGCACTCAATATGCAGGTAGAGTGATGCACAGTGGCCCAGTTTTTTCCAGAGTGGATTCTGGAAAAACCCTAATTGTTATGGAAAACACAACCCCCACACCTCGTGTGGTGTGGGTGTGGCTCTACTCTCTCAAGAGAAATGGTACTATTGAAAAGGAGAAGGGCTGATCGAGAAATCTGAATAAAAGATGACTACAGTATCTGGTAGTGATATGGTCTGATATTTGGTCAGTTTTAGAGAAGTGGGTCAGGTGACCTTGTATATATCTAGAAAATATTCCCACGGTCATGCTCTATTATAAATCATATAATGTTTTTGCCTAATTTCTGCAATAAGGAGTTATTCTTATTTACACATTTTATATTCAGGAAATTGTCCTCATCTTTGTTGTTTTTATCACAACATTTCAGCTGTTGTGCCTTCTGGCCTTTCTCAGGTATATATTGAACTGAGTAGCATACAGGGAATTCTGAACTGAACCCTTTATTTAATTTACAAGGATAGACCATTCTCATTCCATTGCCCAAGTTTAGAGATATTGTCTAGTTCTTATTTATACTATTGCTCAGTAACTGCTTATCCATTTCCACTGAGTCCAAGTACATCTTTTAGTTATCTGAGTAACTTACAGAAAATTCTGAACTGAACCCTTTATTTAATCTACAGGGGTAGACTGTTCTTGTTCCACTGCACAAGTGTAGAGATATTGTCTTCTTCATATTTATGGTATGGCTCAGTTATTGCTCACTCGTTTTCACTGAGTCTAAATGATGAGAAAGGTGAGGGACCAACCTAGAACTACATGGCAAGAGTTGTTGATGATCTCAAAGCAGCTGGGACCACAGTCACCAAGATGACCCTTAGTAACACACTATGTCATAGTAAACTGGAATCATGTAGTGCCTGCAAAATCTCCCTACTCAATAAGGTATATGCACAGGCCCACCTGAAGTTTGCAAATGAGCACCTGAATGATTCAGAGAAGGGTTTGGAGAAAGCACTGTGATCAGATAAGACTTTCTGGCATCAACTCACTCACCATGTTTGGAGGAAAAAAATGTTTACTTGAACCCCAAAAACACCATCCTAACCATTAAGCATAGTGGAAACATTATGCTTTGGGGCTGTTTCTCTGCTAAGAGAACAGGATGACTACACCGGGTCAAGAGAAAGATGGATGGGGCCAAGTACATGGAAATCTTGAGTGAAAACCTCCTTGCCTCAGCCAGGACGCTGAAGATGGATCGTGAATTGATGTTCCAGCATGACAATGACCCAAAATATATGGCTAAGGCAACAAAGGAGTGACTCAAGAAGAAACACATTAACGTAATGGAGTGGCCTAGCTAGTCTTAATCTGTTATAGAATCTGCGGAGGGAGCTGAAGCTTTGAGTTACCCAATAACAACCTACAAACATTGCAAAGACAAGTGGGCCAAAATCATCCCTGGGATCTGTAAAAACTTGGTAACCAACTACAGGAAATGTCTGTCTGTTATACTTGCCTACAAGGGTTTCTTTACCAAGTACTGAGTTATGTTTTACTATGAGTTGAGATACTTTTTTTTTTCAATAAAATACAAATAAATATTAAAAAATGTTATGGGATTTTCTAGAATTTTTTTATATTCTATCTCTCACTTTTAAGACCGACCTACCCTGAAAATTATGGACGGTTCCTATTTTTGTAAGGTGACAAACTCAGAAAATCAGCAGGGGATGAAATACTTATTTTTCCCACTATATATATATATAGTGACTATTTATGCTCGCACACTCTCATTGAGAATGGTAGACTTTGAAAAAACAGTAGCTACTCTAGCATCTATGCATCGTTCATTCAGTAATGAATTAGAACACTCTCACTACTGGTGCATGAATACATGATATATCACACGCTAAAAGTCTGCCTCCTTCTATCGAGCGTCCATAGCTCAAAGGTAGAATCACGGTCTGGTTTCAATTCTGGGTAAAAAGCAATCAGATGTCTAACTGCACTGATGAGCTGTGATACAGCGAAACAGATCTGTCTGCTGATGACTATATATAAATATATATATAGTTTCTATTATATTTACAGCATTTACATTTGGACTGTTATCTTCATCTTTGTTGTTATCACAGTGGTTTGATTGATGTGGCCTTCTGACCTACATCAGGTGAACATCTGTGTAAAAACAAAGATGAGAACAGGAGCCTGAATATAAATAGTAGAAAAAATCAAGAAAAAACTGAAAGAACAACAGAAACATATGTAACCACTAAAAACCAACGTTGTAGAAATAAGAAACAATGGTGCAAAAATCCCATCAGAAAAGTAATTAAATATATATAATATATACTTCATAGCTCTGTTATATTATATCGAGCACTGCTTTATTAACAACAGAAAAAAAAGATTTATATATGTGAGTGTACTTGCATGTATATCTATATGGATATTTATTGATATCCATATATATGTATATATATCCGAGTGAATAAGGAACAAAAAAAAAATTATTTTCTTATCACTAACCCCCACCAACATCCCACACACAACTCGCCAAATATAAGAAAAGAGGCTTTCCATTTCTGTCCGCACCACCTGATGTGACATTGTAGTTTCAATGTTGCAACAAATGTACGATTTGTAGTGGATATATAAAAAAAATTGTACATGTTCTAAAATATAATTTATAATAAATATATATATATAAGTGTTTGATTGTGATAATGTTTAGCACCTAGAGTGTTGTTTTTTCAGTGGTTTTACTGATAAAATGTTTTTGGCAAGGTGGTTTTTATCATAAAATGCTTGATATCATGGAAATAGAGCATTGATAAGCGATAAGCACAAACATTTTGTCACTTTACTTGAGCAGGTTCTTATATATATGCACACTTGGCTGTGGTTAGAATGTTAGCTTTCTGGCCATGAGACACGGGTTTGAAGCTCACCATGGTTGATTTATCAGGGATGTGACTTTTTGATTATATTAGCCTAGCATGCACCACTTTTGTAAAGAGTCTGAAAAACACTCCAGGAGTTGATCTAAGATTTGTCAGTGAAATTGGGTCAATGGAACTATTTGGAAACCATTGATGATTGTACTAGCAAGTAGTAATTGCTGCTGAAGATTTGAATGTACCAGCTATGTTCAGAAAAAAATTAATCACAGCAGATTATTCACTTTCTCCCAGAAAGTGCAATTAAGGCCCCTTTAAGATATCTACAATAAAAACGAAGGGGGTTGAGCTGGCTTCTGTGATAAGGATTTACTGGCAATCCTGGCAGAGAGGTGAGCTCAGAAATGACTAGCCTGCAATCATACAAATATATATTTTCATTTGAAAATGAGTTATTTCCACAACCTAGGTTTCAACCTTTTGGTATCTTTAGGTGATTTACAAAATTGCCTGAAGATAATGAAAAGTTGAAACCTAGGTAGCAGAAATAACTAGTTTTCAAATGAAAAATATTCAAAAGCTCTACAATATATATGTATTGAGCACTTTTTAATACAACTGAGTACTGGTCTAAATTAATTGTGACCAAAAACTAATTAACAATAATTATATATATATATATATATATATATATATATATATATATATATATATATATACTATTTTAAAAACAAGAAATTTATTCACAGTCCCTAAGGCTCTTTCATCCAACATCTCATCTGGAAAAAATCATTGGAATTATAAATTAAACAAAAAGAACATCAACAAAAATGAAGAGCAAAAAAAGGGGGGAAACATGCTAAAATAAATATCCATATAAATATATATATATATATTTATAACGAGGGGAGGAGAGATCACGTGTAAATAATTAGTGAGGGACAGTTAAAATAAAACATCCCCCAACAAATTTAGAGACTTCACAAAATCTTTCTGCCGGCAATGAGAAGGTTTCCACAAAGATATACAGACTAATTCCAAAATCTTTAAATGACTATTGGAACCAGTTTATGTAAAATTTATATATATATATATATATATATATATATATATATATATATATATATATTATCCCATTATATTTAAAACTAAATGTTAATATTAAATTTCCATGTCACATTTTTCTAAGAAAGCAGATGGATTGTAATAGACGCTAATGTCGATTTACTGCCTTTCTATCTATACTGTTGTTCTCCTTGCCTTTCTTTTCTTTTTCATTTTCCTTGCATTTTATTTTATTTATAATTTTCTTTTATAAGTTTTAAGAATTTTAACTATATTTCTAATATAATACTACTAGTGATTATGTTTGAATTTATATTAATAAGTATGATTTACAATTTATATTTCACCTTTATTATATCCCATTATATTTAAATGAAAATTAATGTTAAATTTCCATGTCATGTTTTTCTAAGAAGGCAGTTGAATTGCAGTTAAAGCTGATGTCGATTTGAGATGTAAACTTTTCTCTTTATATTGTTGTTCCCTTTCTCTTTTTTTTTTTGTTTTTGTTTTTTCTTTTTATGAATTGTCTGTATTTTTATTTTCTTTCTCTCTTTGGTTTTTTTTTAATGAGCAAGAAATTGTTTTTGTAGATTACAGTTACAAATGTCTATTCTAAACACTGTGTGTAACTATTTTTCAGAATATTTTTAGATATTATTAGTTGCTGTATCTTTTGGGTCTGACGAGCAGCGTTCTTTAAGCTGTGAAATATGTATTACCCATGAAATTGTAGAATATCTAAAAATTTAAAAAAATATATGTATATATATATATATATATATATATATATTTAAAAAATTTTCAGATATTTACGCTCTCACACCCTGATTGAGCACTTTGGAAGAATGGTAGACTTTGAAAAACAGTAGCTACTTTGGCATCTACACATTGTTCATTCAGCAATGAATTAGAACACTCTCAGCTATTGGGTGTGTATAATGATAATATACACACTAAAAAGTCTGCCTCTTTCTACTGAGTACCCGTAGTTCAGAGGTAGAATTGCCGACTGACGCCAATTTGGTTGGGTTTCAATCCTGGGTAAAAAGCAATAACCGCACTGATGAACTATGATATAGTGAAACAGATCTGTCTGCAGATGACTATATATATATATATATATGTATATATATATATATTTTAATTCAGATACTTCAATCCAAAGGAAAAAAGCAGGAAGGTAAATTCCAAAAAACCCGATCCTAATTAATATTAAAAGTTTATTTTAATATTAAAAAATGATACAGGAAGAGAGCTCCATGTAATAAAATATTACAGAGCAAATATATATTAAAAAAGGATTAATTCAAAGATGTTGAATGGCCATTTCGATATGAAGATCCCCACGGGGAACGACACATCACCTCAGCAACAGAAAAAAACCTTTCAGAAACTGGAGAAAAATTAGTCTACTTTTCCTTTTTAAATAGATTGCAAAGAAATTAAAAAATAAATAATAAAATAAAATAAAATAAAAATAAAGGGAAAGAACAAGAAAAGGAAAAAGAAAAAGAAAAAGATAGAATAAAATCAAATAAATAGGAAAAGAAAAAAATTGACATCGTCTGGGTTCGCAAAAAAAAGGGAGAATGTAACTAAAAATTAACAGACAGCCGTGTTAAATCGACGTCAGTTAAAGAAACACGGAAAAAAGGTGGTAAGATAGATAAAAGAAGGAAGGGAGGGAAAAAGAAAGAAACTAAAGAAAAAAATTTTTTAAAATATTAGGTCATTTGAAATTAAACTAAATAAAGACAACACTAGGTAAAAAAAAAAAAAAAAAATGAATTACAATTATTATATATACATATATGTATATATAATAATTGTATATATGTATATATAATAATTGTAATTCATTTTTTTTTTTTTTTTTTTTACCTAGTGTTGTCTTTATTTAGTTTAATTTCAAATGACCTAATTTTTTTAAAAAATAATTTTATTTTAAATCCTATATCTTTTTATTCCCTTTTATTAATAATTATGCCTTTTTAAGTAAAGGCCTTTTTCTAATACTTCAACGTTTTGGGGAAATTAGGTTTTTGAATTTGTCCAGCGTCTGTAATATTTAAAAAAATTTTTTTCTTTAGTTTCTTTCTTTTTCCCTCCCTTCCTTCTTTTATCTATCTTACCACCTTTTTTCCGTGTTTCTTTAACTGACGTCGATTTAACACGGCTGTCTGTTAATTTTTAGTTACATTCTCCCTTTTTTTTGCGAACCCAGACGATGTCAATTTTTTTCTTTTCCTATTTATTTGATTTTATTCTATCTTTTTCTTTTTCTTTTTCCTTTTCTTTTTCTTTCTCTTTATTTTTATTTTTATTTTATTTTATTATTTATTTTTTAATTTCTTTGCAATCTATTTAAAAAGGAAAAGTAGACTAATTTTTCTCCAGTTTCTGAAAGGTTTTTTTTCTGTTGCTGAGGTGATGTGTCGTTCCCCGTGGGGATCTTCATATCGAAATGGCCATTCAACATCTTTGAATTAATCCTTTTTTAATATATATATATATATATATATATATATATATACATTGTTACGTGTTAAGTGTAACAAAAGAAAAAAAAATGATTGACCAAAACTCAGAGTTAAATCACAGACAAATATTTAATTTACAAAACACACCAAATAAAATATTTACAAATATACAATTTTTGTTGCATTCAAAACAAGAAACATAGAGTTTACTACTGACAAGTGTTACGAGGAGAGACGGGGAAGGTAAGGTCAGTATCTTTACCCAGTTAAGTTGGCAAGGAAGTTAAGTGCTATACTTTTTGGAAATCCTTAAATGAGTATATAAAGAATAATTTTAAGTATGGTCAATGAAAGAGTCAAGAATATGTATTTACCCATATAGTTTGATAGAGTTCTCTTTCAGGTTTTAGTTGGTCAGCAACTTATAGCTTCTTTTGGCTAGATATAAATCCTTGAATCAAACCGAAGTTGATAACATCAGCAAACCCTGGTAACAACTGACTGTTCTCTGCCCAAAACCTATTTTTATAGGGGCTAACACCTAATTTGCATATTTCTAGAACTTTTTGAACTCTCTAGATTTTACGGGAACATTCTGGCATCTTCCAAAATGTTCTATTCCTAATTTCTCTATTTAACAACTACTTCCTGAATTAAAACTTTTTTAGAATAACAAGGAGGAATCAATAGAATCGTTTACTACAACTTTTTAGACATTATTATTATTATTATTATTATTATTATTATTATTATTATTATTATATATAATTGCATCCTCGTAACAATATATATATATATATATATATATATATTCATTCTCGCCTGGCCTTAACGATTCTTAACTGAGATAAAGCCAAAATCTCTGTCCTGGATCATGTTACTCGATATCCATTTCGTTTCGAAAGTAATATTTATGCCAAGAAAATATTTGTACTGAATAGAATGAATATAGAGTGGTCTGAAGAAATGAGTTAATTTAGTTCATAGAAATGAATTATAATTTATAACCACTTTAAATGATGTGTTGAGTTTTCATTATATATATATTATTTTCATTATATATATATATATATATATATATATATATATATATATATATATATAATGCAGTACACTTGGTATGTCATCTGGGTAAATTCCAAAGGAGACGAACTCGAGAGAACTTAATGTTAGAGTAATATTTTACATAACGGATTTTTAATTATTAGTTTGGATTATGCACATTTCACCGCTCTTGTGTTCTTGGCACGGCTCTTCAGACCCAAATGGTACAACAATGGGTAATCTAAATATCACCCCCCAATTAAAAAAATGAAAATTCCTATATATCTATATATATATATATATATGTTATATAGCAATATACAACAAACATGTATATATATAAAAATATATCAAGTGATATTTTTATTAATGAACGATGGACCGTGTAGCCTAGTGAACAGAGAGTGAGAGAGCGCGCTCCTAAGGGGTTGACGGGGGGGTCGTCTGTTGCTCCTCTGGTCTGGTCTGGCTCTCTCGTCTGCCTCTGTCTCTCTGCCCGACTGCCTTGAAATCCGTGCGTCGAGGTCTTTTATAATCTCCAAACCAGTACTTCGGGATTTTGCCTCGCCCACGCACGCCCACGTAATTCTCAGAGACGCCTGTTCTGTTTGCCTCTTGTAGCCATTTCCGCTACTGCCGGAAATAAGGTCAAACAAACATCCGCTCCTTTCAACGACCGGAAACGCCCCCGCTTGCTCAGCTTCCTCGGGTGGGGTGGGATTGTTATATTACATTCCTCGTCCACCCATTTTCCAAAATGTTCACCTAAGAACATTTTAAGCGCAACACCCTCACTCTCCTCCCCATGCCACACAAGCCCGACAATTATATAAAACATGTGCATGCCAAAACAACAAAAACATGTGCATGCCGAAACAAAAAAACAACAAAAAAAAATATATATAGGGGAGCCTACATCAGCAACCCAACAATGTTCGTGTCCATCATGAAAATTGTTCTACCAGCTCGATGTTTCATTGTTCCTTCTTTTTTTTTTTTTTTTTAATATCCATTTTCACAGAATTGGGCAAAGTTCTTAAAAATGTTCATTTTCCTTCTCGACTCTGTCCATAAGCGTAGACTCTTCGATGCATAATCCACATGATTATAGGCGGTAATCACGCCCCAGTTTCCAAACTAACATCGAGTAAATGACCTTTGACCAACACCATGCGTGCCTCTGCTCGAGTTTATTGTTACACATGTAACCTCATTTAATTTAATTTAATTTCAAACATACTATGTTTGAACACAGAAAAAAAAATGGTCATTATTTGCCGTACATATCATTCATAGTCTGACCGAGAAATGTTCAATAGAAAATGAAGAAAATTACCCTGATTCCAACGTTAATCCGCATGCAATTTACTTGTGGAGGATATTAATTTTAGTCTAAAAAAATGGACCCGTGACTCGTAGTTCCTTAGTTTGTACAATGCTTTCCATTCCCTGAACTACTTCCTCTGGATTCGAAACCAAGCATATCTGATTTGTTGACATCTCTCTGTTTAACGCAGAGACATTTGAGTGTCGAACACCCGTTGACCCCGGAGTACTATTCACAACGGATAACTCAATTTCCTTTTCCGAAGCACTGTTGCTTCTTTTACACTTAAAAATCCGCTTCCTGGCTATTATTCCCAGGATTATTATTACGCCGACCATGCCAGCAATGACTCCTATCGTCAACTTCTTTGGGAGTTGTTCATATCCTTCACTAAATCTTTCCATATCTACCTGTTCCAAGGTATTTACTAGTTTTCAGAAATTAATATATCTTCAAAAGATATTTCCCAAGTCACATAAATGAAAATTCACAGAGGATGTTGAATTGATGGGAACCTGCACAAAAGCATAATTCACAACCATAGAAATGTAAATTGTTTTGTAGTGTACAGTCATTGAAAAGAAATCCAAAAAAAAAAAAACTAACACTGCACAACCCAACAAAAACATTGTTATCAACAAGTTAATCCAATTATCCACTTTAAAGAGTAGAAGAAACTTCCTTTACATGATTTTACATTTCACTTACTCAATAAAAGTAAGATTAATTAAGCAGCATACCAGTAAACTCACTTCACATATATGGTAAAATATTAACAACAAAAATAAATCATTAACTCAGATGTTTTGTACTTACAAATAGGTAAATATTTCAACTTCTTCCTCCCGTCAACCCCAAACCTATGCGCTCTCCGCTACTGCTACTGTCTACATGTAGTCCTACACCCCCTCCGTTCTACCCTTAATGTGTTCGACACATTTCTCAATTCTAGGGTCAGATCGGCAAAAGTATGCATTTTTTTTTTCTAACTAGACTTATAAACACGAGCAGAAAACACACACACTATCAAATCAAAGAGTCACCTACCTTGGCTGACGTCTACAGTCGCGCGGCTGCTATATATTTTCGTCTTCTTTTTTTCTTTCTATCTGGTAGTTTTAAGTCCGTTGAATTTTCAATCGTCGCCGTGGTAACCAGCTCGTATCTATCTGTTTTGTTGTCTCAAAACAGCAAGTCACTAGCACCAAAAAGAAGTCTGTTACGCCTAGCGAATGCTGGTTCCAGTTATATCGACGAACAACGCATATATATAAAAATATAAGTTATATTTTTATTAATGACGATGAACCGTGTAGCCTAGGGAACAGAGAGTGTTGAGAGAGCGCGCTTCTAAGGGTTGACGGGAGAGTCGTAGTATCTGTTGTGTCTCTCTCTCTCTCCTGCTACTCTGGTCTGTCTGGTGAATTCATGCGCCGAGGTCTTTTATAATCTCCAAACCGGTACTTCCGGATTTTGCCTCGCCCACGCACGCCCACGTAATTCTCAGAGACGCCTGTTCTGTTTGTCTCTTGTAGCCATTTCCGCTACTGCCGGAAATAAGGTCAAACAAACATCCGTTCCTTTCAACGACCGGAAACGCCTCCGCTTGCTCAGCTTCCTCGGGTGGGGCGGGATTGTTATATTACATATATATATATATATATTGGGTTGTCTGGAAAGTTCATGCCAATTTTTAATTGTTCATGTTCCAACACATTAGAACATGTCATATTTATCAACAGATATGCTAACATTTCTGCTTAGAAAATGCTTTAAACTATCTCTTGAGAAAGAAAGTTTAGAATTACTTAATCCATGTCAATTTTGTATCCCTATAAAAATGAAAGATTATAAAATGCATTTTAGACACTTAATACTTTTTTTTATCACCATAAATGCAAAAATACTTTGCAAGTAACAAAAAAGTTATGTGCTGTGTTCAGTGAAGGTGTTTTAACTGACAGAACTGTATAAAAGTGGTTTTCTAAGTTTAGATTAGGTAATTGTAGCCTTATTGATGAAAAATACTCAGGCAGACCTGCCAATATGGATGACAACCAAATCAAGACATTGACCAGCAGGAATTGGCAAAAACACTAGATTTATTAAATTCTACAATCCATGAGCACTTATTGAAGCTTGGGTACTCAAATTGGTAAGATGTTTGGGTTCCACATGAGCTAAATGAAAAGATTTTTTTTTATTGCATTTCTATGATTTGCTGTATAAACATAATGAAAATATACCCATTTTTAAGCAAATTGTGACAGGTGATGAGAAATGGATCCTTTCCAACAATGTTCAGCAGAGAAAATCCTGGGGTAAGTGACATAACCTAATTTTAGCCACCCGAAATGCATCTGGTGGGATCGGAAAGAAATCATGTACTATGAGTTTCTACCAAATAACCAGTTAATTGATTTAAAAATGTACTGCATGCAACTGGAACAATTAAAAGCAGCAATTCAAGAAATTGTCAAACAGAAAAGGTGTTGTTTTACAGCAGGATAATGTCAGACCTCACATTCCTTTGGTCATCTGGAAAAAATTATTGCAGCTTAGCTGGGATGTGTCATCCCACCCACCATATTCACTAGACATAGCTCCTTCAAATTTTCATTTATTTAGGTCCTTGCAAAATAATCTGTGGTAGAATTTTAATTCTTTGGATGACATAAGAATCCACTTTAATGTGCTCTTTGCCAAGAAACCACCAAAATTCTGGGAAGATGGAATCTTTAAGTTGAAGGGAAAATGGAGAAAAGTTGTGCAAAAAATGGTTCCTATTTAGTTGAATAAATATTTAATAGCATAATTTTGTTTTGCTTTAATTTCTCTTAGTATCAGCAGGAACTTTCAAGACAATCCAATGTATATGTATAAACTTTACACGTTTATTTACAAGTAAAACAAAATTACTTCTTGATAATGGCTAAAAGTATAGCCAAAAGCACTCGAAAGTACAAAACTTTTGGACAATTCTTACATAATTTGAATTCTGAAAAGAAAAAACTATACAAATACATAAAAAACTTAATGATAATACCTTGTTTGTCATTTTTATGAAACCTGTATAAAAAAGAGATTGTTACCCAAATATATTATTGTTTAATACTTAGTTTTTGGTCCAAATAGGGTTAGATTATATGACATACCCAAATAAAGACGAACTGTTAAATGAAAAACAGAAATTATGACAAAATGCATCCACACTAAGAAATACCTATTAGGTTCATACAAACATGGATGAAAACATCATAATTTGTTTGAATTTAAACAATGCACATTCATAAATTCCCTGCAACGTGAACGTTCAAATAAAACACCATTACAAGAGCGTTCTTAAAAAGAAAAACTGTAAAAGGTAAAATCAGTTATTAAAAATCACCTGAAGAAACCACTCATGGTAGAAACCTGGGTAGCGAAATAACTTGTTTAAAAATGAAAAAAATATATTAAGTGTTATGTTAGCAATCATGACTCTTTACAGATTAAAAAAAAAAAATTGAATTGCATTACTTTTCAGAGTTAGAGAGTCTAGTCTACCTTATTACTTCTTATGACAATATTCCTTCAGGATGTAAGCAATCCTTACTCTCTACAGTGGATTTTCATTATCTGTGTCATGCATTTTTGAGAAAGATAAACACCCACAACACTCCAAACACTGACATAGACATTCTGTTCACACCCTTTGTATCAAAAAAGTTAAATTTATGGAGAATAGCAAGCTTCGTCACTTCATTCCAGATCTCTCTTGACTTCACCACCATGACTTCAATCAGCCAACCAAACAAATGCATCAATTTCTGGCCTTACCAACTTTACCCTTTCCTCAGAGCTACGTCTCTCGCATGAATTTCTTTGTATCAGCAATACAAAGAAAATTTATATTTACAATTCTTTTCTTCTTCTCCTGTTGTCTCATCTGCAGTACTGTTGTTTTATTTGTTCTTACTTTTTACCATATACGTATTTATCACAGATGTTAAATGAATGAAGAATGGTTATGTTTATTCAAAAAATTATATAAAAATAAAAAGAAAAGTTTTTTTTTTTACTGTCATTAAAAATGTTAGGCACAAAATTTTCACCTACATCACTAAAAACACTTGAAAAAATGTTTGGCTTCTTATACTGCTTTTGAAAGTACACGACTCTACCAGTCACGCCACATCTTTACAAGTGTCAGATCAGACCAAAAGTGGAATATTGCTGCCAAAACTCAGCTGGGACTGCTGGATCATCCATTTCTAGCCTTGATAGGGTTCAAAAGCATTTACATGGCCTTGTCGGCGATGAATTATTTACCCTACAGTCACTTTCTTACAAGACACGGTGTTGCAAGCCTATCACTATTTCCAGTGTTATGATGAGCTACATTCCCTTGTTGAGACCAAAAATGATGTGTACACAGGAATTAATAACCCTCATTCCATTTGTATTCCATTAGTAAGAAAGAAGTGCCATTTAAATGGCTTCTTCCCAATAAAAATTTAGCTTCCCTGAGCTTTTCTATAAATAGTTTCATGGTAATTGCTTTAATGAAATTTCCTTTATGGTAAATATTCATCGGGGCTTCATTTTTAAATGTTGTTATATTTATTCCACAATCCTGACAGGGAAATTGTACATCTGGGGACTAATTAGGACAACATAGAGACTTTGGAGTATTATGGTGGCTGTAATTAAGAATGTGTTGTTTTGATGTAAAGAATACTGTGGTATGTTTGGGTCAGTAACTGTGGCTAGCTAATTTTAAGATAAGACAAAACTGAAGCCCAACCTTCCACCTTTGGCCTTGTGCCACATTTTTGTATTTTCTCGAAACAAATATTACTTTCCTCTGTGGTACATAAACTTTATGAATTTAAGCACAATACTAGATTGGTGGTTAGATACCATCATTTTACAGTTGAAATGGCTAAGATGTAGCTGTAAGTCCTATGCTAACAGTTTCTTCTCTTGCACTTCTCACTTGTGAAAATCTAATTTCTGGTTTTTTGTTCTCTCCTCTTTATAGTGATTTCTTTTCTCATATTCTCTAAAACTCAGTAACCATTTGCATCTTAGTAGCTTTATTGCCTTGCTTGTCATTTTCTACAATTGTAAACCTCAATCTTTCTAGTCAACTTTTTCTTGTCTTTTGTCATGTCCCCCAAAATTCTTTAAGATCATACCAAAAAGGTTAGAAAGCTATTTTCTTGAAAAATTGTTTTAAGAAATAGATTTTATAAATTTACACTGGCTGTTAGGTCAATGAAAGCTATAGCATCTTTCAGATTCAGTCACTTTCGCACCACTGTCACATAACTTCACTGTGCCTTTTCTATAAATAGCTTCATAGCAATTGTTCGAATGATACTAAACTATGAATTTAAACATAGTAACAGATTAGTAAAATGTGCATTGTGGTGCAATGGATATCAGCTCAGAAAAAGAAATCAGGGAGCCAAGTTTGAATTCTAGTTGAATTCGTTGCATTCACTTATACACAAATATCCCTGGGGAAGATATTAATCTGTTTCTTCCCTCCAGTTATGGGTTAAATAACAAAACAGATTGTGTTCTATACCCTTGGCTAGCAACCAATCTACCACAGAAAGTAATGGTAACCTACAGTGAGATAACCTTCTACTCATTCAGTCATGTCTCTTTCAAGACATGATCACTCAAGCATATCACGTATGGCACTTAACTAACTGACTGACAAGATTGGTAGCATGATCTCATCATTTTAGAGTTGAAATGGTTAAGATGTAATTGTAAGTTCTATGCTAACAGTTTCTTCTCTTACAATTCCTACTTGTGAAAATCTATACTGGATTCTTGATTTCCAGTTAAATTTGTTTTTCTAAATTTTAAGTGTCATGTCAATTGTTATCTTCTGTCTTTTTAATTCCTGTTTATTTATTGTTCTTTCTGCTTTATAATGTGTTTTTCACCTCATATTCTCAGTAATCAAAGCAAATGCATCTTAGTGATTTCATTGACTTGCCTGGGGTGAAATGAAAAAAAAAAATACAATTCTTACATTCATAAAACAACCCCATTCATTAATCTCCTACCTTGAGTAGCTCTTGAGGCGTGTATTGAGAGAAACAATAACATAGAAATAGAATTGAAATGTTATAAGCTTCAAATCCAAAATCTGCATTTAGATTGTAAATAAACATTCCCCTCAGAGAATTCTCGGTGTACTTTTCATGAGATTCCATATCACTTCTAGACAAAGTAATTCCCCATTTTTGTTTGAAACACTTTGAATGATACTATGACTAATCACAGAATCTCGGTAAACAGAATTCTAAGGTGAACACTGCAAGACAATTTCCAGAGCAATTCTTCCACATGAAAAAGCACTTGCAGTTTTTATAAACTTTTATATTTGGTTCCTTATGAGGTCCCTTTTTTCCCAATTCTTTTTTTTGTGGGGGAGTAGGGAAGTATAAGAATAGGAAGGAGTAGGAAGAAGAATACTTAACGATAATGTAGCATGAATTTGCTGTGATATGCCAAAGTTATAATTTAAAGATTTGGGGCAAAGATCATTTCGAAAGAGTTCATTTTTTTCTTTTTACCATTCTTAAAATTAGGCCTTTCTTCTGCATTCCATTGAAAATATATCAGCATATTTTGTGTATATTTGTACATGTATAAATATATCAGTCATGTTGTGTATATGTGTACATGTATTTACAAAATATTTTTTGGCCTGCTTATTCATATTTCTGGAAGTCTATGCATTCATAAATCACATAATTGTTCTAATTTGTGCAAACATATATATATATATATATATATATATATATATATTTAGTGTATTGAGGCAGCAAATAATTCTTCAACATTTGAATAATTTTTTATTAATTTGGTTCTAAGCTTTTGGCTCACATGAGCCATCTTCAGAAATGTTGGAGAATTTTTGTCTTTATTTTCAACTGAAATTGAAACCAAAATACGTTTAGAACGGCTCATGATTAAACGTAATAGACATTCATTGTCTCTTATATTTAACGGTATATGTTTAGAAATATATTACAAGAAAGATTAAAACCCACTGTCCAAGCATTTACTTTTATAAAGAGTGCTCAATACAAAGTAGAGCTTAATATTGTAATTTTGTTATGACGATAGTTTATAAAACAATAATATCACTACTGTTCTTCTTCAGGTGATATGTTAAAATGAAATTTTATTTTAACATATCAGAAAAAGAACAGTAATGTTCTGAAATATGAAAATTTTTGTGTAGTGAGATGCT
Source organism: Ascarosepion bandense (assembly GCA_037127315.1). Taxonomy (NCBI): domain Eukaryota; kingdom Metazoa; phylum Mollusca; class Cephalopoda; order Sepiida; family Sepiidae; genus Ascarosepion; species Ascarosepion bandense. The sequence goes on from JBBBDQ010001774.1 coordinate 170,830, forward strand.
TTTATAAACCATTGTCATCACAAAATTACTATATGTAACTTTAAATGTGGATTAAAAATAAAATCTGTTTTATATATATATATATATAATACTAATCACAGTGAAACTAACACCAATTATAAGAAACTAAATCACTAGAACTGGTGCTAACTTAACTATAATTTAATTGTCTTGAACACCCAGAAGAGAACTTCTTTATAGGGCAAAGGTGAGGTATGAAAAAGAAAATAATGGCGTACAAGCACAAAACGTTGAGTACCCGTAAGAAGAAAAAAACCCAAGATGAAACCTTTACAAAAAAGTGCTCAATACAAAAGTACGAAAGTAGAGCTACAAATGCAAAAACTCTAAACGTGAGCCAAAACCTGTGTGTGTGTGTATATATATATATATATATATATATATATATATTGTCATCCGCAGACAGATCTGTTTCACCGTATCACAGCTCATCAGTACGGTTAGACTCCAATTGCTTTTTTACCCAGGATTGAAATTCGATCGAAATGGCATCAGTCGGCGACTCTAGCCCTGGGCTATGGGCGTTCGGTAGAAGTAGGCAGACTTTTTAGTGCATATCATTATACGTGCCCAATAGCTAGAGTGCTCTAATTCATTTCACTGAATGAGCGATGCGTACATGCCAGAGTAGCTGCTGTTTATCAAAGTCCACTATTTTTCCAGAGTGCTCAATCAGTGTGTGAGAGCATAAATATTGTCATACACACACACACACACACACACACACACACACTCATATATAAAGGGTTCTAAAAAGTTCTCAGCCTGCCCAAAAAGTTCTGAAAAACATTTTTAGAAGTCCATGCATACATAATTTACATAAAAGTTGTAATTTGTAGAAACACAGAATTTGTAAAACAAAAAAATATTGTGTGGGTCATTTATTTTTTTAAATAATTTTAATTTTTAAGTTATATTGGAACATAAGTTAGAAATGAAGAATGGTAATTAAGCAAATTTTAGAGAAAAATATTTTCAATGTTTACATAAAACCATCAATTCATCTCTCATATTCGGTAGTAATTTATTTTTAGGGAACCTTAAAATCTGAAGCTTTTCATTCAGGCACAGAGGGCAGATGTCGTAGGCAGGCACAAAATGAGTCACATGCTTTGGTGACCATGTCCTTGCAGCTTTTCATTCAGGAATGCCTATAAACTATTGTAATAACGAAATTACAATATCAAGTTCTATTTTGTATTGAGCACTCTTTATAATAAAAAATGCATGGACTGTGGGTTTTAGTCTACTTGTTCTTTCGCTTCTTTATATATATATATATATATATATATTATATATATATATATATATTATAGATAAATATATATATATATAATATATATATTATATATATATATATATATATATATATATATATATAGTGTGTTGCAGCAAAATCCGACACTTGACAAAGAGAAAATGAAATAAGCAACAAAAACAAAAGTTGTATATGCAGAGACCTGACAGATAATTTATCAACAGTTAGAATTACATACTACATTATTTTTCAATGCAACTGCTGCCGGTGATGATCATCTCAAGGCAGGCACAAAATGAGTCACACACTTTGGTGATCATGTCCTTGTCCATAGCATTGAACACCTCCACGATGGCAGCTTTCATATAGTCGACCGTGTTGAAGGCGTGCTTGTTGGTTTTGGCCCGATCACACCCTCAGAAGAAATAGTTAAGGAGGTTGCAGTCAGTAAGGAGGGCAGTCACAAGTTCAGTGACCAGTTGTGAGGAACATTGTTGAGCAGCCACACCTCAGGACCTCCTGGTAAATCTCAGCAGTGACTCTCAGGTCCTTTTGAAAGAAGAATGGAGACATGACGTCCTCCTTGCTGGAGATGATGCCAAGGACCATGACAGAGGAGGAAAACTTTGTATGCTTCATGACTGGAACCTCCTCGATGTCTTTGCAGATCCACCTGTTGTTTTGCCTGTTGCTCGGCTGGTCATGGATGAAATTATTTTCATCAGAGAAGAATCTCAGCATCCAGTCAGACTCATGCTTGAAAAAAATAGTCAAGGGGATTGCAGTCAGGTGATGAGGGCGACCACAAGTGCGGCAAACAGTGGTAAGGAACATTGTTGAGCAGCCCCGCCTGGGTCATCTTGTATGCAGGAGCGGAGTCCTGCTGGAAGATGTAGGGACGTCCAGTGGCGATCTCGTACATCCATGATTTCACCACGCTCCTCAGCACCACCTGGTAAAGTAGAAATGGAGGCATGACGTCCCCCTCGCTGGAGATGATGCCAAGGACCATGACAGAGGAGGAAAACTTTGTATGCTTCATGATAGGAACCTCCTCGATGTCTTTGCAGATCCACCTGTCATTCTGCCTGTTGCTCCTCTGGTCCTGGATGAAATTCTTTTCATCAGAGAAAAACCTCAGCATTCTGAGGAAAAATTAACTATACTTTCACATATATTTTAGACGATGATGACAGATGTAAGTTATTTTGCTACATTTATTCGGCAAGTTTAGTTTTGGAAATTTGATAATTTTTAATTTTTCCTGTAAACATAGAAAACATGGCTCATGTAAAGATTTACAAGTTCTGTTTCTTTTTAATATTTTCTATTTTATGGTAGGGGTTTATTGGCATCTTTTAATTGCCAATAATAAGTAGAAAGTAATGCGTTATTGTGGTAAATATGTAAAAATGTGAGATGTGAAAATAATGGCAGGTTGTAAAAGAATTTTTGGTAAAACCAATGTAATAATTTACTACTGAAAGATTTTCTATGGTAGAAATAGAGCATAGGTAGACTATAAAACATTTAGACATTTTATTTTGTGTTGTTTTGTAGGTTTCTATAAATAATGATTCCTACCAGATAAAATATTTCACTGCTTGACAAGGTGCTAATATCAGTGGACTGCCAACTCATTAGTTTGTACTATTTCTAATATATATATATATGATAGAATAAATAAATAACAAAGTAGGAAATGTATCTTTCATTTTTATTAAAGCTTCTTACGAGATATGGTAAATTTTTTTTTAATTTATAAAAACTATATATATATATATATATATATATATATAAAGTCAAAAGGAAAATTTAGCTGATACATTTTGTTCTCTGAGAAAAATGTAAGGATATATTGTATATTTATATACAAGAAGAAAAGTATTTTTAGCTTTACAAAACTAGTGGACCTGAAGGAGACTACCACCACCATTAAATTTGTTGTTTTTCATTTTTTTTTTACTTTTTCCAGTGCAATCTTATCAATTACATCCTAAACTTTCCGATTGACAAAAAAATTTGGAAAAATTTCAATATTTCAATAATTTTAGAGGGGCCTCAGTTTTTCATACAGTGTTATAGTAAGTCAATCCTCCCTTTTGGAACCACTTGCCGGTACAACATTACCACTATTTGGTTGATTATCAATGTTTTTTTGACTTTTTCAGTGCAATCTTTTCGATTAAACCCTAAACTTTCTGATTGACAAAAAAAATTTGTAAAAATTTCAACATTTAAACAATTTTAGTGGGGGTGGGGGACTCAGTTTTTCATGCAACAGTTTTTCATAAAATCGATCCTGTGCAATTAATTTTTTTGCTTGCGCATATTCAACTACTGAATCCTTTGCGAAATTTTTAAATAAATCCATTATTGGAGTTTTCGAGGAAGATGCCATCGTAAGAACTAAAGAAAACTTGAAAAAGATAAAAACAAGAGCAACAACTCATCCCCCCAAAAAATAAAACAAAGTGACCCCAATGCATGTGGTTCCAAAATTGAGGATCGATTTACTATAACGTTGTATGAGAAAGTGAGCCCCCACTTAAAATTGTTTAAATATTGAAATTTCAAAAAATTATTTTTGATAATTGGAAACTTTATGTAATAATTGATAAGACTACACTGAAACAAGTAAAAAAATATGAAAAACAACAAATTTAAAGGTCCGCCACAAAATTTCCTGAATATAGGAATCTTCATGAACATTCATCTGGTTAGTGGAAAGTCAGGCAAATTCATGGATATGAAGTGATACAGTTCAATGCTTAATAAACAAAAGTGAGCACCTCTATACCCCAAAATTTTGCAAAGACAATGACATTTTTGTTCTTGTATATAAATACTTGGCAGAAAATAAAATCCTCATATTTACCTTGACAAAGTCCCTCAAAGGAGAAAACACGTCAGCTAAGATAAGTTTTCCTTTTGTCATTATTCATATTGTTCTTTTATTGCAGTTATATCGGAAATTTTTACAAACATATATGTGTAAAATTTTCAGATAGTATATATCTCTAAAAGGACAATATGAAAAAGACAAAAGTAAAATAATGTAAACACTTATATATATATATATATATATATTTAGTATATCGAGGCAGCAAGTAATTTTCTAGACATATGCTATTAAATATAAGAGACAATGAATGTCTATTATGTTTAATCATGAGCCATTCTAAACGTCGTATTTTTGCTTTAATTTCAGTTGAAAATAAAGACAAAAATTCTCCAACATTTGGATAATTATGTCAACACAAAATAAAATCGTCGGTGATGGTGGATTTTATAATATTTCAGTTTAAACAACCTCTCTGAAGATGGCTCATGTGAGCCGAAAGCTTAGAAGAAAACCAATAAATAATTATCCAAATGTTGGAGAATTTTTGTCTTTATTTTCAACTGAAATTAAAGCAAAAATACAACGTTTAGAACAGCTCATGATTAAACATAATAGACATTCATTGTCTCTTATATTTAATAGCATATGTCTAGAAAATATATATATATATATATACATAAAAATTAGCTCCTACTCACTTTCATTTATTATGCACTGTATCATGTCATCTCATACCCATGAACTTGCCTGATGTTTCCGCAAACCTAATGAATAATCATGAGCATTCATACACCACAATTTTGAAAAACCAATAATGTTTTTGCTTTTGTATATAAATGCTTGTCACAAAACATAATCCTTACATTTGCCTTTGCAAATTCCCTCAGAGCACAAAATGCATCAGCTAAGACAAGTTTCGCTTTTTTCACACACATATATACACTCAATGCATTAGTCAGTAATTCTAAGTTCGGTCATAGTTTTGACTTAAAGAATACAGTTATAATTAAAAGGGAAAGTTATTATGGTGGAAATGTATTGAAAGTACTTTAATTCCTGGGTCAACTATGGCTAGTTTACCGCCATGATCACCTTTCTTACCAAAACTACTCCTATTTCAATGTGGAGTTCTGCTCACAGACACATCAGATATGATAAAATTAAAATTTAAAACGAATATTAAGCATAACCACATCTTTGGCATTTCTCTTGGTATATAACTATAACCATTGTTTATTATATTTTGTTTCCCGACTTCATATATATGATTCCAATCAATAAAAAAATATTGTTGTCTGATGAGTTCTTTTCTAAGGACAAAGTACATGACATAGGATATTTTGTTTTGCCATTCCTTTAATCAACACACACACACACACACACACATATATATATATATATATATATATATATATATATAAAGAGATTTAGATTTAGATTTCAAGAATAATTTGTTTTTTGTTTTTAGCAAATGAATAGTTAACTTTTTGAGAATAATGAGATTTTTTACTAAATAAGTTTTATTATTATTATAATATATATATATATATATATATTTTCTAAACATATACTGTTAAATATAAGAGACAATGAATGCCTATTATGTTTAATCATGAGCCGTTCTAAACGTCGTATTTTTGCTTTAATCTCAGTTGAAAATAAAGACAAAAATTCTCCAACATTTGGATAATTATTTATTGGTTTTCTTCTAAGCTTTCGGTTCACATGAGCCATCTTCAGAGAGGTTGTTTAAACTGAAATATTATAAAATCCACCATCACCGACGATTTTATTTTGTGTTGACATAAAACTCCTCTTGGCAACAGCAATAGTTACCAAAAATAATAAACACAGTTCTTAAGTTTGCGATGCGGTTTTATGACGTCACACCGCGGGATAGCGCGAAATGACAACAAAACGATGTAGTCAAATGCAATGTAAATGCAACTTTAAAACAGGAAATAACATATTACAGACATGCATAAAGAAATAAAAGAACTGACAGAACATAAGACCTGCTCTTCAACAGGGTGTATAAAATCCAAGGATGGAACAATCATATTGAAGAAAGAGAAAATACTACAATGATGGGAAGTATATATAAAAGATCTTTTCCATGACAAGAGAGAGCAACCAATAATAAGCAAAGATGAGGACGGACTAGAAATATTAAAGTGTTAAGTGGAATCTTCAGTAGCCAAACTGAATAGAAACAAAGTAGCTGGACCAGACGGCATAGTCACAGAGCTGCTGATAGCCCTGGAAGAATTTGGTATAGAGAAAATTATAGAAATAATAAATGATATTTATAATAGTGTTGTAATATCAGATGACCTCAGCAAGTCGATCTTCATAGCACTACCTAAGAAATCAGGAGCAAACGAGTGCGAACTCCACAGAAGCATCAATTTAATGAGCCATGTAACAAAACTGATCATCCGAATCCTGATGAATAGAGCACACAGCAGAATCAGGCCAGAGATAGGACAAGAACAGTGTGGTTTCGTCAAAGGCACTAGAACAAGGAATGCCATATTTATAATTAGAATGCTCTCCGAAAGGGCAATACAAATGAAGAAGGACTTATACCTGTGCTTTATTGATTATATGAAAGCATTTGACAAAATACGCCACAAAGAATTGATGGAGATGCTTAGCAGCCTTGACATATTTGGGAAAATCTTAAGAGTAATTAAGAATCATTACTGGCAGCAAACCGCTTGTATACAGACAGGTAATAAATTCAGCAGATATACTAAGATAGAAAGGAGTGTCAGACAAAGATGCGTCTTTTCACCAGATCTGTTCAACTTGTACAGTTGAATATTTTGAGGACCCTAGAAGTTATGCCTGGATTTGTCATCAGAAGCCACAATTTAAACAACCTAAAGTACGCAGATGATAGAGTGCTGATAGCAGACACGGAAAGCAAACAACAAGACCTCCTACAGAAGGTAGCTGAAGAGAGTGATAAGAAAAAACTACAAATAAACTGCAAGAAAACCGAATACATGGTCATCAATAAAAAGGGCAGCCCAATATGCCAAATACAAGCCGGGGATACTAGAATCAAGCAGGTGCAAAAATTTAAATACCTGGGAAGTGTTATAACAGAAGATGGAAAGTGCGACACAGAGATCCGAAGACGAATTGGCATGGTGAAGGAAGCATTCTAGAAGTTGAGTAAAGTATTTAGAAACAGGACAATTTCGTGAGAAACAAAGAAAAGAGTACTGGATTGCTATGTGTTGTCAGTTCTTCAATATGGCAGTGAATGCTGGACAATACCATCAAAGATGAAGGAAAAACTTGAAGCAACTGAAATATGGTTCTACAGAAGGATGCTGTGAATATCATGGATCGAGCATGTGAGCAATGATGAGGTCTTGGAACTGATGGAAACGAAAAGGAAATTAATACTGAGCACCAGGAAAGAGACAGCTGAAGTTCCTGGGACATGAAATGAGGAAGGAAGGCTTGGAGAACCTGATACTAACAGGCCAGATACAGGGAAAAAGAGACAGGAGAAAGCAATGGATAACGTATTTGAAGGATCTGATCAGGTGGATGATGAAATGAGGGTTGCATGGTGTAACAGGAAAAGGTGTGCTAAGGGCCACCAGGGATAAGGAGACGTGGAAAGCCATGATCGCCTATGTCCTGAAGGGACAGGGCACATAGAAGAAGAAGAATAATTACCTATATTACAGTTTCATCAATAAAAGAATGAAAAAAATTTAGGTTGATTCAGACAAGTTCATCTTTGCTCTCTTGCCTTGTAAAATTTTGCAAAGTAATAATAACAAAAGAATCATTCTATTTTTATTTGGCAATAAATAATAAAAATAGTATGAAATACATAATTTCTTTTAAAAAAACTGGGGTGGCTAAATAATTATGACTGGTAGTATAGATAGATAGATAGATAGATAGATAGATAGATAGATATACAAGAAAAAAGTGTGAAAAGCCATGTACGTTTTGCTTAAAGTGTAGATTTAATGTTGTTATTATTATTAATATTACTTGCTTTTTGTATGATATATTACGTATTCATAATGTTATTTGTGTCTCTACATGTGTTTATATTTCAAAGGTGACTCTCTTCAGGTGAATTAACTTATAACTTTACATATCAAGATCCGTTTCTGATGGATGAAATATCATGTATATACAAATAAGTGGTCAGTGAACAGGTCAGAAAGTTCATATGCTTGCATGTTTGCTTGTTGTTTTTTTTCACATGCGCACATTAAATCCCTTCTGTTTTGGAAGTCAGTCACTTTTTGTCGGCAAGAAATTTTTTTTTTATACTGACTAGTGAAATTTTGTCTTTATACTTCAAAATTGTTTTCATTGATTTTTATTAATTTCTACTCTACGGTGTGGTCTATTTCTTTTTGTTGTTTTTGGAGTACCATTTTTTGCAATGGTTTGTGAAATCTTTTTTTATTGCATTTAAATTTAATGTGTTTGTATGTGTGTCTTACATTTTTCATTTTGCTTTGTTGAGGAAAAGCTTGTATTTTTTTGTCGTAATCTGCATTTTGGTAGATAGGCATTACTCTGGGTTTATCTTCACTACATTTGTGTAAATATTTGGAAACGTACCATTTCCTGTTATTGGCTAGTTTAATGTTACTTCTGTGCACTTTTTTCTTCTATACCAATTTCTCTCATTGAAACAACCACTATTTCTTTTTTAATATATATATATTGTGTGTGTGTTTTACTTGTTCTTGTTTTGTGGCTTATCAACCCTTTGGAACATTTCATTTTGTAAGAATGATTTTTTTTTTGCAAATGAATATTGTATTAAAAACTTTTTAAGAATAATTTTTTGTAAATATTACTATTTAATCCATAAGTGAAGGGAGGAAATGCAACAGTATTTGCATATAAAGGAATGTAATGAACTTGGCTGAAACTCAGCTCTATAACTTCTCATTCCGACTCTTTCCATTGCACCATCTGCACATCAATATAGACAGTAAAATAAAATAAGTTTACATTACATTATGATAAATTTGCTTAAGTTTTTAAAAAATGCTGACTTGTAAATCTCTGAAAATGATCAAATGGTTAAATTAAATGAAAAAAAATCCCATTCTGATAGTCGATCATATCCTTGGAATAAAAGGAATTTTGATATGGATATTGGTCAAAAGATAGTAATGAACAATATCAACATCTTATCTCATAGATGTAAGCCTTGTATCAGTTTTTTTTTTTTTTCACAGAAATGGACAAGCATTTCAAATGATGATTTTCTTGGCCATTTCTAAGAGGTACTCAGAAATAAACATTACTGATAAATCCAATATTTTTTAGAAATATAGACAAATTTAACTTTGATCAAACTGGAATCTTTTGATCCTTTCAAGGACTGATCAACCATTGCTTCAAATGCATATTTTCTGTTTGAATTGAACAGGGTAAAATAAAAATAACTTTGATCAGCAAAAAAAAAAAGAAGATCGCGACCCCTTGAAAAATGTTGCGTGTATCGTAACAAAAGGTTGCATCAAGTATTACGAATGAATATGTATAAAATCTTTCAAGAAAAGTCAATGAAAACGAAACCCTGCAAAAAAATAGGCATTAAAGTTTTGAAAATCCCTTTGCAAGATGAATGTCCACACATAGCTACACAAGATATAATACCTGTGCCTCTGATTTTGTAAATATAAAAATCAGTTTAACTTAATTCATTTTGTGCAGAATTGTATAGAAATATAACACATAGTAAAAAAGAAAATAATAGACCAATCATATCGTTCTGTTTTGCTTTTCAGATGTCCTAAATTCAGAACCACAAGAATGAAATACATACAAATTTGGCAGTCAAAAAATCAATACACACACTTGCTTCAAAAAGATCAAAATTGTTACCAGCAACTTCAAAGGAACTGTTACCAATGTACTTTTACCTGCCACTTGTGACAGGGGTATGAGAACAAAAAAAAGACAAATTTAGACCAGTCTTAACATGGTAACATAAGCTTTGTACACAGTTACCTTGTATGTGGGGATTGGGTAATCTTTGACTAGTGGCCTGAGCATCTGCACTTGGGTTCCTCACTTAAAAAACCGGACCTTGAGTCACAAGTTGCACTAATGGGGGAAAGGGGTAAATAAATACTTTTACCAACTAGCTTATACCCATAGGCAAAGCTGAAAATTTAACTGACTCTCCACATATAAAAATTCTTTCTCTTATTCATGGAGATATATATATATATATATATTTGTAATCATTTCATCCCAGGCAAGGCATGATTGCCACTTGGGCACAGGGGGTTACAGTGAAAAAAAAAAACAAGATACAGGAGATGACAAAGAAAGGATAAAAGATGGATATATAAACATTGACTGATTGATTCATTTTTTATGGTTTATCAGCAGTTTGTAAGCTATTTAAAGACAGAACATATTTTTAGATTGTAAGAATTTAGGGAGGTGATAATAATGGTTTTACTGTTACAAGTTATACTAATTAACCCATAACTGGGGAGAGAAGAGGTAGATTCGTACCTTTTCCATGGCTATTTGCATTTAGGTGAATGTAATGAACCCAACCAGAATATGAACTTGGCTCCAATTCTGATACATTATCCATTGAACCACCAATGCATCCAAGTCTACAGAATTTGGTATTCCCAAGTAGTCACCCATCTATGTACTGATCAGGCTCAATAATGCTTAACTTTGGTAATTGTATAGGAACCAACTTTGGTGATCAGAACCTGTGTTTTTCTATGATATGACTGTAAGCCAATGAGGATGCATACAGAATTTTTATTTAAACACAGACAACTAAAAAGAACATTCATTTAGTCCCAATGTTTTCTTTACTTTTTTCTCAAGTCCTGTGAACTCCAACTGTGAAGATATTTTCATAGCTTTTGCTCTCATGAGCTTCTTTACCTGGGGCAACCAGGAAAAGAAGTTCTATTTTCCTAAGACAGGGTTATTTTTTAGCATTTCCTCTATTTTTGAGTTTGGTGGTTGTATTCATAGGATATATACATGTCAATTAATGTCATTATAACATCTTGAACTTGCTGAGAGAACATAAAAGCCCCCCCTTTTTTTTATAAATAACAATTGCTCACTACCTGATGATTTTTTTTTTTTTAATCGTATCACCCCGAGCAAGGCAGTAACGCCACTGATGTGCAGGGGGCTACGTAATAGTGAAAAGATTGGAAAAGATAAATCCGGAAACCACATCCTAAACAGGGAACAACCTGTTCAATAGACGTGGGTGGAGTGTGAACCGGGTGATAGATAGATCTATCTACTCCAATTGCATGAAACTTTCAGTTGTGGCTGGTTACTATTCACCAGGAATTTATTTTTAAAAAATTTCCAGCAGTAGATTTTTGAAGAAAAAAATATTAGCAGCAATACATTTTTGATGAAAAAAAAAAGAATGAAACTTTTAGTTGTGGCTGGTTACTGTTCACCAGAAATTTATTTAGAAATATAAAAAATCTGGCATTTAATATGTCATAGAGCTCTTTTCCTCCAGTTTGCCTTAGTACACAAGATACCCCCTTAGGAGCAATAATATTATAGAAATAAAATATTATTTGAAGTCAGCATGAATCAGCTCTGTTAAAGAGATAAACTTGTGCTTATCAATGCTCTATCTACACCCTGATATTGAGCACTTTATGATAAAAAACTTGCTTGCTAAAATATATTTATTAGTAATAATCACTTAAAAATAACAACCTTGGTGCTAAATACTATCACAATCAAACACTATATACATATATATATCTACACATACACATACACATGCACATAAACTGCATTTAGAGGCAAGGTCTCTTATCTGGAGGTACTGAGGAGCCTAATTGCTATTGATTCCAGATCCACCCTAAGCCGGAGTGGTAGCACTTGTTAGGGTCCCAAATATGGGCAAATATTTAACCTCGAAACTGGGGTAAAAAAACAAACATTACCAGCAATATATTTTTAGAAAAAAAAAAATTATATACCAGTAATATTTTATCTGAGTCTCAACAAAACCTGCTTCACAAGAATACATCAATGAAAATTGATTTACAAACTAATTTCTTACAAAGAATACATATTCTATTCATATGAACCTATTGTAGAAGTTTTATCAGCATTAAATAACCGATTGAGGTTTCTAAAACTATCATGTTACCAGTCTGCTACGGCTTACCTCCCTTCCAGCCCTCCTATCCAAAGGGTCTCTCTCACCTTACTCCGGTTACTTCCGCCGGTGCCCTGGCCTTTTCGACAGCTTCGCTGACGGCGTGCGGACGGCATGCGCCTTCTTTCTTTCTTTCTGTCACACTAAATCCCTTCGACATCTCCGTTTTTTTACTATAATGCCTCCGGGCCGCCTTGTGTTCGCCGAACGTAAGGGGCCTAGCCTCCAACAGTAGAAGAGTCATGGGCGCCTTCCCTTCCACAGACCATGCGAGCGTTATGAAGAACCTCGATTTGGGCACAGATGAATTACCTAGACAGCGCAGCCTCGGGCTTGAGTGGGACATCGGGAAGGACATGTTCACGTTCAGTGTGCCAACATCAGAAAAGCCGTTTACACGCAGAGGTGTCCTGTCGACCCTCAACAGCCTGTACGACCCTCTGGGATTTGCTGCCCCCGTCGTTATCGAGGGAAAATTCATCCTGAGGGAGTTGACGGACAAGAACGCCGAATGGGACTCCCCCTACCCAAGGAGATGTACGAACCTTGGTCGTTGTGGAGAGACTCCTTAAAGGCCCTAAACGAGATTCTTATCCCTAGGATGTTTACAACTCTACCTCCCTCTAAAGCGGCACGCAGAGAGCTGCACATCTTTTCCGATGCATCCACTAAAGCCATCGCTGCAGTAGCCTACCTCAGAGTCATCGACGGTAAAGGAAAAAGCCACGTTGGCTTCGTCATGGGGAAAGCAAAGCTAGCTCCACGGCCCGAACACTCGATTCCAAGACTAGAGCTCTGCGCGGCCCTCCTTGCAACGGAACTGAGTGAGCTGATCTCTTCCGAGATTGACCTGAAGCCTCATTCCACCACCTTCTACACTGACAGCAAAGTGGTGTTAGGCTACATCCACAACGAAACTAGACGTTTCTATGTGTATGTTAGCAATCGAGTACTGCGGATACGAAGATCCTCTCACCCCGATCAATGGAGATACATACACACAGACCTGAACCCCGCTGACCTCGGCACTCGTTCCGTGCCCGCATCTCACCTGCAAACCACCACCTGGCTCAATGGCCCCAGCTTTCCTCTGCCAGGAGGCAAGGACGACCCCGGCTACGATCTAATAAATCCAGAAAGAGACGCAGACGTCCGTCCTCAAGTGTCCACGTTAGCTACGTCTTCGGCAAATCTACAGCTCACTACGCTGCGGTTTGAGAGGTTTTCCACTTGGCTGTCGTTGACTAGAGCCCTAGCCAATCTCATACATATCGCTGGCACCTTCCACCAAGCTCATACCACCTCAAGAGGTGAATGTAGAGGGTGGCATTATTGCCCCAAAACACGCACTGTCGAGGAACTCTTACAGTCAAAAAATACCATCATCCGATCGGTGCAGGAAGAAGTCTACCCTGAAGAACTCTTGAGTATAGCACGCAAGGAGGATCTCCCTAAAGGCAGCCCGCTTAAAGACCTCAATCCTTTCATCGACAATCACGGCTTGTTGAGGATTGGGGGTCGCACTGGCAAAGCAGAGATCGAAACCAGAGAGAAAAACCCTATTGTCATCCCTGGGAGACACCACGTCGGATCTTTGATCGTGGGCTACTACCACGAGCAATCCAAACACCAGGGACGCCTGTTCACCGAGGGAGCCATCCGTGCAGCAGGATTTTGGATAATCGGTGGGAAGAGATGCGTGAGCCGGCACATTCACTGCTGCGTCACCTGCCAAAAACTCAGGAACCCCACCCTGATACAGAAGATGGCTGACCTTCCTGCCGACCGTCTCAGCACTAGTCCTCCCTTCACCAACATCGGCTTAGATGTGTTTGGTCCTTGGGTAGTCTCCTCACGCCGAACTAGAGGCGGACTCGCCGACAGCAAGAGGTGGGCGGTAATGTTTACTTGTATGAGCACTCGAGGTGTTCACATTGAAGTCATTGAATCAATGACCGCCTCCAGCCTCATCAACGCGCTCAGACGCTTCTTCGCCATCCGCGGCCCCGCTAAGCACATACGCTCCGATTGCGGAACCAACTTTGTAGGCGCTTGCAGGGAGCTGGGCATCGAGTCTCCCATAGATATAAGCTCAGTCTCTAGATACTTGGCAGGGCAGGAGTGCACCTGGTCTTTCAACCCTCCCCATGCTCCACATATGGGAGGAGCTTGGGAAAGGATGATCGGCATAGCAAAAAGAATATTAGATGCCATGTTCTTGCAGTACAAGCATAGGATGACCCATGAATCGCTCACCACATTTTTGGCGGAGGTCTCTTACATAATCAATGCCCGCCCCCTCATTCCTGTGTCGTCAGATCCGGATCAACCCCTGATACTTACCCCTGCTATCCTCCTCACTCGAAAAACAGGTGTTCCCTTCACGCACGAGCGTGAATACGGACCCAAGGACATCCTAAGAAGCCAGTGGAAATTCGTTCAGCATCTGGCCGAGATTTTTTGGAGCAGGTGGAGAAGAGAATATCTATCCTCGATCCAAAAACGTTCCAAATGGAGGTCGGAGGTACCCAACCTTGAACCGGGGAACGTGGTGCTGCTCAGGGACGAGCAAACCAGCAGAAACAAGTGGCCTCTAGGACTTATAACCCGAGTCTTCCCTAGTGAGGACAATCTAGTACGTAAAGTTGAGGTCAAGATCTACACTGGGAATTGCGCTAGACTCCTCCTTAGACCCATCACTGAAATTGTCCTTCTCAGCGCCAAAGAATAACTATTTATGACGTGTCATACGTCAGGCGGGGAGTATCATGTTACCAGTCTGCTACGGCTTACCTCCCTTCCAGCCCTCCTATCCAAAGGGTCTCTCTCACCTTACTCCGGTTACTTCCGCCGGTGCCCTGGCCTTTTCGACAGCTTCGCTGACGGCGTGCGGACGGCATGCGCCTTCTTTCTTTCTTTCTGTCACACTAAATCCCTTCGACATCTCCGTTTTTTTACTATAATGCCTCCGGGCCGCCTTGTGTTCGCCGAACGTAAGGGGCCTTTAGACATTTAGCATTTAACTCTTGTCCGAGTTTCAATAAACCTGTTTTGAAATGTACTTTGACTCAGAGTCTTGACTCTCGGCAGGAGTTAAATGCTAAATGTCTAAAGGCCCCTTACGTTCGGCGAACACAAGGCGGCCCGGAGGCATTATAAAAACCAAACAAAAGAAACCTCTCTCTCTCTAGTCCTCTGCAGACAGTTCTGTTTCGCTGTATCACAACTCATCAGTACGGTCAGACATCCCATTACTTCCAGCCAGGATTAAAACTCAACTGATTTGACATCAGTTGAAGATTCTACTTCTAACCTTTCGGCACACAATAGAAGAAGGCAGATTTTAGCATGTTATATACACAATGTGTACTAACGCCAGTAGCCAAGAGTGTTCAATGATGCTGGATGTTGACTTCAATGTCCACTTTTTTATATATAGGGTGAAGCAAAAGTAGGCGGACAGTAGTTTGAATAGGGTTTGTGTTAGGGTTACTTTATAACTATGGTATTTGTGTTATATTATTTTAAATTTTATAACTAATTTATTAAGTGTATATGAAATAATTGTTTATCAAAATTGAATTGTATTAGTACACTACCAGCTATAATTATTAGACCACCCCATTGTTTTAAAAAAAATGATGTATTTCATACTATTTTTTAGTATTTATTGCCAAGCAAATAATTGTAAATGAAAATAGAATGGTTCATTTGTTAATATTGCACAATAACATAAGAAAACTGAATGCATGGTCATCAGTAAAAAGGGCAGCCCAATATGCCAAATACAAGCCAGGGATACTAAAATCAAGCAGGTACAAAAATTTAAATACCTGGAAAGTGTTATAACAGAAGACGGAAAGTGTGACACAGAAATCTGAAGGCGAATTGGCATGGCAAAGGAAGCATGCTAGAAATTGGATCCAGTACGCTTTTCTTTGTTTCTAGCGAAATTGTCCTGTTTCTTAATACTTTACTCAACTTCTAGAATGCTTTCTTTGCCATGCCAATTTGCCTTCAGATTTCTGTGTCACACTTTCCGTCTTCTGTTATAACACTTCCCAGGTATTTAAATTTTTGTACCTGCTTGATTCTAGTATCCCTGGCTTGTATTTGGCATATTGGGTTGCCCTTTTTACTGATGACCATGCAGTTCTTCAATATGGCAGTGAATGTGGG
This sequence comes from Ascarosepion bandense, assembly GCA_037127315.1. NCBI lineage: Eukaryota > Metazoa > Mollusca > Cephalopoda > Sepiida > Sepiidae > Ascarosepion > Ascarosepion bandense. The sequence continues at coordinate 187,324 of JBBBDQ010001774.1, forward strand.
ACAATACCATCAAAGATAAAGGAGAGACTTGAAGCAACTGAAATGTGGTTCTACAGATGGATGCTGCAGATATCATGAATCGAGCATGTGAGTAATGATGAGGTTTGGGAAATGATGGAAATGAAAAGGAAATTAATACTGATCATCAAGAAGAGACAGCCAAAGTTCCTGGGACATGAAATGAGGAAAAAAGGCTTGGAGAACCTGATACTAACAGGCCAGATACAGGAAAAAAAGACAGGGGAATGAAGTGATATGTGGTATAATGAATAGAGACAAGGACCGGGAACGGAGCACGTGTGTATTTTTTATTGCAGGTAGTTACATAGAGTATAAGCTATATCTCGTTTCGTACTAAGTCTGCATGCATAGACTTAGCATTGTTTTCGTATCATAACATCCCCCCTGTTTAGTTATGTGTTAGTGTTTATTTTAGTCCATGTGTTAGTGTTTATTTTAGTCCTTGAATCGTGCTGGGGTTTTTATGGCCCGTCCAGATCGAGTACGAGTAGGACTTTTGGATTGGGTCTTCTTGTGTGCTTTTTGTGCTATTGTGGTGCGTGATAGTTTGTTTCTGTCCACTGTGTATGTGGGCTTGTCCCGTGCTCTGTGTTGTTGGTGTAGGGCTGTCGAAGTGGACTTTTTTTATTGTAGTCCGTATTGGTACAGAACGAAGGTGGGCTCTGTTGCGGCGAAGTCTGTTCCCGTTTGGAGTCTGTACAATGTAGCTCCTTGGGTTGTCCTCATCCTTCCGAACAACTGTCCCGGGGTACCATAGCTTGTCTGCTTGGTTTACTATGGTTACATGTTGGCCTGGGTATAGTGGTGGTAGGTCTATGGTTTGCATCCTACCATCATGGGTTTTCTTCATTTCTTCGGACCTTTCCTCTAATCTTTGTCAGTACTCTTCCTTTCCAGGCTCTACACGGCTGGGTAGCATTGTGGGTATAGCTCGTCCAAATAGTAGTTCAGCAGGTGATGGTAGCTTGCTATCTATTGGAGTTGCTCTGATCTGCAGTAGTGCAAGTTGTATGTCACCCTTGCTTTTCAAGCATTTCTTCATTACTGATTTGACATGCCGTACATATCTCTCAATGAACCCGTTGCTTCTTGCGAAGTGTGGTGAACTGGTGATATGTCTGATACCCCATGAAGTAATGAAGTTCTGGAAAGCTTGTCCGGTGAATTGTGGTCCATTGTCCGTCATGATTTGGTCAGGTCGTCCGAATAAAGATGCGTAGCTCTTGATTTTGTCGGCTACTGCTTTGCTGGATATTGGTGTAGGCATTTCATCAACCACTGGGTATTTTGAGTACCTGTCCACAGTGAGGAGGTATTGGCGTCCATTTACTTCAAACAGATCTGATGCAATGTATTGCCACGGTTGTGATGGGATATTATGTGGCTCAATTGGTTCACACCTGTTTGCATCTTGGTGTTCCTGGCAAAGCGAACATGACTGGCACATTTTTTCAATGTCCTTATTTATGTTTGGCCAGTATACACTCTCTCTTGCGAGTCGACGGGTTTTCTCAATGCCTTGGTGGGCTTCATGGAGTTGATGTAGAATGTCGTCCCTCATGGATTCTGGGTATGCTTCCTTGAGTTGCTCAACATCACGGATAGGTGTATGAGGTATTCTTGGTGTTGCGCTCTTTATAGCGTCGACGTTTATCGTGATGAAGTTGAGCTGTTCGCTTCTAGGTAGACCTACAACGGCTGGTCCTGGAACATCTACCACATAAAATGTGGCATCTATCCATTTAGAATCTTTGTATTGGCATGGGATGTTGATGGTCCCTGTGCAGGCGATTGTGCCGCCACTATAGGAAGTAAGTCTTATGCGTGATGATGGTTGTAGGATGTTTAGGGCAGCTTTGTTGGTTCCGTACATTTGTCGGAACGTTCTCATAGGAAGGGTGTTCCCTGATGCCCCAGAGTCAATCTTCAAGCGGAGTGTATGTGGTGGATTGGGTACGCGGGGAGGTTTTATGGTTAGGGTTGTATAAGCTTCATTCCTGGGCTGTTTGTCGATGCTGTCCATACATTTGTCACTTATTGTGATGGAATAGAAGTGTTTGTGATAGTTGTCACTATCACTATCAATGTCTATGTTGTCGACATTTTGGTTCCTTCTTCCACGTTCCGGTTTTCTTTTCTGACTATGGTGGCGGTTGTGGTGAGGTTGCTTTTTGTGGCTTCGGCTATGACTTCTACTCTCTCTCTGTTGTTTTGATGACCTACAGCATCTGGCCCAGTGACCCTTGTTCCCACATGCGGAGCATTCATCGTGATATGCGGGACATTGTCGTGGCTTGTGGCATGTGTCACAGTTTCTGCATTTCCTGCCCCTATGTATGCTGTGAATCTTTTCGTTTTGTGACCCGCAGATTTGTTGCAGTTGGTTGTTTCCGGCTGAGAGGGCTTCGAATTTTTTGCCTTCGGCGAGGACGTCAGCGATCTTGTGTCCCTTGGGCTTGCTGTAAAGTTCATTCCTAAAAGCATCATATGGTGTGAAGGCAATTATCAGTTTAATAATCCTCTCATGCAGTTCTTCTTCGGAAAAATCACATTTTAGTGCAAGCGTCCTGGCTCTAGTGACAAAGTCGTCTAAACTTTCATCAGGTTTTTGCCTATATTGCATTAAATGTAACCTGTGAATTCGGAAGTGCACGTTTGTGTTTATTTGTGCTTCGTAAAACTTCCATAGTTTTTGTGGTGACCGTTTCTCTTCTTCTGTCAGCCCACTGGCGTTAAGTCCCTTTAACCCTTCGTCTCCGATGCCACGGCAGATTTTCCTGGCCTGTTTTACCGTGTCCGTTATCTCCTCGTCCTCTAGGTACAATGTCATCTTTTGTTTGAATAATAATAGCGCCTCGCTAAGGTCGGGGTCAGACCAATGCATTTCAGGGAGACGGGTTGCCATTTCGTTATGAAGCGTTTTGTCTCGGGTTAAGGTTGGTCTTTTTTGAAGAACGTATTTCCCTGTAGTATCAACGTGTATTAGACGGATGGGAAAAATTACACAAATTACAATTAAGCTATCCAGTAGACAGTAAGTATTCGAGATGTAATAAGATTAGAGGTTTTTTTTTTTTGTTGTTTTTTTTTTAACAAGATTTCTTTCGAATATCGGTGTAGTAAGTTTGTGTCGTACTTACAAGTGTTTGGTTGCGAGAGACAATATGGCTGGCCGGCGTCCGTAGTTGTCGTATTAATTTTTTCGGGCTGATTTAATTCTCTTTTCCTTTCCGTACAGAGTTTTGATTAGGCTTATAGATGTGTATGGGGTCAATCTTTGTTTTTGATTTGGTTTTACCGCTGCCACCATGAAGTGATATGTGGTATAATGAATAGAGACGAGGACCGGGAATGGAGCACGTGTGTATTTTTTATTGCGGGTAGTTACATAGAGTATGAGCTATATCTCGTTTCGTACTAAGTCTGCATGCATAGACTTAGCATTGTTTTCGTATCATAACAGGGAAAGCAATGGATAACCTATTTGAAGGACCTAATCAGGTGGATGATGGAACGAGGGTTGCGTGGTGTAACAGGAGAAGGCGTGCTTAAGAGCCACCAGGGATAGGGAGACGTGGAAAGCCATGATCACCTACGTCCTGAAGGGACAGGGCACATAGAAGAAGAAGAACATGTGCATCATAGGAATTTATAAATATTTAATAATTACTTACATTGAAGTTTCATCAATAAAAGAATGAAAAAAATTTAGGGTGATTCGGATGAATTCATCTTTGCTTCTTTGCCTTGTAAAATTTTCCAAAGTGATAATAACAAAAGAACCATTCTATCTTCACTAAAAATAGTATGAAATACATCAGTTCTTTTAAAAAACAAGGGTGGCCTAATAATTATGGCCGGGTCATATATGTAGTCTCAAAATAAATGTTATCATTTACTCTCCCTCTACTCTTGGTTTACATTGTATGAATTTTGTTTTTTCTTTGTCATACACAATCTTTTTCTTCCATTTATTCATTTTCACTTTTCATTTGATTTTTTGTAATGTTTTTTCACATTCCTTCTCATTTTCATTCTTTTTGCTTTTTTATATTCCGTCTCATTTTCATTCTTTTTGCAATTTTTATATTCCTTCACATTTTCATTTTTTTGCTTTTGTCACATTTCTTCACATTTTCATTCTTTTTGCTTTTTCACATTTCTTCTCATTTTTATTCTTTTTGCTTTTTCACATTTCTTCTCATTTTTATTCTTTTTGCTTTTTCACATTACGTCTCATTTTCATTCTTTTTGCTTTTTCACATTCCGTCTCATTTTCATTCTTTTTGCTTTTTTACATTCCGTCTCATTTTCATTCTTTTTGCTTTTTTACATTCCTTCTCATTTTCATTCTTTTTGCTTTTTCACATTTCTTCTCATTTTCATTCTTTTCGCTTTTTCACATTTCTTCTCATTTTCATTCTTTTCGCTTTTTCACATTCCTTCTCATTTTCATTCTTTTTGCTTTTTTACATTCCTTCTCATTTTCATTCTTTTTGATTTTTTACATTCCTTCTCATTTTCATTCTTTTTGCTTTTTCACATTTCTTCTCATTTTCATTCTTTTTGCTTTTTCACATTCCATCTCATTTTCATTCTTTTTGCTTTTTTACATTCCTTCTCATTTTCATTCTTTTTGCTTTTTTACATTCTTTCTCATTTTCATTCTTTTTTTCTTTTTCATATTCCTTCTCATTTTTTTCATTTTTTTTTTTTCATAACTATTTTTTTTTCATAATTACTTTTCTGGGGAGATTTCTTTTCTTCTGGTTCAATTTAATTATCTTAATTTATTTTTTTACATTTTCTTTTTTTCTTCTTTTTGTCTTCTCTCTTTCATTCTTTCATTTTCATAACCATTATTTTTGGATTTGTTTCCTTTGTTACAACACGTGCTTGTTCTTCAATTTATTCATCTTCATTCTTCATTTTTTCTTCATCTGATTTTTTCTTTGTTTTGGGGCTGATTTCTTTCTTTTCCAAACATTCCGTTATCGTTCTATTTATTCATTATCATTTTTTCCTTTCATTTTCTTTTTTCCCTCTTATCTTTCTTCCATTCTTCATTCTCTACTATTATTTGGGGAAACACTTTTTCTTTCTTTGCCACATATCCTAATCTGCTTTAAATATTTTGTTTTCATTCTTCATCATTCTTCACTTTTTATTTGCGTTTCTTTTCTTCTTTTTTTAATTTTTTTTTCACAACTATTTTATTCATATCAACAACAACAAAATGAAGATACTAAATACATCTCCTCCTCTTTCATCTTTCATTTGTTTGTTTTATTTTTTATTTTTGGAAACCTCTCAACAAGTTTTCTCTCATTAAAATATACCTTACCCTTCTCTCAATTTGTCTTTGTACAGAGATTCTTTTTATTAAAAAAAAGCATGAGAAAAGAACGGCTGTAGGCATTTATGATTAATGTCCATCCTCCCATGAATATGATACTCAGTTTACTGATTCATACACTAATGTAGAATTTTTATAATTATACAGATATGTGTGGATTTTGTCAGATATTTTATACATGCCCAAAAACTGTTACACACATGCCAACATACATGCGATAGATAAATTGTCAAAATTATGCAAAAAATGTAAATAATACTGACATCTCATTTGAACAAATATGTTCACCAAAATTTACACAAAAATATCTTGAAATACTAAAGAATAATTTTATTCAATAAAAGCACCATTGGTTTCAACCACAGCCTCCAGACAATGTCAGAATCTCTTGCAACTCTTCTGGATGGTCTCCTTGTTTAAGTTGGTGAATGCTGCCATAATTCTTGCCTTCAGTTTATCTTTGGTCTTACAAAGAGTTTTGTTGGTCTCTTGCTTAACTGCGTCTCACAGATAATAATTAAGGGGGTTGCAGTCTGGGGAGTTAGGTTGCCAGATGTAAAAGGTTGCCAGATGTAAAAGGTTGCCAGATGTAAAAGGTTGCAGAAATTGTCTGGCAGCCTTGACTGAATTCTTCTGCTTGTATGGCATGGTGCAGAGTCCTACTGTGATGTATACAGTCTTCAGACATTATCACATGGAAGCAGTGTGGCACTGCTGCTCGTTTGAGTGAGCACGTGAACTGTTGTTCTGATCCTGCGGTTCCTCTCGTACTGGATGGGATAATCATGGCCACAGCCGACATAACACGCATGTCGATTGGTAGGATAAAACTAACCAGTCTAAACCCAGCTCATGTTCCCTGTCAGTGGGTGAACAATCCAATGCTTGGTGAATTCTGCTTCACAATGATAGGAAGAGCCGACATCGAAGGATCAAAAAGCGACATCGCCACAAGCCAGTTATCCCTGTGGTAACATTTCTGATGCCTCTCGATGGAACAGAGGTCTCCGCATGGAATGGATCAATGGGCCACACTTTTGCGGTCTCGGAACGAGAAACTGGGCAGCTGAGTTCAAATTCCATTTGAATCCATTGTATTCACTTATGCGCAAATACCCTTGGGAAAGGTATTAATCCGTCTCTTCCTTCCAGTTATGAGTTAAATAGCAGGGCAGATTGGGTTCTATAGCCTTGGTCGGCAACCAGTCTACCGCAGAAAGCAATGGCAACCTACTGCGGGGTAATCTTCTGCCCAGTCAGTCATGTCTCTTTTGAGACATGATTGCCCAAGCGTGTATCACGTATGGCACTTAACTGACTGATTCGTACTGAAAAATCGAGATTGAGTAAGCTTTTGCTCTATGCCTCCTGACCCAGATCAGCACTAGCTCCTCAAGGCAATTGATATAGGCCTCTGTGTTGAGTCTGAGACCCTGTGGAAAGATGAATGGAGGTATAACATCACCATCAATAGTGATTACTTCAAGCACCTTCATAATCACCATTAGACTCACTCAACTCTTTCCAAATCTTCTGTACTGTCCTGAAATTGATACTGTGAAATGTTTGTATTGGAGCTTCTGGTACAAATGCGAAGCAGTGCAACATGTCTTTCCAAATTTCTGTCAGAGTTCAAATTCCAGCCGAATTCATTGCATTCACTTACGTGCAAATACCCTTGAGAAAGGTATTAATCTGTCTCTTCCTTCCAGTTATGGGTTAAATAATATGACAGATTGGGTTCTATAGCCTTGGCTTGCAGCCAGTCTACCGCAGAAAGCAATGGAAACCTACTGCAGGATAATCTTCTGCCCAGTCAGTCATATCTCTTTCGAGACATGATCACCCAAAGCGTGTATCACATATGGTTCTTAACTGAACTGAATTGCTTTATGGTGCTCTTTTTCTCACAGATGGTGCCCAACTTACCCTACTACACTGTGCAGTCAACAAAATTAAAAACAAGTAATGCGCACGCACAAAATAAAACATATCAAATGACAAATATTTTACCATCTGGTGGATCTACATTATTACATCGCACATATAATTTATAGAAATGTGCACGATATATTCTCTTACCTCTCTCCTACGTTTCTCACGCATTTCACATGTATGATTTTAATGTAAATGTGGTGTTCATTTTTACTTATTATCTTATATTTGATTATTTGTAATAGATATCAGTCAGTTAAGTGCCATACGTGAAACATGCTTGGATGATCATGTCTCGGAAGAGACATGACTGACTGGGCAGAAGATTATCCCGCAATAGGTTGCCATTGCTTTCTGCAGTAGACTGGTTGCCAGCCAAGGATATAGAACCCAATCTGTTCTATTATTTAACCCATAACTGGAAGGAAGAGATGGATTAATACCTTTCCCAAGGGTATTTGCACATAAGCGAATGAAATGAATTCAACTGGAATTTGAACTCGGCTCCCCGATTTCTTGTTCTGAGCCGATATCCACTGCACCACAATGCACATCTGCAATATTTGAAAATTAATGATGGATCTACAATTTAATTCGGCACATATATTTTATAGAATTGTGCTTGTCATATTTTGTTCTATTTCTCTCACATTTCTCAGACATTTTTCATCTCATATTTTAATGTAAATGTATTGTTCTTATGTATATATTTTCTTATATTATTTGTTATAGAAATAAAGTTTAATGTTAAAAAATAAATAGCAGATCTACAATTCAGCACATATATTCTACAGTATTGTGCATGTTCTGTTCCCTTTTTCTTAAATATCTTACGCATTTTTCACCTTTTACGTTATGTAAATGTGGTTTTTTTACTTACATATTTCCTACCTTTGAATATTTGTAACAGAAATACATTTTTAATGTTGAAAAATTAATGGCGGATCTACAATTTAATTCAGCACATATATTTCATAGAATTGTGCATGTTATATACAATACCTTTTCTCTTACATTTCTCACGCATTTTTCATCTATTATTTTAATGTCAATGCAGTGTTCTTGTTTATATATTTTCTTACATTTGAATATTTGTACTACATATACTTCTTTAACTTTGACACATAAATGGCAGATCTATAATCTAATTCTTATATCAAGACCATTCATATTTAGTTTGCAATTTTTGTTTCACCCTTTATTATTTTCATTTTCCAAAGCCCTACTCAAGTAAGTGGTTGAGTCTAATGATGCAAAAGGTATAATTTTTCTTTATTTTCACTGGCCTTAAGATTTTGTCTAGTAGTGTATTTTATGCAAACATAAAAAACCAGTCCCAATGCTAAATATATTTTTTTTTACAATGTGGTGCAGTGGATATTGGCTTGGAACGAGAAATCGGGGTGTCGAGTCTGAATCCCAGTTGAATTCATTGCATTCACTTACACACAAATACCCTTAGGAAAGGTATTAATCTGTCTCTTCCTTCCAGTTATGGGTAAATAACAGGACAGATTGGGTTCTATAGCCTTTACTGGCAACCAGTCTACCGCAGAAAACAATGGCAACCTATGGCGAAATAATCTTCTGCCCAGTCAGTCATGTCTCTTTCGAGACATGATCACCCAAGCATGTTTCACGTATGGCACTTAACTGACTGATATCTATTACAAATAATCAAATATAAGATAATAAGTAAAAATGAACACCACATTTACATTAAAATCATGCATGTGAAATGCGTGAGAAACGTAGGAGAGAGGTAAGAGAATATATCGTGCACATTTCTATAAATTATATGTGCGATGTAATAATGTAGATTTGCCAGATGGTAAAATATTTGTCATTTGATATGTTTTATTTTGTGCGTGCGCATTACTTGTTTTTAATTTTGTTGACTGCACAGTGTAGTAGGGTAAGTTGGGCACCATCTGTGAGAAAAAGAGCACCATAAAGCAATTCAGTTCAGTTAAGAACCATATGTGATACACGCTTTGGGTGATCATGTCTCGAAAGAGATATGACTGACTGGGCAGAAGATTATCCTGCAGTAGGTTTCCATTGCTTTCTGCGGTAGACTGGCTGCAAGCCAAGGCTATAGAACCCAATCTGTCATATTATTTAACCCATAACTGGAAGGATGAGACAGATTAATACCTTTCCCAAGGGTATTTGCACGTAAGTGAATGCAATGAATTCGGCTGGAATTTGAACTTTGACAGAAATTTGGAAAGACATGTTGCACTGCTTCGCATTTGTACCAGAAGCTCCAATACAAACATTTCACAGTATCAATTTCAGGACAGTACAGAAGATTTGGAAAGAGTTGAGTGAGTCTAATGGTGATTATGAAGGTGCTTGAAGTAATCACTATTGATGGTGATGTTATACCTCCATTCATCTTTCCACAGGGTCTCAGACTCAACACAGAGGCCTATATCAATTGCCTTGGTGTCGGGGGGTACATGTGTTTAAGTTGCTATCCCTGTTGCTTTTATTTTTTTTTTTTCCGTACTTATAATTAACAATCATCTTAGATCAAGAAGAAAATCAATCTAGGACTCTTGTTAATAATTTCACTGCCCATCACCTAACTGTGCTCACATTCATTGTTTGTGTTGTGAAGATGAACACACCTCTCTAGAAGATGACTTGGACTCATCCCAGTAGCATAAAAACTGATGCTGAGAATTATTATAAGAAGTAAGGTGTAGTAGAGTAAGTTAATGAGAGTGAGCTTTAGATCCTGAATACAGAATTCAGCAAGACTAAGTCAACTTTAAGTGACATTATAAAGAAATTTTAATACCTTAGAAGTGTTGTTACAGATGATGGAAAGTGTGACACTGAGATTGGAAAATGCATTGGCATGGCCAAGGACACATTTCAAAAGCTAACCAGAGTTCTGAGAGACAGAAAAATCTCATTGAAAACAAAGAAAAGAGTGCTGGACTTCTATGTGATGTCTGTTTTTCTGTATGGCAGCAAATGTTGAATGATCTCTTCAAGGATGAAGATGAAGCTTGAGGCAGCAGAAACGTGGTTTTACAGAGGGATGCTGAGGATACTATGAACTGAGCCCATGAGCAACAGCAGAGGATGCAAATGAGAAGAAAACTCATAGTTAATATCAGGAAGAGACAGCTGAGGTTCCTGGGATATGTAATGAGAAAAGAGAGCCTGGAGAATCTAATACTCACAAATTAGACAGAAGGAAAGAGAGATGGAGGAAAGCAGCATGAGACATACTTGATAGGCTTGAGCAAATGGATGCCAAAGAAGGTTTTGGGAAAGATACCAAGAAGAAAAATATTAAGAGCGGTGAGTGGAAGCTCATGATCATCTACATCTTGAAAAGACACGACAATTTTTTTTTTAATAATTGTTTCACCCCAAACAAGGCAGTACTGCCACTGGTGCACAGGGGGTTACAATGAGAGGAGATAGAAGACAGAGAAAAAACAGTACAGGTGGTGTTGTCGAAAGGGTAAGAGAGAGTTGGGAGTCATGGGTATAGTGGATGGCAATCAATAATGTATTTAAACTTTTGGAGATTGTGTCTATCAGGAAAGCAAGCATGGGGAAGTGAGTTCCACAGATGGAAAGTGTGAGGATATAAACAGACAGAGTAGAATTGGTAATTACATTTGACTATTTTGATAGTGAAAGAGTAGGATCTAGTTGCCAATCTAGTTGCATGAGTATATTTATGAAGGCAGGGCACCAGGGAATGAAGCTTATCAGAGCAGAAGCCGTGAAAACACTTGTAGAAAAGAAGACAGCAACATTTCATTGTTGAGAAAGTGGATGAAGGCAAGCAGTCAAATCAGGACCAATTACATTGCATATCCTCCATTGTTTTTTTGTTTTTTTTAGATGAAAAGCAGGAGCACCTGATTTGCCATGGCAACAGTATTCAATGCACGGATGAATGCTAGATTTATAGATATGCAAAATAGATTCTGATGAGAAAAAACTTCCTGGCTTGGCACAGCAACACAACTTTCTTAGCAGTTGATGTAGCTATCTATTTAAGGTATTCATTCCACTTGAGATCAGTTGAGAGAATGAGGCCAAGGAGGTGCAGTGCATTGCTTTAGTCTGATCTATATTAACGGAAGGTAGGCAAGCTTTTCTGTGGTGGTTAAAGAAGAGCAGATTCATTTTGGAAGCATGAAAATTTAAGAGCTATTTCTTATTCCAATCCATTACAGATTGGATGTTCTTTCCAAGAGCAGAAGCAAGGTCTACTTTGTCATCCCTGGTAGATTTCATATTGAGATGGGAGTAGTTGGTGGTGTCATCTGTACAGATGTCAACCTGGAAACTGTCTACATCAGGAAGATCATGGATGAATATCAGGAAGAGTATATAACTTGAAATAGAGCCTTGAGGAAAAGCCACATTCACATGAAATGGTTGGGAAGTATACCCATTCCGAATGACCATCATTTTACAATTTGACAGGAAAAAGTCAGATTAAATTGAACAATCGTCTAATTATACCATAACCCTGCAGCTTGTGCAGAAGGCCAGCATGTCAAACCCTATCAAACAGCAACAGCCTGGGCCTTGCTGTTTTTATCAAGGGCCTTATATATGTATTTGGTGATGGCTGTTAACATATTAGCAGTAGATTTAGTGAACTTGAAGCCATGCTGCTTGTCAGAAAATAATTTGTTAGATGTAAGATGCAGAATCATTTCAGCATTGATAATAGCCTCGAACACTTGCCAAAAAGTGGTAAGAGGCTAATAGGTTGATAGAAGAGTCGAAGGTCTCTGCAGAGTTTTCAAAGACAAAAACTACAAAGAAAGTTTTCCAACAAGCAGCAAAGCAATAATTATAGAGTTTGGAGAGGACAGAAGAAAGTTCAGGGGCACATTTCTAGAGGATGATGACGGGAATACCATCACATCCACTAGCTTTATGGGAGACAAGCTTAAAAAGAATATTAGAGACCAGTAAGAAAAAATATAGACTGAATAAATCTGGTGAGAAGACCCATCCTTTTCTTACACCCATTTCCATTTTTGATATATTATTTCTTGTCTGTATGCAAACAGTTTTCTGTCAGTGTTTTTGCTGTAAACAACTGCATTCCCAAATCTTTTGTCAAGAATTATGTAGTCAATTTGGTTTTTAGTTTCTCCTAATGAGATTCTCAATGTTCATAATTGTCTTGAATGTTTTTAAAACAAAGTGTTGGCTATTATTTGGTCATTATTCATGTATCATTAGACCCAATTTTCTCCTTGTTTGCTTTGACATATATGTCAAAGAACGAAATGTTTACCCCTTACTTGCTATTCAGGTTTCAACCATACTGGTCTCATCAGGCATTAAGTTCAGGCACCATTTCTTGACACTTCTTTATATGTATGATCACCAGAACTTCTACTGAAATCAGGGAGACTCTTTATACCGACAACCACCAAAGGGAAGGGGTACTGTCTTACTCCAACAACTACCAGAAGAATACTCAACAAAGGGGAGGAGATGTGAATGGGAGGAAGACACAAGCACCCTGAACATGCTGAGCCAACAATATATTAAAAAATGAAATATTCAGTACTCACTTGCTACCTGGCTTTCAACTCTATAGGTGTCATCAGGTGGTAAGGGCAAACTGTATGGTATATATATATATATATATATATATATATATATATATATATATACACAGTACTGTACAAAAGTATTAGGACAAGAGCTATTTTATCTTTTATGAGGCATATTGACAGAAAATAAACAATTTAATTAAAGTAATTTTATATTGCATTTGATTTACTCAACAAATGCTTTAACAAGAAAAATACTTGTTACAAAATAAATTTATTATTTAGTATAATAGCCTTTTGCTTTGATCACAGCCTTCATTATGTCAGACATTGACATCACAAGCTTCTTTAATGTATCTAATGGTATCTCCTGCCAAGCAGCTTGTATTTGTTCCCAAAGCGTGTCTTGCAAAGTAACATTAGATTTATCAATTCAAGAGGGGGGAATAAGAAAAAAGTCAGTCATATCCAATGATAGTAAAATAATGAGTAGTTTCAAAATAACTTGTTTAATAGAAAATAGGAAAAGTTAAATGTAACTTCTTTTTAATACATTTCTTTTACACCTAGTTTTAAATAATCAATATTTATTAGCAAATGACTTGGATTTTCACCCTGTATTTGAATTTCAGTGAGGTTTTTAGGAAAATCACCCCTGTCCTAATAATTTTACACACTACCAGTAGTGGGCAAAATGTTAGGACAGGGGTGATTTTAAACTTTATTTTGATGCCTCATAAAAGATAAAATAGTTCTTGTCCTAATACTTTTGCACAGTACTGTATATAACCATTTCACCCCAAGCAAGGCTTGTTAGCAAGATTACAGTAAGAGAAAAACTGGATACTGGAGGTATTAATAAAAAGGATAAAAGATCAACAAAATTCAAGAAGACAAAAGATGGCAATTGATAGTGCATTTAAATTTTGGAGATTGTAGTTATCAGGGAAGCAAGTAAACTGAACGAAGTTCCACGGGCAGGAAGTGTAAGAAAAGAAACTGTTGGAGTAGAAGTGGCAGTTACATTTAACTATTTCAACAATAAAAGAGTGGGACCTAGATGCCAATCTAGTAGTGACCTTAAATTCATGTTGTTAGAGCACCAGGAAAAAAAAGTTCATCAGAGCAGTTGCCATGAAAATATTTCCAAAAAAGACAGGGAAGCCACATCACATCAATGAGAAAGTGACTGACGTCAAGATGCCAGGTCAGGATCAATTACATTGCAGATCTTGCTTTGGATTCATTAAGAACCCCAAGATAAATAGCAGGAGCACCCAACCATATTTGGCAACGGACAACGTGTTTGATGCACGGACAAATGGTAGATTTATAAAGGTGCAAGATAGATACAAAGTATATAAGCAGCAAGAATTCTTTTAAATAAATTTTGTCTGTACAATTTTTCATTAAGCTTCTCCAACTTCCGACTAACTTTTTGTACAAGCTTCCCAATGTTCATTTTTGTGTTTTTAAAACCTAGTACATTTAAATTCTTATAATATTCAATCAGTGTACTTTTGACTGTGACAACAGTCATTATCAAAAATTGTATTTATGTCTGTTTCTGAAATTCTTTGAGTGTATCTATATATATAAATATATATATATATAGATTGTTTAATTACTTAGTTTTTGGTCATAATAAAATTAGACCAGTGCACATTTGTATTAAAAAGTGTTCAATACAATTATATTGTAGAGCTTTTGAATATTTTCCATTTGTAAACGAGTTATTATGCAACCTAGGTTTCTACCATGAGTGGTGTTTTCAGGTGATTTTCAATAACTGATTTTACTGTTTACCTTTTTTTATTCTTTTTTATTAAGAACACTCACGTAACAGTGTTTTTTTTAACACTCTCGTGGCAGGGGATTTTAAAACATGCAATTATTAAATTACAAGAAATTATAACATTTTCATCCATGGTTGTATGAACCTAAAAGATTTTTAGTATGGTTACATTTAGTCATAATTTCCGTTCTTTCATTCAATAGTTCATTTTTGTTTGGGAATAGCATAATCTCTAATTTTTCTTCCTGGCACAGTCTACATATTTTTTTTTTAATCATATCACCCTGAGCAAGGCAGTAATGCCACTGATGCACAGGGGGCTACGTAAGAGTGAAAAGATTGGAAAAGAGAAAGCTGGAAACCACATCCTAGACAGGGAACAAGGGATGAGCTTCTTCACCTGTTCAATAGACATGGGGGGAGTGGGAACCAGGCGATAGTTTAGTCTATCTACTCCAATTGAAAAAGAAAAAAGAAAAGAGTAAAAAGATTGGAAAAGGGAAAGCCAGAAACCACATCCTAAAGAGGGAACAAGGGATGAGCCTCTTCACCTGTTCAACAGACATGGGTGGAGTGTGAACCGGGCGATAGTTTAGTCTATCTACTCCAATTTTTGCACCGTTGTAAGTCTTGGCTGTTTTTACTATACTCCACGTTATGTCTGGGTCTTTTCCATATTTTGATTTTAATTTCCACAAATGGCTAGCCAATTTTGCAGAGTTTTTTAAGTTTTCTATTTTGAATGTAGACTTGTGATAGAAACTTTTGTAGGATGTATAAGAGTATCCAAAACAAAAATAAAGATGATGAGACAATGTGGGAAATTTTTCTCAAAAGAAGCATATTCTTTCACAGGAGAAAGTGTATTTGCTCTTTGGCTTCTTCAGTTTGAAAATAAAAGAAAGAAAAAACATTGTAAGGAAATATATAAATATATGCATAAAGGTACATATACAAAACTCCTCTATAATATGCCTATCACTATGTGTGTGTGTGTGTATGCACAGCTATATATCAGTGGGCATGTATATATTTACATGAATATGAAAGTATAAGAAGAACAAAAAAGGGGTCTAATACATGCATATGCCTGGGTGTATGTGTATGGAGGTACACTGTAGAAGAATATATGTATATGTGTATAATAAATAAAAAAATCATAATATTAACAAAAGACCCCCCCCACACACACCGACTCAATCTAACATCCTACAATACTAAACAGCTCTAATACAGATACAGATAAAATAAACAATCCCAGAGGTGGACAGACTCACTCTCTCCTCAAGCCTAAGTCAGGAGGTGATAAGCTGGGGTAATTAATTTGATCTATGATGCCCACTTGTCCTCAGAAATCCCAAGACATTTTTCTTCACACTCTTGTCTTACTTTTATTTTGGAACTAAAGAAGTCAAAGAGAACATACACTTTCTCTGGCAAAAGAAACAAATGGCGTCTTTGATAAGAATTTTCCATTTTGTCTAGTCATCTTCATATATATATATATGTGTGTGTGTATAATTTATATATAATTTTCTTGTATGTGTGGGTGTGTATATATATATATATATATAAGAAAAATTAAGGCAGACAATATTTCATGGTAAATTGGAAGTATAGGCCTATTTCAGGCAAACCATCATCAGCTTCCGTCTTTATTGTACAAAGGATTTTACTTGATTATGATGATGGTTTGCCTGAAATAGGCCTATACTTTATGAACCTGATGATGGTTCGCCTGAAATAGGCCTATGCTTCTGATTTTCCATGAAATAACGTGTCTGCCTTAATTTTTCTGATATTTGCTCTATATATATTTATATACATATATATTTAGAGCTTCCCAACTTCCGACTAACATTTTGTACAAGCTTACCACTATATGTACAGGATACTCCTTTGGATTCTTCTATACCCACACTGCATGCTGATATATATATATATATATATATGTATTTCCCCACCATAACAAATATAGCCCCACCACCAAACTAGAAATATGATATATAAACACGTCAACATCACATTACCATCTCACCAACACCTTCAAGAAACATACAGATGGACACTACCAAAAATCACCTCTAGAATCCAAACTTACACACACAAGTTCACACCACAAGACAAAGACACTTGAGTTCTGGTTGACCAATGAAAAACAAACACAAAACTAAAAGTGACAAAATTTTCTCTTCCATAATTCATTTCCAAAGTTTCTGATGAAGCTTAAATAAAAACAAATTGTTAATTTTTTTAAAGTTTCATATTTGTTCCCTACCTTAATATATTATTTTGGATTCTGATCCAATTTATATATATGTATCTTTTATGTGCTGTGTCACTTCAGGATGTTGAGGGTCATGATTCTCTCCAATTTCTTGTTTTTTTTAGTTCTTAATAAATGTTGTTTTTTTGCCATCATAACCAAACTCTGCTCTGCCATTAATTCACTCAAACTCACCAGGTAAGTTAAGCATTGGTTTCTGCTGCTATTCTTGCCTTCCATCTCTCCAGTGAGTATCAAATTTTCCATACCCTCTTTTCTCATTATGTACTCCAGAAAATTTCATGTATCTCTTCCTGATATTAAACATCAGTCAGTTAGTTAAGTGCCAAATGTGATACATGCCTGGAGATCATGTCTCTTTCAATCCATAACTAACTAGGCAGTAGATTTTCCAACAAGTAGGTTACCATTTCTTTCTGTGGTAGACTGGTTGCCAAACAAGGCTATAGAGTCCAACCTGTCCTGCTATTCAATTCTTTTCTACAGATCAGTCAGTTAAGTGCCATATGTGATACACTCTTGTGGGATCATACCTCTTTCAATCCATCACTGGCTAGGCAGGAAATTTTCCTGCAGTAGGGTGTCATTATTTTCTGCTATAAACTGGTTGCCGACCAAGGCTATAGAACCCAACCTGTCCTGCTATTCAATTCTTTTCTGCAGATCAGTCAATTAAGTGCTATATATGATACACGCATGGGCGATCATGTCTCTTTCAATTCATGACTGACTAGGCAGTAGATTTTTTGCAGTAGGTTGCCATATCTTTCTGTGGTAGACTGGTTGCCAATCAAGGCGACAGAATGCACTGTCCTGCTATTGAACCCATAGTTGGAGGGGAAAGAAATAAATTAAAACCATTTCCAAGAGTATTTGTGCATAAATTAATGTAACAAATTCAACTGAACTTTGAACTCGGCCCTCCGATTTCTCATTCCGAGGTGATATCCATTGCACCACAACACACATTCTGCAATGTCTTTTTTGTTTCCTTGGTCTCGAGAAATTTATCATTACTCATATGTTCAGGCCATGGTATTCTCAGCAGAAAACCACATTTCTGTTGCTTCAAGTCTTGTCTTCGTCCATGAGTTGATTGTCCAACATTCATTGCCATACAGAAGGACTGATATTACATAATAGTTCAGTACTCATTTCTTTCTTTCTAACAGAATCTTCTGTTTAAAGAAACTAACACATTTGAAATCCTAAATAAAGAAATGCAAAAATTGCATTAAAAAAGAAAAGCCCCTTTGTAAATAGTGAGCTTTCAACGGAACAGTACACCTGCAAATTTCGCACATATTATAAGAGTTATGAGATAGAAAATTGCCAAACTGATGGCTTGGGAGGGTGAGACCAGTGATTTAGGAAGCAAACACCTCTGACATCACACTTCTAGATTTGTTTGTTTAGGGGTATACTAAAAATACAGTTTACAAAAAAAAAAAAAATTCTAGATTTAAAGAATTTCTTTAAAAAAGAGGCAGGTTTGGTAACGCCTGAAATGTGTCAAAATGCAGTCCAAAGTTTTCATGAGAGATTATAAATTTGCAATGGAGGCTCAACTGTCAAAAGCATTTGTTTTATTTATTGTTTGATTTATTAATAAAAAAATTCAACCCAATATATATATATATATATATATATATATATATGTGTGTGTGTGTGTGTGTGTGTGTGTATATATATATATATATATATATATATATTGTCATCCACATACAGATCTGTTTCGCTGTATCACAGCTCATCAGTACGGTTAGACTCCGATTATGTGGCTGAGTGGTTAGAACATTTGCTTTCTGACAATGAGAACCAGGTTCAAATCTCACCATGGTCAGTTTGTCTCAGGAAGGTGATTTCTTGATGCTGTCTTGGAGAAGTGATCAGAGAACCTTTGTGAAAAGTACCTGAAAATCATACCACAGTTGACTTAGGTGTTGTGAGTGAAATTGGGTAGATGGAACCCTTTGGGAGCTGTCAATCATTGTGCTAGCACAAAGGCACAAGTCATCGTGATTGAGGGTTCGAGTGTGCTGCCCTTGTTGAGATTGTTGATCAAGTCAGATCTTCTCTCCCAGAAAGTGTAACTCAGCACAATTGCAACATAAACCACAGATGAGCTCTGTGAGTGTTGAACAAACACAAATGTAACTGAGCAGGCATCTGCCACAGGAATTAGCTAGTCACCCTAGTAGACGTGTATCCTTGAATACAAGTAGCCAGCTATATATATATATCCAAATGCATAAAGAACAAAGAAAATATTTGCAATGTTCAAAACATTAATTTAAAAGTGTTCAATATAGAAATAAAGCAATGAATATTTATTATAAATTATACTTTAGAACATGTACAAACTACTACAAAACTCTACATTTTGTTTTGACATTGAAAGAACAATGTCTCAACAGGTAGTTAATAATGATGGTTACCATGATTATTAACCACTTGATGAGACATTGTTCTTTCAATGTCAAAACAAAATGTACAATTTTGTAGTAGTTTGTACATGTTCTAAAGTATAATATATATATATATATATATATATATATATATATATATATATATAGTAGAAAGTAACTAACCTAAAGAGCCAACGAACCTACCAAGGTTTCACTTAACCAGATCTTCAGGGAAGGTTGGCTACCTTCCCTGAAGATCCAGTTAGGTGACACCTTGGTAGGTTTGTTGGCTCTTTAGGTTAGTTACTTTCTTTGTTTGCTCTACTTGTATATTGAGTACTTTTTGTTTTACGTTACTCATCTCGGGTTTTTTCCTTTGGGCTACGTACTTTGACTGATGTTCAAGTGCTTAGCTCTTTCTTTTTTTATTACCATTTTTTCCTTCCGTGTATATACTCGGAGGGTTTTTCAAAATGAGTATAGCGATAAGTTTACATTTATATGTATATATATTAGGTTGCCATAAATGAAATAACACACTTTATAGGAAATTAATAAAATGCTTCTGAAATGTAAAATATCTAAATTTTTTAGTTGAAATAGGCACCATGTTGATGAATGCCTGTTCTATGTCTCATCTCTAAAAAAATTCTCATTCTTTGATGTGATAAACTGTTCAGATGTTTCAATTATATTTTCCTTATTGAAGAATGTTTTATTGCATATGAAAAGTTCAAAATGCTTAAATAAGTGATTATCAGTAGGAGAGATATCAGGTGAACATGGAAGATGAGGCACATTTTCATATTTCAGGCTATGCAACTTTTGGGCAGTTGATTGAGTGTGTGGCCGTGTGCTGTCTTGTAGCAAAATTGGGCCATTCTCATTCACAAGTCTAGAATGTTTCTTTTTTCAGGTTCTCTGCATACACTCAAGTTCTCCACTATATATGGTTGTTGTTATTGCTTTTCCTTGAGGAAAGAATAAATAATGAATAACTCTTTTGAAAAATCAACATACAGTAACTATTAACTTTTTAGGGTGTAGTGGAAGCTTTGTGTATAGTTTTGGTGATTCCCTTGCATCTAACCACTGACTTACTCTCTTACTTTTGTCAAAGAGTATCCATTTCTAATCATATGTAATGATTCGATGCAAAAATGGTGCTTTTTCCCAGTTTGTACTTATACGGTAAGATTACATGCCATTGTTTCCTTGTAATCATTTTCATTGGGTTATGAATAACAATGTATTGAAAGAAAAACTATCTGGAAAGAAAAAGTGTCAGAAAGAAGTCAAGGTTTTTTTATATACTATAGAGGTTACTTTTTTAACCCTCTAGGGCCATTCGTATCATATTTGATACAGTATTTCCCTATAAGGAAACATTTGGTATTTCCCTATAAGGAAACATTTGGTATTTCCCTATAAGGAAACATTTGGTATTTATTGACTGAGCAGTCAGTACTGCTTTCATTTGAAATTTATAAAATATTTCTCTTAAAAAATTTTTCAGGAAAATATTTCTTTCAAGGCTTGTTTTCATACTGTATCAAATATGATACGAATGGCCCTAGAGAGATAGATAGATAGATAGATAGATAGATAGATAGATAGATAGATAGAAAAGAAATTAACCCTCTAGGGCCATTCGAATCATATTTGATACAGTATTTCCCTATAAGGAAACATTTGGTATTTCCCTATAAGAAAACATTTGGTATTCATTGACTGAGCAGTCAGTACTGCTTTCATTTGAAATTTATAAAATATTTCTCTTAAAAAATTTTTAAGGAAAATATTTCTTTCAAGGCTTGTTTTCATACTGTATCAAATATGATACGAATGGCCCTAGAGGGATAGATAGATAGATAGATAGATAGATAGATAGAAAAGAAAAGAAATTAACCCTCTAGGGCCATTCGAATCATATTTGATACAGTATTTCCCTATAAGGAAACATTTGGTATTTCCCTATAAGGAAACATTTGGTATTCATTGACTGAGCAGTCAGTACTGCTTTCATTTGAAATTTATAAAATATTTCTCTTAAAAAACTTTTCAGGAAAATATTTCTTTCAAGGATTGTTTTCATACTGTATCAAATATGATACGAATGGCCCTAGAGGGTTAGATAGATAGATAGATAGATAGATAGATAGATAGATAGATAGAAAAGAAAAGAAATTAACCCTCTAGGGCCATTCGAATCATATTTGATACAGTATTTCCCTATAAGGAAACATTTGGTATTTCCCTATAAGGAAACATTTGGTATTCATTGACTGAGCAGTCAGTACTGCTTTCATTTGAAATTTATAAAATATTTCTCTTAAAAAAATTTTCAGGAAAATATTTCTTTCAAGGCTTGTTTTCATACTGTATCAAATATGATACGAATGGCCCTAGAGGGTTAGATAGATAGATAGATAGATAGATAGATAGATAGATAGATAGATAGATAGATAGATAGAAAAGAAAAGAAATTAACCCTCTAGGACCATTCGAATCATATTTGATACAGTATTTCCCTATAAGGAAACATTTGGTATTTCCCTATAAGGAAACATTTGGTATTCATTGACTGAGCAGTCAGTACTGCTTTCATTTGAAATTTATAAAATATTTCTCTTAAAAAATTTTTCAGGAAAATATTTCTTTCAGGGCTTGTTTTCATACTGTATCAAATATGATACGAATGGCCCTAGAGGGTTAGATAGATAGATAGATAGATAGATAGATAGATAGATAGATAGATAGATAGATAGATAGAAATTAACCCTCTAGGGCCATTCGTATCATATTTGATACAGTATTTCCCTATAAGGAAACATTTGGTATTTCCCTATAAGGAAACATTTGGTATTCATTGACTGAGTAGTCAGTACTGCTTTCATTTGAAATTTATAAAATATTTCTCTTAAAAAACTTTTCAGGAAAATATTTCTTTCAAGGCTTGTTTTCATACTGTATCAAATATGATACGAATGGCCCTAGAGGGTTAAACAACAAACCATAATGATACATCACTTCATGTGACAACCTCATATCATTCAGTAATGAATTAGAGCAATCTGACCACTGGCGTATGATACATCATACGCTAAAACTCTGCCTCCTTCTACCAAGCCTTCATAGATCAGAGGTAGAATCACTGACTGACACCAATTCAGTCGGATTTCAATCCTGGGTTAAAAGCAATTTTCAAATTTCATAAATTTTCAAACTTCATAAATATAATATCATACATGAGGTTAATTGAAGTCTTGTCTAATTAAAAAAATAAAAATAAATAAAAATATTTACTCACTTAATTAGAAATTTAATTCTATCCCTTAGCATCTTCCATAATTTACCTAGATTTTTTTTCTTAAATGAATGCTTTTTACAGGCTTATGCCCATATCATGTTGAAGTAGCAACACTCACAAGATCAGTCAGTTAAGTGCCATACATGATACATGCTTGGGCAATCACATCCTGAAGGAGACATGACTGACTGGGCAGAAGATTATCCCCCAGTAGGTTGCCATTACTTTCTGTGGTAGACTGGTTGCCAGCCAAGGCTATAGAACCCAATCTGTCATTTTATCTGTTTTAGGTTTGTATATATATTTCACCTTTAAGATTTTTGTATGTGTTTGATTTGGTGTATGTGTTCTTTATTTTTGTGACATTTCCAGTTTCTTTTGTTCTAATGTTTAACTGTATACACATTTGCCCTTCACATTTGATTGTGAACATTTGATATTTTGGGTTTGAAAAAGCAGTTTGTAATTTTTACAAGCACCAAAATAAATTTTGAATTTATAATGGATTAATTATGTGTTGAGTTTTCTTCTCACTCTCTATCTCTCTCTTTATATATATATATATATATACATTACTGACCATAATTATTAGACCTTCCCAGTTTTTCAAAAGAAATGATGTATTTCATACTATTTTTAGTGGATAATTCTAAATGAAAATAAAATAGTTCTGTTGTCATTATTAATTTACAAAATTTTCCAAGGCAAGAAAGTAAAGATAAACTCGTCCAAATCACCCTGAATTTTCTTTATTCTTTCATTGATGAAACTGCAATATAGGTAATTATTAAATATTTATAAATTCATTTGATGCACATGTTATTGTGCAGTATTAACAAAAGAACCATTCTATTTTCATTTACAATTATTCACTTGGCAATAAATACTAAAAAAATAGTATGAAATACATCATTGTTTTAAAACACTGGGGTGGCCTAATAATTATGGCTGATAGTTTATATATATATATATATATATATATATATATATATATATATATATATTAGTCATCCACATACAAGCCTGTTTTGCAGTATCACAGCTCATCAGTGTGGCTAGACGCATCCACTCGCCTCTGGCCGGGATCGAAACTAGACCGATTTGGTATCAGTCGCATTCGCTACTCGCTAAGCCATCGACACATCGTATCAGAGAAGGGAAATTTTAACGTGTTGTATATCAGCAGTGTTTACACATGTCAGTCACCGAGAGAACTCAATTCATTTCTGAAGAGTCACACATATAGCTGAAGTGGAAACTGTTTTTAAAATTTTCTTCTCCAGAGAGCTCAATCGTAGTGAGAGCAGAATATATTAGTCATCCACATACAAGCCTGTTTCACAGTATCACAGCGCATCAGTGTGGCTAGACGCATCCACTCACCTCTGGTCGGGATCGAAACTCAACCGATTTAGTGTCAGTCGGAGTCGCTATCCCCTAAGCCATCGACGCATGGTATCAGAGGAGGGAAATTTTAATGTGTTGTAATATATTATGCCCTCATTTTAAATTTTAAATCCAGTTACTACATCTGAAATTTACAAATTACTTTTCAGCAATGAATTGAGTTCTTCTGGTGATGGCGTGTATATAGACATGCTAAATTTTCCCTTCTCTAATTCCATGCACCTATGGCTCAGGCTATGAGTTTTGATCCTGGCCAGAAGCAAGTGGACGTCTAGCCATACTGATAAGCTGTGGTACAGCAAAGCAGGCTTTTATATATATATATATATATATATATATATATATATGGAAATTAATGAATTTTAACGAAACTTTGGTTATAAACAACCGATCATTTGAAATGAATTGTTTGAACCTTATTTTTTATCGATACTCGTATTTAAGTAAATATTCTGTTTTTTAATTAAACAGTGTTATATATTTATATCTACTGGCCTGATTATTTATGATAAATTTTTATTACAAAAATGTGTGCCATTCGGCAGGATTCGAACCTGCAACCCCTATCTACATAGGGGAGGTTACCATTTGATCTGGTAACGTCTTAGACCGCTCAACCACAAATGGCCCCCATTTTCATAATAAAAATTTATCATAAATAATCAGGCCAGTAGATATAAATATATAATACTGTTTAATTAAAAACAGAATTTACAATAATTAATTTGATTTTTTTTTTTAAGAATGCTGTTATAACAGTGATTTTTTTAACACTCACATAATGGGGATTTTTTGAACAAACAATTTTCAAAATTAGAAGAAATTATAACATTTACATCCATGGTTATATGACCTTAATAGTTATTTTATGGTATGATTACATAATAGGTATTTTTTTGGTATGATTACATAATAGGTATTTTTTTGGTATGATTACATAATAGGTATTTTTTGGTATGGTTGCATCAAATACCTATTAGGGTCACACCACCAGAGATGAAAACATTATAATTTCTACTAATTTTGAAAATTAAGCGTTCAAAAAATCCCCATTACGTGAGCGTTCTTAAAAAAAATGGTAAAATCAGTCATTGTAAATTGCCTCCACATGGTAGAACCTAGGTTGCACAATAACTTGTTTACAAATGAAATATATATATATATATATATATATATATATATATATATATATTTTAATTCAGATACTTCAATCCAAGGGAAAAAAGCAGGAAGGTAAATTCCAAAAAACCCGATCCTAATTAATATTAAAAATTTATTTTAATATTAAAAAATGATACAGGAAGAGAGCTCCATGTAATAAAATATTACAGAGCAAATAATTTCAAATGACCTAATTTTTTTAAAAATAATTTTATTTTAAATCCTATATCTTTTTATTCCCTTTTATTAATAATTATGCCTTTTTAAGTAAAGGCCTTTTTCTAATACTTCAACGTTTTGGGGAAATTAGGTTTTTGAATTTGTCCAGCGTCTGTAATATTTAAAAAAATTTTTTTCTTTAGTTTCTTTCTTTTATCTCTCTTACCACCTTTTTTCCGTGTTGCTTAAACTTACGTCGATTTAACACGGCTGTCTGTTAATTTTTAGTTACATTCTCCCTTTTTTTTGCGAACCCAGACGATGTCAATTTTTTTTCTTTTCTTATTTATTTGATTTTATTCTATCTTTTTCTTTTTCTTTTTCTTTTTCTTTCCCTTTATTTTTATTTTCATTTTATTTTATTATTTATTTTTTAATTTCTTTGCAATCTATTTAAAAAGGAAAAGTAGACTAATTTTTCTCCAGTTTCTGAAAGGTTTTTTCTGTTGCTGAGGTGATGTGTCGTCCCCCGTGGGGATCTTCATATCAAAATGGCCATTCAACATCTTTCATTTAATATATATATATATATATATATATAGATGTGCATATATAAAATATTACTGCAATGAACCGATAACAATGAATGTAAATTGATCTAATTTTAATCTTTGCTTCGTATTATCAGCCATTTATTATTGTAATGATCAAAAACCTTTTTCCAAAAGTAATCTCAATAAGTGACTGGTGCTTTATTATGAATTACCATTTGAGTAAATTACATTGGATGTATTTATATATTGTCTGAAGCAGAAGTAAGCACCAGTCATTTGTAAAATAGAGGAATGAGCGTTGGGGAATTTGTGTACCAACTCTACAATCATGACTTTCAGAACTCATGTACATTTTACACAGAGTTGTTCTGTATCCAACTCAATTACAGGAAACACACTTCATTGGCTTGAAGGCAAAACAAAATTTAAAAGAAGCAAAGAGGGGAAATGTCTGTCAACCATGAAAAGGTCACAAGGAAACAATTTAAATCATTGTATGAGAGAAAGAGAGTGAGAGAAACAGAAATCTCAAATAGTGAGGAAAGACTTTTATAGACAAGCCATATTTGTTACTTTCATTTTTTTAAAAGTTTTAAAAAATGAAAAAGAGAAAGTTATTGATGGTTAATATATTGAGTGCAATAGGTAGATTGTCGGCATTATATATATATAGAATAGGGATGTTACCATGGTTCCAACGAGAGAAAAGTGTATATCTTAAATAAAAAGAGAGAGCGCAAATGTTCTTTTGCAAGATAGTGTGTTTTATTTTTTACTAGCAGTATAGCCCGGCATTGCTCAGGTGTAATGAAAGCTTTAAAACTAATCCATGGTCCTGGAGCTCAGACTCTTTGGACATTGGCACGAAAAACTAAAAAGCAATACCTGTTTCCAGTTAAAGTGAAACTGTAGACTGAAAGAAAAATGAATGGATGTAAGTGAAATTTTGATTTCCTGGTATCAATTTAAAATTTTCTGCACTGGAATTTTTTTTTTACAACAACCACATTAACTAGATGTCTTACATTACATTTGTCTGACCATTCATCCATTTGTAGACATCTACAACAATATTCTTGTCTACAATATAAAAAAATCATGATCAATAATACAACTATCTTACACCAAGAAAACAACAAAAGCAAACTACAGATTTTCGACGGAATATTCATCAAAACACTTAAGCCTTCAATTAATAGACTCAGCTATGAATACTGCAGTAATGCTCTAAAATGTTTGTAAGAAGAACAGTTTTTTCATTCTTTAACACGTGCATGACCATGACATTACAACATCTAAAAAAATTCCATTTTGGATAATTTTCACATTCTAATGAATGCTAGCAATTTGTCAACCTTATATTTGAAGCAGTAAAAAATGTACAGTAATTTTTAGCAACACAGTTTTCCAGTTACATTTGTTACCATAACTCACATTCCTGAAGATGACCTCGGAAAGAGGTTGAAAGTACTTGGATACGTTAAGAAATGAATGAAAATAACATCTGTCAATGTTGCAGCTCATTTCTGACATCTTTTGATTGTAATACGTGAAAGATTATCCGTGAGTATGAACAAATTTTATTAAAAATAAGCAAACATATTGTTTGCAATTTATTTAATCTGACACACACACACACACACACACACATATATGAAAGTGTCAGTTTAGCGTGCATGTGTGTGTGTGTGCGCATATATATACACCATTTTGTTTTAAGTTCATGGTTGCAGATGAAAACTTGGAAATTATCCAAGACATCAAAGTGAAATTTTCATTTCCCAAATAATTTAGATACATAGAAAATATATGTGTATATGAAAGTGTCAGTTTAACATAAATGTGTGTGTGTGTGTGTGTGTGTGTGTGTATATATATATATATATATATATATACATACACATATGTTAAACTGACACTTTCATTTATACATATATTTTCCATGTATTCAAAATTATCATTTGGGAAAGTGAACATTTTACTGTGATATCTTGGACAATTTCCAAGTTTTTATCTGCAATCATGAACTTTAAACAAAATAACTGTAATCTCTGGCAAGAAGTGTGTTATTTTAAATTGATTCTTGGAGGTAAATGACCAAAAAAAAAAAACAATAAAAAGCTTGTCTGGAATCCTTAATTGCTGTACAGGGGTAGACTGAAAAGTTTGTTGGCTGTTAAGGAGTGATGCTAGAATTATGAAATCTTGAATTCATTAACGTCATCTCTTCTTATTAATAACTGTATTGTGTCTTTTCCAGTTAATTGACATCTGTTTAAAAACAACTTCAGAAATAACTAGTTATCCAACTTCTCTTGAAAATGGACAAAATTTGACATTGTTGTGTTATCAAGTCAGTCAGTTAAAGTGCCATACGTGATACACGCTTGGGCGATCATGTCTCGAAAGAGACATGACTGACTGGGCAGGAAATTATCCCGCAGTAGGTTGCCATTGCTTTCTGTGGTAGACTGGTTGCCTACCAAGGCTATAGAACCCAATCTGTCCTGCTATTTAACCCATAACTGGAAGGAAGAGATGGATTAATACCTTTCCCAAGGGTATTTGTGCGTAAGTGAATACAATGGATTCAACTGGAATTCGAACTCGGCTCCCCGCAAGTACCTGCAGTAAAAGGGTTTAGACCTGAAGGACATTCATGCTGACATGACTTCTACATTAGTGGATGAGGATCCAGCTTTAGCAACAGTGCAAAAGTGGGCAGCTGAATTTAGGAGGGGGGAAGTTGAGTTTTGAAGATAATTCAAGGTCTGGACACCCTGCAGCTACCCACCATGGAAGAAAACATTGATTGTGTGATGGATGACAGGCAATATACCTTGTAAGAAAGCTCAGAATATTTGGTACAATGAACTTGGCATGATGAAGGTTTCTGCACAGTGGGTGCCACGTCTTCTGACACCTGATCAAAAGCACATGAGGGTGATCACGTGGGAAAATCCAACATTGTTTGAGGCAGGTTCAGCTGGTTTCCTTGAATATTTCCTAACCCAGGATGAGTGTTAGGTTCATCATTTTGAGTAAGAGTAAAAAATTTTCACTTTTAAGGAAGCAATCTTTATTTTTATTTTTGTTTTGGTGTTTTGGGGGTCTTTATTTGTGAATTTCATTCATGTAAAATCTTCTAAACAATAAAGACGGAAGCTGATGATGGTTTGCCTGAAATAGATCCACACCTCCACTTCACCATGGAATAACATGTCTGTTTTTATTTCTACATATATTTGCTCTCTATGTATTTTTTATACATATATATTTAGAGCTCTCCTAGAAAGTTATCCTACCACTTTATATACAAAATACTCCTTTGGATTTTTTCTTCATCTACACAGCATGTTTATATATATATATATATATATATATATATATATATATATACAAATAGGTTGTCCTATTTTCAGAAAAGTTCTGTTGTTTATAGATTTAAGTGCTGCTGTGATGTGGCATATATAGGATGAACCAATCTTAGGTTGAAGACGCAGGTAGCGCAACACGTCCCCACAAATATATGTTCAGGTAGACCTCACAGACATATCAGAACAACCCAAGCAGTTCTGGATTCAGCAATCGGCCAACACCTGCTGGACAATCAGGAATGTGCCTCCTCGTATGAGGACAATTGGTTCATTGTCCTGCACAGTGCTCAATCGGCTTATCATCTTCGTGTTTTGGAGGCAATTTGCCTAAAAATCCAGCAGCTGAGCCTGTGCAGGCAGAAAGAGTGTTTCCTACGCTCCTTACAATTACTGGAGGGATTGTGAGTGTAACATTTTTTCTTTTTTATTTCACTCTTGTGAAATTGCATGTTTACACCCCCCTTACATTTTAATATCTGTTGAATAAAGTTTATTTTTAATTGAATTCCATCTCCCAGTATTGTAAGGTTTTCCATTGTTTTTCTGTTCTCTATTTTTGACCCCTTTGTAATAAAGCCAACGTACCCCTTGACAAGTGTTGGCTGAAAAGTTCCTCAGGATAATTATGACGTCTATTTTGTTTAAGGTTATTAACTTATTCTGTGGGTACAGATCATTATTTATGTATGTATATATATATATATATATTGACAGAGTTTATTTTTGGGTTCCTTATTTATTGAGGGAATTAGAGTTGACTTTATTCTATATATTTCAAATATATGGCTATATTTGTGTATAATTACTTTATTATTTGTGTATAAATGTGTGTGGTTGATGTGTATATTTGTATACATGTGTGTATATAAGTTTGTGCATATGGTTTTTATTTGTTTCTGCATGTGTTTTTGGATATATTCATTAGCTAATGTGTTGTTTATGTGTCTGTGTGTATATATATATTTTAAAATTTATTTGTTTGAATCAATATATATATAATGAAGATTAACAAAACTTGGTTATAAACAACTGACAATTTGAAATTATTTGTTTGCACATTATTTTTTATCAATACTCATATTTAAGTGGATATTCTGTAAATAATCAAACAGTATTATATATTTATTTCTACCAGCCTGATTATTTACGATAAATTTTTGTTTAAAAAATGTGTGCCGTCTAAATATTTTTGGTCATGATGAAGTGCTTGTGTTCATGAGTGTATGTGTGCTGGTTGTTTTTGTTGTTGATATTTGTGTGGATGTATATTCTTTTGTAGGTTTGGTATGTTATTTTTTTCCATTTGGTGACTTTTGTGTTGTCTGGTTGTTTCTTTTTTCTTTCTTTCTTTTTTTCCCACTTTTTTTTCTTTGTGATCCAGTTTTTCCTTGGTTGTGATTGAGTGTTTATACATGTGTATTTGTAACACATCGCTCAATAAGTCCCAGGCCTGACATACAGATGGCACCACTAATAAAAATACATCTGATTTTGATGAAGTACTAATCTTCAAATGGCATGTGACAAAATTTGGGCCCAACCGGATTATTAGTTTACAAATTACATTTTTTTAAGTGATGGAACTGTTGCAAATTTTCAGAACTATGGAAAATTCAGAATTTTGTGTGTTGTTAAAGCATTGGTTTCTAATGGGAAAAATGCTGTTCAAGCAAAGCAATGGCTTGATAAGTATTGTTCAGACTCTGCTCCATCAGAAATAATGGTTAATAGGTGGTATGCTGACTTCAAACACGGCTGTACAGACACAAATGATGTTGAACACACAGGTCACCCAAAATTGGCAGTGGTGCCAGAAAACACCAAAAAATCCACAAACTCATTTTAGCTAATCATAAATTTAAGTTTCATAATATAGCAAAGGTTTTGAACATATCAGAAGGCAGTAAATTTACTATTTTGCATGAATATTGTTAATGAGAAAGCTGTGTTCAAAGTGGGTGCCATGTTTGCTCACAGTTGATCAAAAACAATGTGACAACTATTCAGAGTTGTTTGAAATTATTTCAACACAACAAGAAGTTTTGCATAAATATGTGACAATGGATAAAACATGGATCTAGCACTTCACTTTAAAGTCAAATTAGCAGTCAGCTGAGTGGACAGCAACTGGTGAAAGCCATCCAAAGCAACCAAAGACACAAACATCAGCAAGCAAGGTTTTGGCCTCCGTATTTGAGGATGTGCAAGGTGTTTTGTTCATTGATTACCTTGAGAAACGAAGACCCATCAATATTGAATATTATATAGCATGATTGGTGTGTTTAAAGAGAGAAATCACCAATCACCAAAAAATGGCCACAAATGGAGAAAAAAAAGTGATCTTTCACCAAGACAACACACCATGTCACAAGCTGATCACAATGATGGCAAAACTACATGAAATGCACTTTGAAATGCTTCAGTATCTACTCTTTTCTCCAGATCTGGTACACAGCAAGTACTGTCTGTTTTGCAGACCTCAAAAAATGCTCAAGGGGAAAAGGTTTGGCTCCAGTGAAGAAATGATATTGAAAACTGAGGTGTATTTTGAGGCCAAAGACAAATCATTCAACAAAAAAGGCATCAAATTGTTAGAGAAGCATTGGAATCAGTCTATCACCCTAGAAGGAGACGATATTGATGAATAAAGTCAAATTTTGCCTAAAAGTTCTTGTTTTATTATTTAAGCCCGGGATTTATTGAGTGATGTGTTATGTACATGTGATAGTTTTGTCTTTTTAGTGGCATTTCATTTTGTGTTGTGTTTATTTGTTTTATTTTTTTTATATTTAAGTAGCAAAGTAAGTATTTATCTGATTGTTTCCATTTCACCATTATCTGGATTTTCTTGTTTAATATTTTACTTTGGTTTTTAAAGGTAATTATTGCTAATTTTTCCTCTATACATTGTTTGCAGTTTCTGCCATGGCCACTGTGTATGGGGTGCTCTTTTTATGATTTTCTATTTAATTTTAGTGGTGACATTATTTGCTTTTTTGGCTCAATATGTATTTTAACAGTGTTGTCTTGTTTTTGTATCTGTTTTGAATGATGCTTTGATTGCTAAATCTTTCTTTGAGGGTTGATTCTGTGGCTCCTATCTAATTTTTTCTTCTGTGTTAATGTTGTTTACTATGCTTTATATCTTATATTGTTGGTTAGATATTTCATCTTAAGTGGGCCATTGTCTTCATTTCAGCAGCTGCATTTATTGATGTTGTTTTGCTGGTTTAGATTGTTATTGCTGCTGAGTACTTTCTTATTGTGTTTGGTCATGATTTTCTCCATGTTCATGCAGCTATAACTAATTTTGACTGTTTTTGTTGAAGTTTTTTGATAGTTTGTTGTGTTTGGGATAATGTTTTTTGATTATATTAACAATATTTTCCTATTTTTGCTTTTATTCTATTATTGGAGGGTGGGTTGAACCACATTATATTTCTTTTTCTGATGTTTTTGTTTGGTTTTTCATTTGTGTATTCCAGCTTGTTTGAATAGCCATATTTCTTAATGCTGATTCCTATGTTTTCTGTTTTCATTGAATATTAAAATATTGCTAGAGTTTGTAGATATTCTTTTATTTATGGTTATAGGTATACATTTAAATACATTTAGTGGGGTTAGAGATTTTGTTGATATAGAAGGGGTTATTTGCTTTTCTGTATTGTTTGTATATATATTTGTGTAAATTGAATGTTATATTTAAGAAATGTAATTTTTTCAGATTTAATTTATGTCTATTGTGAATCTTATGATTTGTTTTCTTATTTTTTTCTGTGGTTCTCCCACTGCAGATTTTTAAGATTTTTTTTAGCCCATTGTCCCTGTACAAACTTTTGTCTTTATTTTTTATAATGTTTGTTAGTTTAGGTTGTCTACATTATACGTTCACATAAAACACTATCATAACTACCTATTGTTGCATCAAAATTGTCATCAGTATTAACTGTTGTATATAACGTAGAATATTTGGTATTATTGTAAAGTAAACTCCAACAGAGACACACTCAAGTAAAACTCAATGTTAAATATTTTATTAAATTTAACAGAGTAATATAATCTTAAAAATTTTGGATATTCTACAAATCCATGAGTAACGAATATTTCACAGCTAAGCTGCTGCTTTTCAGACCCAAATCATACAACAGTTAATGTTTAACATCATCCAGAAAATAGTATATATATATATATATATATATATATATAGATAAAATTTTATACATAAATATATAAAATAAATTAATGTTCACTTATCTCCTTTATATATTGAGTTTCATGGAATTACATTGATTTTCATTATTTTTACAACAAATTTTAAATGAGTTTGCAGCAGTAGGAGAAAACTGTCCAAAACAATCAAAGACACAAACACCAGCTGGCAAGGTTTTGACCTCCGTATTTCGGGATGTGCCGGGTTTTTTGTTCATCGATTACTTTGAAAGAAGAACCATCAATAGCAAATATTATATAGCATTATTGGTGTGTCTGAAGGAAGAAATTGCCAAAAAATGGCCACAATTGAAGAAGAATAAGTTATCTTTCACCAAGACAATGCACCGTGTCACAAGCCAATCACAACGATAGCAAAACTACATGAATTGAACTTCCAATTGCTTCCGCATCCACCCTATTCTCTAGATCTGACCCTAGTGACTACTGTCTGTTTGCAGACCAGAAAAGAATGAGTCTCATGGTCAAAAATTTAATTTTAGTGGTTGGAAAATTAAATTTTTGACCATGAGACTCAGGTTTGATTCTCACCACAGACAATTTGTCACCTTGATTTTATCGCACTGGAGAGGTAATCCCAACATGTTACATTTTTGGAAAGTGTATGAGAACCATACCACAGGTTGACTCAAGCCTTGCAAGTGAAACTGGGGTGATTGACTTGTTCATCAATGGTTGTGTTATGAAGTGTCAAATCATTTTCATGGAAGGTTTGAATGTATCAGCTTTGTTCAAATTGTTGATAATGACAGATTACATGCTCTCGCATAGAAAATGCAAATGTGCCTGAACAGGCCTCTGCAACAGGGACTGGCTATCTGCCAAAACATACAGGTGTGTTTGGAAATTAGTTGAGAGCCATAGTTATAAGAGAAAACTTGAAAAACATGAAAGACTTAAAGAATTTCTTTAATGAAGATGCCAGTTTCAAAATATCTAAATTGTATCAAAATTCCATAGCCGTGGTTCACTGGATCAGAAATATACAGGTGCACCACTGATTTTTCAATAACTGATTGTCAAGTCTCTCCAGACAAAATTATGAGTTAGTGTAATATCTCTTCATTTCTTCAGAAACTATGGTGGGGAATTTGAATGAAAGCAGTAATGGCTTTTATCCTGAATCTATCATAAAAATTCAGGAGGCAAAATGAGTAAATAGTAAGCACTTCAAATACCTCAGCATATGGATCAGTTATGACAAATTTAGTATAGAAGAAAAAGAAATTGAACATAGAATAGGCTGCAATAGAGGTAGCTTCACATAATACCACACATTGCTATAAAACCAAAATATTGACTTGAAAACTTTATTCTTAAATAGCCTCATTAGATTAAGACTTTCATATATGATGCCAAACCCATTCATATCTAAGATCAATGGTTAAAAATGACTTTGGGTAAATTAAGGCTGTTGATCTTGAAAAAGACCATACTTCTTCAAAACTGGTGGACTGGTGCTACCAAATCACAAACAAAAAACTTTACCAGATAATAAACCAAATCACTTAAGGACTATTAACAATTAAAATAGATAATTTATGTAACTCAAAGAGAAAATAAGGATATAAATGTTGTTGACATTCCACACTATTTCAAATAAAAGTTAGGAAGGC
>JBBBDQ010001774.1:225000-425000 GCA_037127315.1 Ascarosepion bandense
GGACCATACAAATCCAGATAAAAGTATTTACAATTCTTGAAATCTTCCTTATTTTGAAATTTCAGTTATTTTTAAACTTCCAGTTGTGCATTCTGGAAAATCCCTATTGTACATTTGAAAAAAGAATCAGTTGATACAAAATGCTTGAAGATACCAAAAGGTTGAAGCTAAGGTTGTGTAACTGACTGACTTCCAAATGAAAATATTTATAAGCTCTACATTATATATGTATTGAGCACTTTTTAATACAACTGTATCAGTCAGTCAGTTAAGTACCATATGTGATATATGTTTTGGCAATAAGTGGGCAGAAGATTTTTTCACAATAGGTTGCCCTGACTTTTTGCGCTAAATGCAAATATATACTGGTCTAATGTAATTCTGACTAATAACTGTTTAATCATGATTATTAACAATTATTATATATATATATATATATATATATATATATATATATATAATAATAATAATAATTATGCTATTCTCAAACAAAAATGAGCTGTTGAATGAAAGAACAAAAATTATGACCAAGTGTATCCATACTAAGAAATACCTCTTAGATTCATACAACCATGAATAAAAACGCCATAATTCATTTTAATCTTAAAAATTGAGCATTCGAAAATTCCCTGCCATGTGAGCCTTCAAATAAAATACCGTTACACGAGCATTCTTAAAACGGAAAATGGTAAATGGTTAAATCAGTTATTAAAAATCGCCTGAAGACACCACTCATAATAGAAACCTAGGTCGCATAATAACTCATTTAAAAATGGAAAATATTCAAAATTTCTACAATATAATTGTGTTGAAAACTTTTTAATACAAATGTGCACTGGTCTAACCCTCTTATGACCAATAACTAAGTATTAAACAATTATATATATATATATTAAAGAAATTCATTTTATTTAGTAATTCAACAAACTACATTTACTATTTATTAAATAAATAGAGCATCTACTTCAGTTTGAGTTTCCACTAAAAATAGCATTAACATGATAAACATCTGTCGGATTGATAACTAAAATCCATTATCTTAAAAAATTACTTCACTTACGTTTGGATACAAAACCAAGCAGATATGAAAATTTCAAAGAATTTAACATTAGACAGGTTTTGTTTAAAGCATGTTTGAAAATTTCCTTGTCCAGCAAGGCTGCTCTGTGGCAGAGTCGGTTAAGGCATGTCAGATCTAATGACAGTTTCACTCTGCCCCAGGAGATGCAAATTTGAATCTTGCTAGAGCACACATATTCTTCTTTAATAAGATTTCTCAAATATTCAGAGTGGCAGATTAAAATAAATATACTGTTTAATGATAAGATGCAGTGTCTAGAAAAATATGAATATCCGTGAAAAATAATATTAAAAGTGAATATATAATTATATATATGAAACAAGCTGTAACATTGACAGATGTTATTATCATTCATTTCTCAATGTTCCCAAGTACTTTCAATCATCTTTCGAGATCATCATCAGGGGTGTGAGTTATGGTAACATAAAATAACCGAAGAACTGTGTTGCTAAAAATTACTGTAAATTATTTTCTGCTTTCAATTAAAATACACGAAAGATTATCTGTGAGTATGAACAAATTTTAATAAAAATATGCAGACAATGTTTCCAATTTATTTAATCTGACATGTTTAAAAAAAGATTTGTTGCCTAATACACAATATATATATATATATATATATATATTCCAATCATCTCCTTGATCCCCATCTTTCTCTTATCCTTTCTTTGAGATCCCCAGTACTGTGTTTTTATCGCATTCTAACAGCCTGCACACTAGTGGTGGTCATGCCTTGCTTGGGGTGAAATGATTATTATAAAGAAAATTACATATATATATATATATATATATATATATATATATATATATATATATATATATCTGAAAAAAATATAGTTTTAGGGTATGCAGTATTTTTTTTTTTTAATCGTATCACCCCGAGCAAGGCGGTAACACCACTGATGTGCAGGGGGCTACGTAATAGTGAAAAGATTGGAAAAGAGAAAGCCGAAAACCACATCCTAAACAGGGAACAAGGGATTTTTTTTTTAATCATATCACCCCAAGCAAGGCGATAACGCCACTGATGCGCAGGGGGCTACGTAAGGGTAAAAAGAATCAAAAAGAGAAAACCTGAAACCACATCCTAAACAGGGAACAAGGGATGAGTCTCTTCACCTGTTCAATAGACGTGGGTGGAGTGTGAAACGGGCGATAGTTTAGTCTATCTACTCCAATTGAAAAAGATAAAAAAAAAGAAAAGGAATGAAAAGATTGGAAAAGAGAAAACCGGAAACCACATCCTAAACAGGGAACAATGGATGAGCCTCTTCACCTGTTCAATAGATGTGGGTGGAGTGTGAACCGGGCGATAGTTTAGTCTATCTACTCCAATTGAAAAAAATGACTAACTGATCAAGTTGGAGTTGCAGGAAGTTGTTAGATCCATTGTTAATTTTTTATGGGTTAAGGGCTCAGTATTAGAGTCAAATTTTTGTCATATTTTAAATATAAAAAATATTGGGTCTTATATATATATATATGTTCACCACCATATGTACATGAGTGCAAACACACACATATACATAGATTATATACATATATATGGATATATAATAATAACTATAGTAATTACAATACTAATAGTAACAGAATTAACTCTACCAAAACTAGTACTAATTAAGCTATAATTTAAATCGTCTTGAACAACCCACCGAGGACAAACTCAGAGGGAAAAACAGGGGAAGTAAAAAAGGAAACAAACAAAGTACATGAACAAAAAGTCAAATACTTGCAGGAAAGAAAAAAAACCCAAGACAACATTAAAGTGCTCAATACGAAAGTAGAGCAATAAAGACAGAAAATCTAAGTAAGAGCCAACCATATACACCATATTTCAGCTGTTGTATGCTCAGGCCTTCTTTAGAACCCTTATCTATTTCTGAAATGAGGTATTGTAATTATTTGCACTATTTACATTGGTCGGACTGTTGTCCTCATCTTTGTTGCCATATTCACCTTCAATATCTGTCTATATTTCTGAGATGAGGTATTGTAATTATTTACACTATTTACATTGTTCGGACTGTTGTTCTTATCTTTGTTGCCATATTCACAACCTTTTAGCTGATGAACCTTCTTCAGGTAATTGGAATTTTAGACTGAACCCTTTATTTTGATCACTGGAATCGATTGTTTTTGTTCCATGAGTGTAACAATGCTGCCAAACTTGTCATCTCAGAAATTCAGACAGAAATGATTTACTTATTCAAATAAAAACTCCACCCACATCTATTGAACAGGTGAAGAGGCTCATCCCTTGTTTCCTGTTTAGAATGCGGTTTCCGGTTTTCTCTTTTCTAATCTTCTCACTCTTATGTAGCCCCCTGCACATCAGTGGCGTTACCGCCTTGCTTAGGGTGATATGATTAAAAAAACAAAAAAACAAACCTACCTAGGTTTCACCCTACGGCTCATCAGGGTAAATTGGCTCCAATTTACCCTGACGAGCCGTCAGGTGAAACCTAGGTAGGTTTGTTGACTCTTGCTTAGATTTTCTGTCTGTATATATATATATATATATATATATATATATATTAGAGCCAACTTTTTTTTATTTAATATATATATATATATATATATGAAAATATGATGTCACACATTGAGTGCTAGTATTAATAAAAGAGTGCTCAATGTAATATAACAGAGCATTAAATTATATATCAAGAAATATACATTTTTCCCCACCAGTAGCACTACTCAGAATATATTCATGCACAACACTATCTTTACATTCAATTTAGCACCTGAAGTTTGTGTTGTATACGAAACTCTTGAGCTGAACTACTGATAAGATTTATTTTAAATGTTTAAGAATTTAAATATTCAGGAAGATCATGAAAAAAATGTGACATCAAAGCAGTGACAAACTGAAATTGTGAATGGTGCCTTCCAAAAGCTCAGCTAAGTATTAAGAAAGAGGAAAATGTTTTTAAAAACAAAGAAAAGAGACCTGAACTGCTATGTAATATCAAACTTCCTGTTTTTTTTTTTAATCATTTCACCCTAAACAAGGCGAAACTGACATTAATGTGCAGGGGGTTATAATGAATAAAAAAAAGATACAGAAAGATGTTGAAGAAAGGATAAGTGATGGATGGGAATTCAAGGAGATAGAAGATGGAAATTGGCATTGCATTGAAACTTTTGGAGATTGTACCTATTAGGGAAGCAAGTTAAAGGAAGGGAGCAGCAGAGGTGGGAAGTGCCAGAAAGGAAACTGTTAGAAGAGGTTCTTACATTTAATTATTTCAACAGTAAAAGGGTGGGACATTTAAGCCAATCTAGTACGATGCATAAGTTCATGTGGTTGGGGAATCAGGGAAGGAAGCTTGTCAGAGCAGAAGCCATGAAAATATTGGTAGCCACCCACGTCTATTGAATAGGTTAAGAGGCTCATCCCTTGTTCCCTGTTTAGAATGTAGTTTCTGGCTTTCTCTTTTCCAATCTTTTCACCTTGCTTGGGATGATACGAAAAAAAAAAAAACAGATAGAGGAAAGTGTCATTACTATTCTACGAAGTGACTGAATTCAAGATGCCATCTTTGGATTTTGTCAAGAATCTTGAGGAGAAATAGTGAGAGTATAGCGGGTATCTCTTATTCCTTTTCTAGTTGTAGTAGGATTCCATAGCAGGTTAACGGAATTTGGCCTTGTGGGAAGATAGCCCACTATAATTCAAAAATGATTATAAATTCAAGAAAGGCAATTAGAGTATAAAATAACATATATATATATATATACATTTCAATTAATGTTTTACAAATAAAGTAATACTTGAAATAAAAGTCCAATGGCGGTAAAAGAGTTCATAGAAAATAATAAAGAGCTGAAAGGAATAAAAAGCTTAAGAATGTGAAATCAGAATCGGAGGTATATGATTGAATGTTCATTTTGAAGTTGCCGATTCTAAGGTCAGTGAGTCAGTAAGTTGGTTTGTGTCGAATGTCTTTGAAAAGGTCGGTTAGTACTTTTGAGACAGGGAGGTGGAAGAGGTCAGAATAGTAGCCACTAGACTCAAGTCAAGGGTATATCGATTACATTCTTTTCCTCAAGTTCTGACTGTCTGATGAAGGTTTGTGTCTTGCTTTTTATATTGGCATTTTGGATCAAATGCAGCTAGTTTCGAATTTCATCCTTGTATTTGATTCTGGGTTTCTCATTGGCTGGTAAATAAAAAAAATGGTAATTTGATATTTGATTAATTTTTATTTTTCAACCGATTTTTATTCATTTGCTTTTTAGTTGTGAGAGAGCACACATCCGGTTCATCACTTTTGTTCGGTCGGTATCACCACAAGAGCACCCGACCATGTATGGCAACAGTATTCAATGCACAAACGAAATGGGAGTAAATGATGAAGAGGAAACTTTAAGGTAACAGAAATCTGATTCTGCTGAACATATGAGTAATAAGAAAGTTTCAAGGGAAATGGAAATACGCAGAATGTTTGCATTTAGAATCAGAAAGAGATGGTTGAAATTTCTAGGGCACATAACAAGGAAAGAGGGATTGGAGAATTCAACACTCACAGTACACACTGAAAACAATTTCATGCAAAGAGAAACAGCAAGTAACAAGCTTGTATAAATGGATGTCAGAACAGAGATTAGTAGAAATGGGGCAGAGAAAAACCATACTAAGAATGACAAAAAATAAAAAGTTGTGGAAGGCCTTAATCGATCATGTCTTGAAGAGACATAACACTTAGAAGCAGCAGTTATATGACTAGACAAAACAGAATCTACCAAATAATGGTCTTGGAAGCATGTGAAAAACACATTACACTTATTCTAATAAGGAATCTAAACTCTGAAGGAAGGTCAGAGAAAGACAAATAATTATATACAAAAAACAGCACAACAACAAAAAATTACACTGGTTGCTATGTCAATAAGTGACCTGAACTCAATTTTTTTTTCTCATGGGTCACCTGCTCAGCCAATTAGATAGAAGATTGTTATTTTGAATGAAAAAAACTATTAAAAGCATTACCTGTTTCTTTGTGTTGTAGCCCACAGGGAGATGTTAGTGGACAGCTTGTCAGTGTTTTTGTTATGTTTTTCTTCTCATAAGCAATATTACATATGGGATCCACAGCTGTTCCACAAATTAGGATTTTGTTTAGTACAGTGGTTCACTGAGTTACATGTTTCTTCCCTCATTGTGATTTGTCAGCTAATAATGTTTTCAAACCATTATATGCTGATAGACATAATTTTATTCCGCCTGCCAAATTATTTATTTGAAGTTACATTTCAAAGACCTTGCTTTCATTGAAAATAGGGCTGATCATACTGGATTTCACAGCATATAAAATGCAATTTCTTTCAATACTCCCTTGATATGAATTTGCACGAGATACTAGATTAGCAACTAGGTCCCACCCTTTTACTGTGAAACCAATACAATGTAACCACAATTTCTACTCCAATAGCTTCTTTTCTCACACTTCCCACCTGTGGAATTCCCTTCCATATACTTGCTTCCCCAACAGCTACAATCTCCAATATACTGTAAGGTCAATAGACACCTCCTAACACACAAACTTCCATTCTTTCAAACACTCTTCCCATCTACATCCTTAGCCGTTTATCACCCTCCTTTTGACATTTCCTATATCTAACCACTGTTTCTCACCACCTTCCCCTATGTAACCCCCTGCACAATAGTGGCAGTGGAATGCCTTGCATGGGGTGAAATGATTAAAAAAAAAACTATTATTATGATATGTGTTTTTTTATATCCTTTTTTAAAAATCAGTTTGCAAAGTAATCTTATTAGAAACGAATGTCAAACGTTTCCTCATAAGGAAACGGCTAATGTTGCCATTAAAGATATGGATAGCAGTTACTACATTTTGATCTTGTAGCATAGGGGGGGGGGGCATGTTCTTTGTACATCAGGAGTCACCAGTGTAGCAGAGGGAGCTGGTTAATGTTTCTTTGATTCGGCCTTGTGTCAGAATTAACCAAACTCCTTCCAGCTTACAGGATTTATGCAGAATTATCATCAAAAGGTTTTCATCGTTATCAGAAGGTTAGTGACCAGTTGGAATGTGTAGATTAGTGTAGAAGAGTGGAATAATAAAATATACATTTTGAATGTCAAAATAGAAATTTATTAAAAGAAAAGGAAAGTATAACATGAGTTGTAGAAATTAATGTTCAATTAGAAACA
Source organism: Ascarosepion bandense (assembly GCA_037127315.1). Taxonomy (NCBI): domain Eukaryota; kingdom Metazoa; phylum Mollusca; class Cephalopoda; order Sepiida; family Sepiidae; genus Ascarosepion; species Ascarosepion bandense. The sequence goes on from JBBBDQ010001774.1 coordinate 232,263, forward strand.
TTACTAAGAAATTAAGGGTAGAGTTCGTACAAAATGTCCTAGTAGTAATTGTTGAAATATATAAAGAGAAAAAGAAAGAGGACAATGTCTGAGTTGACCTCAAGCTTCACTCGGTGTCTCTTGCTGTTCCCATCTCTGACTTTTGACTGACACCAAAGTCATTGTGAATTTTTTGGGAAAGTGAAGAAGAAGGTTGATTTTAATTAATTTCTGATCCAATCTCAGCTGGATTGCTAGAGAGTCAATTCGGCCTTGTGCCAGATTTAACCAGACTCCTTACAGCTTACAACATTTAAGCAGAATTATCATCAGAAAATTTTTATCAGAAGTTTGGTTGTCAGTTGGAATGTGTGGATTAGTGTAGAAGAGTGGAATAATAAAATATATATTTTGAATGTCAAAATAGAAATTTATTAAAAGAAAAGGAAAGAATAACATCAGTTGTAGGAGTTAATGTGTAATTTAAAATATTATTAAGAAGTTAAGCGTAGAGTTCGTGTTCGATGATAAAGTTGAGTTAAGGAAATCAAGATTCGTAGAAAATGTTCGTAGTAATACTTGTTGAAAGGGATAAAGGAGAAAGAGAACAAGGTGCGACCTGACCTTATCTCCAGGTCAATTTGAAGTTGCAGTTACATGTTAGTTGTTTCGTCTCGCGGCTCCCGTCTGTGTGTGACTGACTGTCGCTGGTGAAGTCCTTTTATTATAATCTACATTTTTGCACTTAATCGCAAAGTCCTTTTTGATCTTGCAAGTCACTCCCATTCTTCAAAAATCATTTCAACACCTACTTGCGAAATCTGGTTTCGACTTTTACAACTTTTACAAGCACATGGTCAATCCTTTTTCTATTTGGGAAAACCAGGATCTCACACGTCATTGTGAATTTTTGGGGAAAGTGAAGAAGAAGGTTGATTGCCAGAGAGTCAAAAAAAAAAAGCCTAATTGAGCAGCACTGGCTGCTCAGCCATGGAATACTAAATGTTTTCTGATAAAGAAATGGCTAATATTACCGTGATCAAGAGAGATGCAGAGAACAGATACTGCATTTTGATCCCAGCCTTATATCCAGAGAGGGAAGAAAAGCATAACTAAAGTAGAACTGGTTGCTCACTCAATGAATGTTTTCTTATAAGGAAATGGCAAATATTACCATTAGAGATAAGGAGAACAGATACTACACTTTGATCTCTGCTCAGTGAAGAACAGCATAACTGTGCAGTCATTGAATGATAAATGTTTGCTTATAAAGAAATTGCTAATATTACCATTGGAGACGAGGAGAACAAATGTAACACTTTAATCCTTGCCTGATAGCCAGGGAATGAAGAAAACATTTCTCATTGCTAACCATTACACCTTAAGCACATTCTGTTATTCTATTGCTTCAAATATTGTTTTTAGTGGAGTTCCCTTCCACATGCCTGCTTCCCCAACAGTTACAATCTCCAGGAGTTTAAATGTAAGGTCAATAGACACCTCCTATCTCACTAACTTGCATCTATTCTCTCAAACACTCTCACCATCTAACCAACCCTCATTCTCGGTATCCTTACTCGTCTGTCACCCTCCTTCTGACATTTCCTATATCTAACCATCCTTTCTCATCACTTCCCCGCCCCTCTGTAACCCCCTGTGCAATAGTGGCAGTGGAATGCCTTGCTTGGGGTGAAACAATTAAAAAAAAAATATACCCATATTTGGAATAGATGCACCCTTTATTTTAAACAGTATTTATTTCATTTTCTGGCCTGCATAATCAAAAAACATGATAAGGAATATGTTATCTCTGGCAGGATTTGAACCTGTATCCTTTGCAGGAGGAACCACCATCTGAGGACACATTAAGTTTTCTCAAGTATGCAAGCCAGTAGATGAAATAAGTATTATTTTGAATAAATGGAAGATCTACTCCAAATATGGATATCCACTAAAAACAATGACCACTTCTTCTTTATAAGCTGTGTCCTCTCAGAATGTAAGCAATCATGGCTCTCCCCAATTTCCTGTTCTTTGTAGTTCTTAATAAATTATTTTTCCTAAACGCATTATTCATCTACTCAAGCTCACTAAGTAGGTTATACATTGTTTTCCCCTGTCACTCTTGACTTCCGTCTGTCTTGTAAGTAACAGATTTTTCTAAGCTCTCTTTCCTCATTAGAAATTTCACGTGACTCTTCTTGATGTTAAGCATAAGTTTTCTTTTTGTTTTCATTTTCTCTACAACTTTGTTGTTGCTCACATTGTCAGTCCATGGTATCCTCAGCATCCTTTTTTACAAATACATGTACATACATATGTGCAAATGTAAATGTTTACAGTTTGGTGATCTTTACAGTACATTGTGGACTCTTTTTATTTGTGAATGTGGTTTGCTCTATAACATAAAATGATTTTGTAGGGTTAAATAAAAAAAACAGTTATAAAAAATTATTTTGTAATTGTAGAAATAAAATTAATTTATATTTAATTTACAAATATTTACATTCAATTTGTTTATTTACATCATAGATATAGATGGCTGTGGATTGTCAGGCTTCAATATTTGTGGCAGAAAGATGTAAATCTGAATAATATGACTTAAACTTGATTTTTATTTTTTCACATATTTTTTGACAAAAGACATACAATCGAGAATGACTTAACTTGAAATGACGTAAATCAAGGTATAAGTCAAAAATGTGCAACCCTTTGAAGTCATTTTATCATTCATTCTGTATTTAAACTAAATACACATCTATATTTACTATATGGCAAAATTAGGATTAATTTTCATTTCTGTTTGGCAACTATCCTTCAATAATGGGAAAAGGTGAGGTGACACTTCTACATATGAAGTCACGAAAAACTACAAATAGCTACAACTATTACCCATGGGGTGGTAGAATGCATACTACTTCCTATGAGTCCATAATACTGCACTATAATGGCAATGCCAACATCTAACAAAATGAACGAACAATTATTACTTGATTATTATGAATACACACAAGCATTTTGTTTTTTTTTTTTAATCATTTCACCCCGAGCAAGGCAGAAACGCCACTGATGTGCAGGGGGTTACATAAATGTAGAAAGATTAATTAGAAAAGAGTGAGGAGTACAAGCTAGTTAGAAAGGAACAATAGAAAGCTGAGAAAGCAGGTGCAATGATAGATACATGGGCGGAGAGAACGTGAAGATTATACAGGGGAGGGGAGAGAGCTAGAGTCCAGTGGTTAGTAGGTGAGTATTAACTTTGCTTTTAAATTTCTGGAGGTTGTAGCCGTCAGGAAAGCAAGAATACGGGAGTGAGTTCCACAGGCGGGAAGTGCGAGAGAGGAAGCTGCAGGAGTAGAATTGTCGTCTGCGTTTGGCTAACCTGACTGTGAATGGGTGGGACCCAGTTGCCAGTCTGGTTGCACGGGTAAACACCTGTTGAGGAGGCATCAGTGACTTAAGCTCATCCGAGCAGAAGCCATGAAAGTATTTATAGAAGAGAGAGAGGGAGGCCACATTTCGACGATGGGAAAGTGGCTGCAGACGAGTCGCCAGATCAGTACCTATCACATTACAGACTCTCCTTTGGAGCTTGTCAAGAACACTGAGGAGAACGGCAGGGGCACCTGACCATAAATGGCAGCAGTACTCCATGCACGGATGGATGGTTGACTTGTATATATGCAGGATGGATTCAGGTGGAAAAAACATCCTGGATCGACATAGTGACCCAATCTTCTTAGCAGTAGATTTTGCTATGGATTCAATATAGTGCTTCCATTTGAGGTCTGAGGACAGGGTAAGTCCGAGGAGGCGTAGTGTATTACTCTCCGGGAGAATCATCTGGTCCATGCTTATGGGAGGCAGAAGAGGTTGCCTGTAATGGTTGACAGACAACAGCTTGGTCTTAGAGGAATTGAAGTTGACAAGCCACTTCTTGCCCCAGTTCACCACAGAGTGTAGATCCCGCTCAAGGTCAGCAGCGAGATTATGTCTGTCCGCCACGACAGGTTTCTTACTGGAGCGGGAGTATATTGTAGTGTCATCTGCGTAGATGCCTACTTGGGACTTGATCTCATCTGGGAGGTCGTTGATGAAAATAAGGAAGAGCGTTGGGCCCAGGATAGAGCCTTGTGGGACACCAGCATTCGTGCTGTAGGACGAAGAGGCACGCCCATTCAGAACGACCTTCATTTTGCGGTTATTTAAGAAAGATTGGATTAGGTCAAGCAGGCGACCGGTAATACCATAACCGTGTAGTTTGCATAGGAGGCCAGGGTGCCAAACCCTGTTGAAAGCCTTGGAGATATCCAGAGCAACCGCGCGAGCCTCGTCAGACTCATCAAGGGCCTGTAGCATGTACTCCGTTACAGTTGTTAGCAGGTCGGCTGTGGACCTGTCAAATCGGAATCCATATTGCCTGTCGGAGAACAGTTTGTGGGCGGTGAGATGATGAACTATTTCAGCATGGCTTAGGATATGAGCAGCTAAAGCTAAAACAAAAAAATTGAAGGATTCAAAGTTGGTCAGAGGAGAAAACCAAATAACAGATCTCTTGTTGACAACTGCTAATTGTGAAGCCATTATAGTACTAGCAGTATAGCCTGGCATTGCTCGGGTGTAATGAAAGCTTTAAAACTAATCCATGGTCCTGGAGCTCAGACTCTTTGGACATTGGCACGAAATACTAAAAAGCAATAGTTATTTCCAGTTAAAGCAAAACCGTAAACTGAAAGAAAAATGAATGGATGGAAGTCAAATTTTGATTTCCTGGTATCTATATCAAATTTTCGGCACTATTGTAAGAACTGCAACCTTGAAATATCTGAATATCGTTTCTTATGTCTTTATCTACGAGTGTATCAAATTTGATTAAAATCAGACCACACCTTCTATAACCCGATTTTTTCCCTGATTGATTTTCGATATTTATCGGGGGTATCTTGACACAAAGCCTAGCTAAGAACACTCGCAGATGCTTATAGTACAACTGTGTAAATTTTCAAGAAAATCGGTTCAGCTGTTTTGGAGTCTATAGTTAACGGACAAATTTCAGTTGGATTCTTTGCATTCACTTATGCACAAATACTCTTGGGAAAGGTATTAATCTGTCTCTTCCCTTCAGTTATGGGCTAAATAACAGAACAGATTGGGTTCTATAGCCTTGGCTGGCAACCAGTCTACCGCAGAAAGTAATGGCAACCTACTGCAAGATAATTTTCTGCCTAGTCAGTCATGTCTCTTTCGAGACATGATCACCCAAGCATGTATCACATATGCCACTTAACTGACTGACTGAAATATTGTGAATTTGAGAAACTGGGATCAGAAAACCAATCAATCAAAGAGGATTTGATCTAAATGAAATTGGTAAATGACCTTCAAAATGAGAAGTATCAGTATTGGTTCTAATGCATTAACGACTGGAAAAGTTGTTGCTAGAAAAGTGTGCTGAATTTGTTAAGAAACAAGAGTTAATTAGAAAACTTAACAGGACAAAATTTAAGCATGCGTTAGAAGAAATAGACATGTACGCTATAAACAAAAAAGAATAACATATACTTATTGTGGACTAGCAGTATAGCCAGGCATTGCTCAGGTGTAATGGAAGCTTTAAAACTAATCTATGGTCCTGGAGCTCAGACTCTTTGGATGTTGGTATGAAAGTCTAAAAAGCAATAGTTGTTTCCAGTTAAAGCAAAACCGTAGACTAAAAGAAAAATGAATAAATGTAAGTCAAATTTTGATTTCTTGGTATCGATATCAAATTTTCTGTACTATTGTAAGAAGTGCAACCTTGAAACTTCTGAATATCATTTCTTATGTCTTTGTCTACGAGTGTATTAAATTTGATTAAAATTGGACCACTCCTTCTATAACCTGATTTTTTCGATTATCGATTTTTGATATTTCTCGGCGGTACCTCGACACAAAACCTAGCTAAGAACACTCGCAGATGCTTATAGTACAACTGTGTAAATTATCAAGAAAATTGGTGCAGCCATTTCAGAATCTATAGGTAATGGTCACACACACAGAGAGACAAAGTTCCATTTATAAATAAGTTTAGATTTAGATATCAATATCAAAGAAAAAAACAAAAATGTCTGGCATATAAAAGAAAATGTGAAAAGTGTTTCAAAAAGAATCATTTTAAGGATATGTGTAAATCCAAAAAGAGGCAATCCAAGAAAATGAAGAGGAAATAAATATAGATGTCTTTTCATAAAAAAAAGAAAAAAAAAAGGTTGTTAAAAACTTGAATGAATGTTTTATTGGACATGCTACTAGATATGAAAGTGACATGACATTGATACCCAAACATTTCTGGAAGAAATTAGAGAAACCAAGATTAAAGAAAAGCCATGTCTAGTTGAATCAGCTTGACAGATCCATGATAAAAATGTTAGGCTATTTTGAAGCCCACGTGGAACTAAAAAATAAGTTTGATATATCACCAATTATCATAAAAAGACTCAAGGTCTAATAGGAAATGATGTGTTGAACATAAATTTGACAAAATTAATGAACAAAGTCAAAATGGAGAGAAAGTGGGATGCTAAAAATCTATAAAGCGAAATAAAGACTAAAGGAAAACGTCTCCTCCTCATATTCTCAAGATGAAAATGCCAATCCATCTACTACCAATAGTTGTAGAAAAACTAAAAAAAAATTATAGGAACAAGATCTACTTGAATGAGTTCTACCAAGAGGGAGCACGTCCGGCTGGGGTCCAAAATGACAAATTAAGACCGAATAGGACCAGTTTAGACCGGTTTTGAACCTATCCACGATGGAGGATAGGTAATGTTTTCACCAGTACCTGGACGTACGCGCTCATGGTTCCCCACATTAAAAAAAGACCTTGTGTCACATCTCTCTCAAGTGGGAGAGAAGAGTAAAATATCACCAAGAGGGAGCAAATGGGTTTTCATATTAGTAATTTTAAGTAGGATGGGAATCTGCTCATTTGTAATGACTGCAAAATAGGTGTAAACCTCAAAGAATCTATGGACTAATATCGTATTTCCAATGCAGAATGTGCCTTGGACTCCCTTGCAAGTATAAGAACATTCACTAAAATTGGTCTATAGTCAGCATACCAACTAATACTTATTGATGAAAACCTTGAAGTCGTAACAATAAACATGCCAGTAGGTTTATTAAGATAGAAAAAAATGCCATATAGAATTAAAAATGCAAATATAAATTTTTCAAAGAGCTACAGAACAAGTTATTGGTAGCTATATGGAAAAATATGTTACCAGTATGACATTTTTGTTCTGCTATTAATGACAAAGAATTAAACTGGAAAACCAGTCTGGTTTTGAATAAGTTAAAAAATGCCGGATTAACAATTTTTGAAAGGAAATGTGTGCACAACAGTAAAAAAAATATAGTTATTTTGGATTATTTGAGATATAAGGAAATCATATCACCAGAACAAATGTTAAAAGTACCTAAAAACAAGGAAGAATTGGAATCTTTCTTAGAACTTGTAAATTTCTACAGACAATATGCAGAGCAATATTTCAGTTTGATAGGACCATTTGCTACTTTAAAAAAAAAGAATGAGGAATTTATTTGGACAAATGAACAGCAAGTGGCCTTTGAAAATTTAAAAACCCTTCTGCCAAATAAGCCAACAGTAAAAATATTAGACCTTAGAAAGGAAACAGTAGTAATATTTACTCAGAATGGTCATCCTATGATGTATCTTTTTTTTTTTAATCATATCGCCTCGAGCAAGGCGGTAGCACCACTGATTTGCAGGGGGCTACATAAGAGAAAAAGATTAGGAGAGTGAAGAGAAGGACGAACCAGTTAGAAAGGAGCAAGAGAAGGATGGGAATACAGGTGTGATGACAGTTGCAAAGGTGGAGAGAAAGGAAAGGATATACAGGGCGGTGTGGAAAGAATTAGGGTAATGTAGTTAAGAGATGAGTATTGACCTTGCATTTAAATTTCTGGAGGTTGTAGCCATCAGGAAAGCAAGAATAAGGAAGCGAGTTCCACAGGCAGGAAGTGCGAGAAAAGAAGCTGAAGGAGTAGAATTGTCATCTGCATTTGGTTGATCTCACTGTGAATGGGTGAGACCCAGTTGCCAGTCTGGTTGTACGAGTAAACACCTGTTGTGGAGGCACCAGTGACTTGAGTTCATTGGAGCAGAAGCCATGGAAGTATTTATAGAACAGACACAGGGAAACCACATCTCGTCGGTGGGAAAGTGGCTGTAGTCGAGCCATCAAGTCGGTACCTATCACATTACTGATTCTCTTTTGAAGCCTGTCAAGAATATGGAGATGAACAGTGGGATCACCAGACCATATATGGCAGCAGTACTCCATGCATGGATGAATGGTTGATTTGTATATATGTAGGATGGTTTCAGGTGAGAAAAACATGCCGACACAGTGACCCAATCTCCCTAGCAGTGGATTTAGCTATTGGCTCAATGTAGTGGTTCCACTTGAGATCAGAAGAGAGGGTAAGGGTAAGGCCGAGGAGGTGCAGAACATTGCTCTCGGGGAGACTCGCCTGGTCCATGCTTATGGGAGGCAGGAGAGGTTGCCTGTGATGATTGACAGACAGCAGCTTGGTCTGAGATGCATTGAAATTTATGAGAAAAAATTGTCAAAAGCCAAATTGAACTACAGTGTAACCCTGATATAAGAGAGTTGCCCGGACCGGATAAAAGTTCTCTTATATCCGGGTTTGGTCTATTTTATATACATTGCCACAGGCTCTAATTTGGGACCAGAGAAACTATCTCTTATCTCCGGGTTTCTCTTATATCTGGGGTTATACTGACAGTGTAGCCCTGATATAAAAGAGTTGTCAGGACCGGATAAAATTTCTCTTATATCCGGGTTATACTACTCAGTTATTGAGAAAGTAGTGTTGGCCATAATATAGATGACAAATAGAGATTGTCAGTGTTTGGTTGGAAAGAAATTTCTACATAGACTTTTAGAATTCATATTTAATCCTTGGAAGGAATTTTCTAAGGTAATGTCTTCTAGAATTTTAGGAGTAGTCTTAATGTTAATGATGTTTGACTTAGATATTGAGTACATGAAAGGCATTACAATTTCATATGCAGGCACTTTGTCGAGATTGAGGTTTATTACTTTTGAGAGTGAGAAAGAGGAGAAAAAATTTGAAGATACTTTCTTATACTGGGTTGAATCTTATATTTTGTTGATAGACAAATTAGGTGAGAATATGAAATGAGATCTCATACCAAACAGTGTATTGTTCAGGATAAAAAAATAGTAAGTGTAATAATTGCTCATGGGCAAAAAGGTGTTTAAAGGAATTAAACGTCAGTTAACTGTATAAAAGGGTGCAATTTGTAATGGAGATGTAGTGATTCTGCCAGCAATACAAAGGAGCAAAATTATAAAAAGTATAAATGGTGATGTTCATTGTGGAATAATGTCTACACAAAGGAGATTAAGGCTAGAGGTATGGTGACCAGGATATTCTACAGATGTAGAAAAAAATAGTATGACCAGGATATAAGATACCCGGATATAAGAGAAACCCGGATATAAGAGATATTTATCTGGTCCCAACTTAGAGCCTGTGGTAATGTATCTAAAATAGATGAAACCTGGATATAAGAGAACTTTTATCCAGTCCCAACAACGCTCTTATATCAGGGTTACACTGTACATAAATAGGTGTAAAATGTGCATTAAAAGAAGAAAATTCAGACAAACAAAAATACATACATGGCCTAAAGAGTCCTAACCTTGGTACAAACTATACATGAATCATTTTTAAGTTAATAGAGTGGGATTATTGTTAATACTGATAGATTCATATTCAGGCTGGCCAGAAGTAATACAGGCCTTCAACAAAAGAAGTTTGATTGTGAAACAAGTGTTAAGGATCATATTTTTGAGAAATAGAAAACCCCAGCATCTGATAATGCCTCAGAGTTCTGTGACAAGGAACTATGCCAATGGTTGAACAAAATTGGATGCAAACCATATAAAATCTTCTGTACCATGTGCAATCAAATGGATTAGCAGAATGGATAGTGCAAACCATGAAAATATGAACTGAAAATAAGTGTATGATGGAAAGAAAAGATAGAAACATTTCTTCTAATATTACGTGTTAAGTGTACAAAAGAATAATTGACCAAAACTCAAAGTTATCTCACATACAAATATCTAATTTACAATAAACACAAAATGATATATATACAAAATTTATAATTTTTTGCATTCAAAACAGAAAGCTAGAGTTTACTACTGGTAGGCAAAGTGTTACAAAGGGAATGAAAGGTCAGTATCTTTACCCAGTTAAGTTAGTGAAGTATTTTAAGTGCTATACTTTTTGGAAATCCTTAAATGTGCATATAAAGAATAATTTCCAGTATGTTCAATGAAAAGGTCAAAAAAATCTATTTACCCTTTTAGTTCCATGAAGTTCTCTTTCAGGTTTTAGTTGATCGGCAACTTTTTTTAGAGATTCTTTCAGCTGGATATAAATCCTTGAATCAAAGCCAGAGTTGATAATGTCAGCAAATCCTTCTAACAACTAACTGCACTCTTCCCCAAAATCTATTTTATAGGGGCTAACACCTAATTTACATATCTCTAGAACATTTCGAATTCTCTCAATTTTACTCAAACATTCTATTCCTAATTTCTCTATTTTACAACTACTTCATGAATTAAAACTTTCTTGTAATAACAAGTAGGACTCAATAGAATTCATTACTATAACTTTTTATGCATTATTAATATTATTTTTATATATAAATACATCTTCGTAATACTAAGTTATAGGATAATATAACAGGCTAAAACCTGTCTGCCCTCCTCGGTAGACAAATTAGAGCCCCACTGACCATGTTCTATACCACCAACAAAAAACTATAGTATAAAAAGAATAATGAATGTAAAAGGTAAGATTCATAATGCAAAGTGGACATAACACTATGATAATAAAAGAAATGGAAATTAGTGTATGCGGACCAAATCAGACTGCAACTGCAACGCAAGGCTGGATGTGACACATGGTCATTTTATAGTGGGTATTCCCGGCCATATAGCCGGGCCAAAAAATGTCTGTCTATTTTTGCCCAGTCGTGGTTCTACCCTTCGGCGGAACCACGACTGGGTTATTGCTCTCTGCTCGGAAGCAGAGAGCGCCCTCTACCCGAAGGCAGAGCGCTGACAGTGTTATAGTTGAAGAATCTCAGCAACTCTAACAACAACTCAGACTGCAACATGGTAGTGATTAAGGAATTTACAGTGAGCCTGAGGGTAATAAAATCAAAAGTGTCATGTCAATGTAAGACAAACATGACAGTGAAATTGAAAGCATTGTCAACTCTGAAAATTAACAATTGTTAGGGGAACGCTGCTATGAAAAAGAAAAAGATCACAATCATCCACATCTAAACAATCTCTTAAGGAGAGGAAGAAAGATAGTAAGGAGACTATTATATCGCTGAGGTGGCAGGACAATGCCAAGAAGATGTATGCTGAGTATCTACAGCACAATATCCATGCTAAGGGATATTAATACAAATAAGACAAACACCAGAAGACAGAACAACAAATAGTAGAAGAGTGGAGAGGTTAAGTCATTAGAGTTGCAGAGAACATGGTCTGATACTCATCATCAATGACACTCCTACGGTATCAACCAACTCCCCACATGGTCAGATGCCTGAGGTAGATTCAGCACAAGGCCATTTAAGTGGGAACACTGAGCTCGTAAACTTGGACAAAAATTCTTGTCGGCTTTTCCCTAGATGAGAATCTACCCTTTGGCAAAGCCTCGTCTGGGTTCATCTCTGCTCAAAGGTAGAGAGTCCGACAAAGTGAATGATTGATGCATGCAGTCAATCTCCTCAGAATGTCAATGACACTCTAAAATTTAAGAATGATAGCTGCACTCTTAATGTTAAAATGAGCCACCATACTAGAGGTTGACCACAACTGATGTTAATAGTATCAACATTTTAGAAAGCTCAAAAGGATGAGAGCTGCCCTTTCAATCTTGTTGTCACCATATTGGAAGTAGACCATAACTGATTTTAACAGGATCAACACTTGAGCTTCATCTTACTATGTGCTGTGTCCCTTCAGGATGAAGGTGATCATGGCCCTCCACATCTCTTTATCCCTTGTAGCTTTTAACACCCCTTTTCCTGTTATCCCACTCAACGCCCGCTCTGCCATCCAGCTGTTCAAGTCTATCAAGTATGTCATGCAGTGCTTTCTCTTTTCTCTTCTTCCCTCTCTCCATCTGTTATGGTGAAACACACCTATTCTATAGTGAATAGACTCTCCCACCTAATTTAAGTTGGAGTAGTAGAGGAACCGTGGTCAGTCAATGTTGGACGATAGTAGTCGACAGTCGAATACGAAAGTAGTCAGAGACCTGGCAAGATTACACTGCATAATACATATTATATCAAGTTCCTCACATTTTGTATGTCAAACCTATTAAGACTGACTTTAGCACAAATACTAGCCTCCACTGCGAAAATAATTCCACAACACCATCCCATGAACATTAGATTCTCCATGCTCTCCTTCCTTATTACATGTTCCAGAAACTTCAACTGTTTTTTCCTGATGTAAAAAAGATGAGAATTACTTTCTCTATGTTCATAAATTGTCAGCATATTAGGAGTTGACCATAACTGATTTTAATAGGATCAACACTTGGATAAAGTGCTTAAAAGGATGAGAACTGTACTCACAATGTTGGTAAATTGCCACCATATTGGGAGTTGACGATAACTTATTTTAATAGTATCAGATATCTCAAACTATCACAATAAATGTTACATAAAAGAGTCAAAGATGAAAGAACTGGCAGCACCAAATAAACACCCACAAGAGGAAATACAGGTTTCTGTTAATATGTCTAGAAATTGTGGACAATAATTGGATTGCTTTAACTTTTGTAGCCGACATTTTCGTGGAAATGTTACTGATATACAAAGAGCTGCTACTTGAAAATGGCATCTGGAATAGGAAGATATTTGAGGGCAGACACTGATTTAACCAAACCAGCATTATATTGTGGGCTGGCAAATCAATGGTTATTTAACCTATTTGAAATTAAAAACAAAGGGAGTAACTAAATGACTGGGGTTAAATGTTTGGTGAAAAGGGTAAACAGAAGAAAACCACTGTCTATTTAGAGAATAATTTACTTTGCCTAATCCAATGAAAAAATAAACTGCTGTAAATGTTTTTCTCTATTTTAATCAACCAAAGTCCAGAAACTGGTAAAACCATGGAGAGCTCTTCTTTACAGTTTCTTTGATTTATTTTTGAAAGCAATAAATGACTGATATGAATAATTTGAGCAAAGTACATCAGATGTAAGTCAGTCAGTTAGGTGCCATATGTGATACATACTTTTGGTGATCATGTCTCAAAAGAGACATGATTGACTGGGCAGAAGATTATCCTGCAGTAGGTTGCCATTGCTTTCTGCAGTAAACTGGTTGCTAACCAAATCTATAGAACCCAATCTGTAATGCAACTGAACCCAGAGCTGGAGAGAGAAATGATGGATTATACCATTCCTAAGGGTATTTGCGTGTAAGTGAATGCAATGAATTCAACTGAAATTTGAACTCGACACTCCAATTTCTAATTCTGAGCCAATATCCATTGCACCACAACACAAATCCACATAAGATGTAATAAGTGAAAACTAGTTGGATGTTTAGATTGTTTTGGCAAACATGAACCTTTGTACCCATGATAAGATTCAGTCAGTTAAATGCCATATGTGAAATACGCTTGTGCGATCATGTCTCTAAAGAAACATGACTGACTGGGCAGAAGATTATCCCGCAGTAGGTTGCCATTGCTTTCTGCGGTAGACTGGTTGCCTGCCAAGGCTATAGAACCCAATCTGTCCTGTTATTTAACCCATAACTGGAAGGAAGAGATGGATTAATACCTTTCCCAAGGGTATTTGCATGTAAGTGAATGCAAGGAATTCAACTGGAATTCAAACTCGGCTCCCCGATTTGTCGTTCCAAGTCGATATCCACTGCACCACGACGCACATCCAGATATAATGATAAGATATAATGTTAAAAAGACATTTATTCCCATGACACTGCTTTTTTAACTACCTTCACCCCTTGGCTATGTTTGTTGTTTTAAAAAGTGATGATTAGAATTGGAATAAAACTTAAACATATGATAAAAGTGAATTTATACACTTTTTTGTTTTTGAGAATTTACAACAAAAATATTAAATACTATTAGATTGTTTATTTACAAGAATAAATTTGTATCTGCGACATTTTTTAAAATAATACCATTAGAACTAATACAATGCAATATTTTTCATTTACTTATTTATTAAGAAATAAATATGAAAACAATTTTTTATTCATAAATTTACTTCATTGTTAGAATATGCAAACCAACCATAAGAAAATCCCTACTATTTATTAATTTAAAAAGTGTGAATCAACTGGCAGTTTGCCAATATTTTGCTGACAATTCCAATAAAGAGGGTTAATAAACACTTTAATAAGACCAGCAAGCTCAAATCCTCAGTCACGATGACTTGTGACTTGATGTTGGTACAACAACTGACAGCTTTCAAAGGGTCCCATCTACCCAATTTCATTCACAAGGCTTGGGCCAAACCATTGTTTGGTTTTCAGGCACTTTCCAAAGATGCCACATGCTGAAATACCCTCCCCCAGACCAATAAAACAAGGTTACATTCCTGACAAATTGACCATTGTGAGATTTAAAACTTGATCTCCTGGTTAGAAAGCAAACATTCTAATCACTTAAACACATGCCCATAGAGACAATTATATACAAACAAAATAACATTTTTTAAAAGTTACATTGTGTATGTGTAGATCTACTGAAGGTGTATTTGACAATTATTGGAGAGGTACATAAAATAACAGCTGACTCTTGATTAAAATGTTGAGTATATTTTTATGAGAGTCTATTCTATATACTCGAGCAACCAGACTGGCAACAAGGTCCCACCCTTTTACAGTTAAATCAGCTAAATGCAGCTGCCACTTCTACTCCTGCAACTTCTTTTCTTGCACTTTCTGCCTGTGGAACTCCCTTCCCTTTACTTGCTTTCCTGATGGCTGCAATCTCCAAGAATTCAAATGCAATGTCAGTTCCCATCTCTTGTCCACTTGACTCCAGTCTTTTTTTTATCCCTTCCCCATCACCTTGTGTATCTTGTTCTTCTCCTTTCTCACTCTATCCTCGCAACTGTCTTCACACTGGTATTCCCATCTTTCTCCTGGCCTTTTTTTCAACATCCCCTATATCTGGTTCGTCTTTCTCTTTGCTCTCCTCCTGCTTAAACTTTCACTCTTCTCTTATGTAGCCCTTTGCGCACCAGTAGTGGTACCATCTTGATTGGAGTGAAATGATTAAAAAAAACAAAAAAACAAAAAAACAGATGGTTCAGAGTAGATAGGCAGTAAATAATAACATTGACATCAAATTTGTCATCAATGTGGTAAATGGTTTGTTGCTTTGGAGCTTTGAAATGCTTCAACCCATTTTGTTCTAACAGTTTCCACAATTGGAGATTTCCAATACATTTCTAACACGTATTTTTTTTCATCAGAATTTGAATTATTTGCCATTATTGGTTCTATGAATTATCTGAGAAAAAAAAAAACAGATTAGATTTAGATAAATTCAGTTATAAAATTGAAAATAATAAAGAAAAATACCATTGTAATAATATAACCTATGCACAAACCTATTCAACCTACTGTCCAACTACTTTTGGACCATTTTGTATATATAAGAATTTGGCAGAAAGTTGTTCTGTTATCAGAACAAGACTTTCAGAATTTGAGAGTCAACAGTAAAGATGTGTTTGTCAGTGTAGAGTCTCCCACCCGATTTGACATCCGCGACAGGCAGGATTTTGTCGTCGCCGTCAAATTTCAAACCCTCCGTGGAGCATGAGATGAGGGATCGCTCGTAGACCACTTGACTTCAGGCTCGGGGTGTCGTACTTAGTAGAGCAGCCACCACATTGCGATCTATTGAGACTAAGCCCTCAATCGACTCGATTCGTCCTCCATGGTGAGATGGCCCACGCCCGACAAAAGTGCGTTAATGGGGTGTTGGTGACTCGATTTCTTTTTTTTTTGTCTTTGGCACTTCCGCCATCTCTGCCACAGATGGTTTAAGGGTGATCGTTTACACGCTGACAGCCTCACAACCTTTTTGCTTGCTGTCGTTGCTCTCTTTCTTCATTAACATATTGAGGTTGTCTTTGCATGTTGTCTTCGATGACTTCCGACTTGCGTGGTCGTGGTGGCACTTCTCCTCGACACTATGTGCCGACGGGATCGGGATACCAGACGTTACCTTTGAAAACTGGACAGGGTCTAAATAGAAATTTGAGACTGTTCACTTCTGACATTTTTCTTTTTTTTTTTATTTAGGGGCAAGCAAGAATGTAAAAAGAACAGAATCTAAACGTGAAAACAAACTTAAGCTGAAGCAGGTGATAAGATAGCTGGTTTAGTTGAACAAGGAGAGACAGATATTCATAAAGATCAGTGCTACTGTGTGTCACTTAAACTGAAAGAAAAGGAACCAACAGAAGGATGTTTAAAAATTGGCAAAGAGGAATGTTGAGTTTGAGTTTTGTTTAGCGGCATATCAACACCTCTGTGGGTTATTTAATGCCAAACAGGTGGAGTTTTAAGGTATTTTTTTTATGTTCGGTTATAGTGATTTTGATTTAGTCAGATTTCGGTTATAGTGATTTTGATTTAGTCAGATTTTGATGAAAATTTATTTTATTTTAGAAAACTGAAGAGGTTTTCTAGTTTTTTTATTTAAAAATGTATTGCTGGTAATAATTTATTTTTCAAAAATGTAAATTTTTCAATAAGTCTCTTTTTATACTTCCGTAGTGCTTTGACCCCAATTTAGGGGTTAACTATTTGCCCATAGCTGGGACCCTAACAGGTGCTACCACCCCAGGTCAGAGTGGACCTGAGAACAACAGCAATTAAGAGATGGTTCCATGCACCTCACAACCTCCCAATTAAAGGCCTTGCTGCTGGATGTAGTTTACCATTATACCCAGGACCAAAAGGAATATCGAAAGACATTCCTAGCTAAAAAGACAGCCGATGCTGGATAATATTCCTTTGACCTTAGTGGGTTTTCTTTCTTTTCTGAATGTGACATTTTGGTATTTTATGCAATTTGGGGCCCAGTTTCTTTGACTCATTTCCTCTGAATCAATGGCTGTCAAGCATTTATCTTCACAGTAAATAAAAATCTTCATTGTCTAGATTAGCGAGACAGAGCAAGAACACTCAAAGACGGAGAACTCTAGCTGCAATTCAAGTTTCATGGTTTTCCAATCTTCAGGTATTCTAGTTACATGAAAATTGCAAGACTGTAAAACTTGAGTTATGACTCAAACTGTCGGTTCAGTATATATATATTTTAGAAAAATTTCATGGGTAATATGTATTTTGCAGCAAATCTGTATCATTTGAGTCCGACGAGCAGCAAGTTTGCTGCAAAATATGTATTACCCATGAAATTGTAGAATATCTCAATTTTTTCTAAATTATATTACTCTGTGAAATTAAATAAATAAATTTAACATTGAGTTCTTTTGAGTTTGTCTCTATCAGAATTTACCTGACTTAAATACCAAATATTCTGCATGCGATTGATTCATACAAAGTATGAATTGTTTCCAGAGGAATTTTTATCCATTCTTCAGCTACAACATTCTCCAATTTTTTCACTGATGATGGTGAAGAATATTGACTCCTCACTTTTTTAAATGTTCAAAGATGTTTAAATCTGGAGACTGTGGTGACCAGGTAAGATGTTCTACTTCACTAGAATATTCCTCATGACATTCAACTACAACTTTAACAGTATGAATGGGTGCATTATCAAAGATGACATTTTCCTCTGAAAACAGTTCTGAAACTGAAGTTGATCACTTAAAATTCTTAAGTAGTCCTGATTGTTGATTTTAATAAACTTATTTAAATAATATGTGAAAAAAATTACAATTTTAGAAAAAATAATGAAGTAGTAATAATATTAAATTAACAAACATAAAATAGACAAACTTCTGACAGTTCAAATTTTCCAAATTATGCTATTACAGAACTCGGAGTTTCCATTATTTTGCATATATATATATATATATATATATATATAGTCATCCGCAGACAGATCTGTTTTGCTGTATCATAGCTCATCAGTATGGTTAGACTCCAATTGCTTTTAACCCAGGATTGAAACCCCACCAAATTGGCGTCAGTCGGCAATTCTACCTCTGGGCTATGGGTGCTCGGTAGAAGGCAGACTTTTTAGCATGTATATTATCATTATACACACCCAATAGCCAGAGTGCTCTAATTCATTACTGAATGAGAGATCATATATACACTACCAGCCATAATTATTAAGCCACCCCAGTGTTTTAAAAAAATGATGTATTTCATACTATTTTTTAGTATTTATTGCCAAGTAAATAATTGTAAATGAAAATAGAATAGTTCTTTTCTTAATACTGCACTATTATAACATGTGCATCAAATGAATTTATAAATATTTAATAGTTACCGATATTGCAGTTTCATCAATGACAGAATAATGAAAATTTAGGGTCATTTGGATGAGTTCATCTTTGCATCCCTGCCTTGTAAAATTTTACAAAGTAATAATAACAAAAGAACCATTCTATTTTCATTTAGAATTATCTACTAAAAATAGTATGAAATGCATCATGTCTTTTAAAAACTGGGGTGGCCTAGTAATTATGGTCAGTACTATATATATATATATATATATATATATATGTGTGTGTGTGTGTGTTAAGTGGGGGTGGATGTGATGCTTTCAAAGATAAGTCTTAGGTATGCTCAGATCAAGTGTGATCTCTGAAGAGGCACTCACTTTGATTTGCCAACTAATATGCAGTCTTGGAAATGTGTTTCTTTGTGAGTGCACGCTGTTTTTGAGGACAGGTTATGTACAACAACTGAAAGGTCATTGTAACAACCAGAAGCAAGCCAACTATGTCTCATTATCCTGCCAACAATACCTGTGTTGCTTATAACAGGGTCTGCAGATCATCACTTGCATTCAAAAGTAGTAAACAGGAGAGTTGTAGGCGAAGCAGATCCAATCAACCCAATCAAGAATACAGAGTTTAACTGTCATATATGGCTGATAACTATAATAAATGAGTGTTGGTATCAATTCTGAACACAGAAACAAGATGAAAACCATTACAAGTAATACAAAGGGTGAGGAGGCGACTCTCCTTTGAGTAAGGTGTGGTGATCACCACATATATATGCTTGCATAAATATGAATGGAATAAGATATAAACAAAATTGTATTTAAAAAAAATGATATTTTTTTAAGAGATGTATTGTGTATGTGGATTGTGGTGCAGTGGGTATCTGCTTGAAAAGAGAAATCAGGGGAACTGAATTCGAATTCCAGTTGAATTTCTTGCATTCACTTACGCACAAATACCCTTGGGAAAGATATTAATCCTTCTCTTCCCTTCAGTTATTGGTTAGATAACAGGACAGTCTGGGTTCTATAGCCTTGGCTAGCAACCAGTCTACTGGAGAATTACTGACAACCTACTGCGGTATAATCTTCTGCCCAGTCAGTCATGTCTCCTTCGAAACATGATTGCCCAAAGCGTGTATCATGTATGGCACTTGACTGACTGACTGACTGACTAGATTTGGTAATGATGTCCGTTGTGGTGCAGTGGATATCGGCTTGGAATGAGAAATCAGGAAGCCGAGTTTGAATTCCAGTTGAATTTCTTGCATTAACTTACACACAAATACCCATGGGAAAGGTATTAATCTGTCTTTCCCTGCAGTTATGGGTTAAATAATAGAACAGATTGGGTTCTATAGCCTTTGCTGTCTACCCCAGAAATTAATGGCAACCTACTGTGGGATAATCTTCTGCCCAGTCAGTCATGTCTCTTTTATGACAAGTGTATATCATGTATGGCACTTAGCTGACTGACTAATTGTGTGTGTGTGTAGATCTACCATAGGATATTTTACAATTATTGGATCAGTATACAAGATAACAGTTGATAATTGATTAAAATGTATGTTTTTTGTTTTTTTTAATAAGTTGGATTGTTTTAATCGAGTTAGGGAATATTAGATTATTTTCCTCTTTTATTTGTGTTACATTTTTTTCTTCAGTATATTTTCTGAACCGTTGCTCATTAGATCACAGAGGCATTAGTTCTCTGGTGCTCACAGGATAAATGACCGTTTGGGTTTTTTATTGTCTGCATGCATGAGTGATTCATATCTGTGTGAGTGATTTATTTATGTGATTAATTAAATCTCACACCATTTTGGTTAGTTAACTGTTATTTCTAATGATCAGAACATAAATATATAAGAATTTTTTGAACACATAACTGGAAGGTTTTAAATAAGGGAGGAGCTGGTCAAGAATTACATGATTTGTATGATCATAAAATGTATTTTCTGATGTGTTTACTTCAGACCTTTGATTTAGTAACCTTTCTTGTTCTGGAAATAATACTGTGGCTAACTTTTCTTCTTGGCACAATCCGCAGAGATCTCCAACGTTGCAAGGCCTGGCCTTCTTTTTAAAATGCTCTGTTACATAAGGGTCTTTGCTACTTTTTCTTTTTTTCCACATGTGATTGGTTAATTTGGTACAATTTTTAAGGCTCTCAAGTTTGAATGTAGACTTGTGATTATATCAACATTTTTTAAGATTTCTTTTGATGCATCATATATATATATATATATATATATATATATATATATATATATTCTTTGTCCATCCATATCTTGTATATATATATATATATATATATATATGAAATGATTTGTTTGAAAATTATTTTTGATTGATACTCATATTTAAGTAGATATTCTGTTTTTAATTAAACAGTATTATATATTTATATACGATAAATATTTATTATATATTTATTTATGATAAATTTTTATTACGAAAATGTGTGTCATTCGGCAGGATTTGAATCTGTGACACCTATCCACATAGGGGAAGCTACCATTTGATCTGGCAACGTCTAAGACCTCTTGACCACAAATAACCTCCAGTCTAAATGAGGTTTTAATCAAGCCTATATAATCTTAATCTTTGTTGATTTTCGTAACATGTTTACATTTGTTGACATTACAATACATTTCAGAGCAGATATGGTTGTTGCGATGAATTGAAAATTGTGTTATGGCAGTAAAGCCACTAAGATGCAAACAGTTACAGAGTGTTGGAAAAAGTAGGAACAGAAACATTAATCAAGAGGAGAAAGAAAAAAGTTATCAGAAAGACAGTAGGTAGTGATTAACACAGCATTTTTTATATTTTTACAGACTAAAGTTGGCTGGAAAATATGGAACTGGAAGGGAGTTCCACAACCAAGAAGTGCAGGAAAAGAAAAAACTGCTAGCATAGAACTTACATCTAACCAGCTCAGTGGTAAAATTGATAAGATCTCGATGCCAGCCTACTAGTGAGCTTAAATTTATAAAGTTTAGGTACCATAGCAAAGGGCTTAACTGAACACTGAACAATCACTATAAAAGTATTTATAAAAAAGGCAGACAGAGGCAACTTCATGACGATGGGTAAATTATATATATATATATAAATCCTGTCGAATGACACACATTTTCATAACAAAAATTTATCATAAATAATCAGGCCAGTAGATATAAATATATAATACTGTTTAATTAAAAAACAGAATATCTACTTAAATATGAGTATCGATAAAAAATAAAAAATAATGTTCAAACATATCATTTTATATATATATATATATATCCAGGTAAACAGAATCAACAGTTTTAGAATTTCCTTTTATAAAAAAGTGCTCAATAGAACATATATCATAGAGCAGAATACAATTATAATTAAATTTGCTTTTATTTAAAATGAATTTAATTTACATTGCAATACGGAAATTAAGAATTTAGAATTAATTTAATTTACATTGCGACACAGAAATTTCTATGTAAATAATTTTCACAATAAATCAACATTGCCTGACAATGTGGTAAAATCTCAAAACATCTTTAATGTCACAATATAAATTAATTTAATTTCAAATAAAAGACAAATTTAATTATATATATATATATGTATGACTTGTCTCTCAATGAGGCTTCTCGCTTCAAACGTCTGTAGTGACAAGTTCATTTTAGACTTGAAATGGAATTCATATATATATATATATATACAATCCATTGTCAAAGCTGTTGGAGAAGTGGTTGGTTTATTGTACTGCTTCAGAAAATACTTAACTTCTTTGGGTATATCTTTTTTATACAAGAGTCATATCCGACAAATAAAAACAGAGTAATGCAGCCATGTGGTGTGGTGGATATCATTCGGAACAAGAAATTCGAGAGAGTCGAGTCCAAACTCCAGTTGAATTCCCTGCATTTACTTATACGCAAATACCCTTGGGAAAGGTATTAATCAGTCTCTTCCCTCCAGTTGTAGGTTAAATAACAGGACAGATTGGTTTCTATAGCCTAGTCTGGCAACCAGTCTACTGCAGAAAGTAATGGCAACCTACTGCAAGATAATCTTCTGCCCAGTCACTCATGTCTCTTTTAAGACATGATCTTCCAAGCGTGTATCTCGTATGGCTCTTAACTGACTGACTGAATATAATAGTTAGAAACATAATTAAAACTTCCACTAGGTATAAAGTGGGGGTTCGGTTTTCTATTGTTATTAAGTAATAAACTGATCCCCCATTAATTATACTTAATATAATAATGTAATGTAATCTATCTGTTCTCCCTCTAGTTATGAGTTAAATAACAGGACAGATTGGATTCTATTGCCTTGGCTGGCAACCAGTCTACTACAGAAAGTAATGGCAACCTACTGCAGGATAATCTTCTGCCTCATCAGTCATGTCTCTTTTAAGACATGATCACCCAAGCATGTATCACGTATGTCACTTAACGGACTAAATTCAACCATATTTGGGTTAAAGCTGCCAAGTCCTCACTTCCCTGCCTTGATAGAACACAAAGTTATTTATGCAGCCTTACAGATGACATCCAAAAAAGTAATGTCCACAGTGAGTTCTTGCTTGAGAGTCAGATATTCAATCAGCATGTCTACAAAGAGATCCTGTGGAATTTACTTTGCTCAGGGCATGAGACTAGATGAGAGTTGTGACAGGACAAATTGCAGCTCCTTCACCACGACAATGCACCTGCTCACAACACCTTGAGGATCTGGCGGCTACTTGCTGCGAAGTACATTGCTGAACTGGAACAGCCACCCTATTCATTTGATCTTGCTCTGTGACTTTTTTCGTTACCCCAAGCTCAAAGGGATCATCAAGGGGACTTGTTTTGAAGGTGTGGAGGCCATCAAGAGGGCAGTAATGATGAAGCTAAGAGGCATCCTAGAAGAATCCTTTCAGCAGTATATAGAATCATGGGAGAGAAGGATAGAAAATACAATGGCAATATCAGTCAGTTAAGTGTCATATGTGAAACACGTTTGGGCGCTCATGTCACGAAAAAGACATGACTGACTGGGCAGAAGATTATCCTGCAGTAGGTTGCCATTGCTTTCTGTGATAGACTGGTTGCCAGCTGTAGCTATAGAACCCAATCTGTCCTGCTATTTAACCCATAACTGGAGGGAAGTAAATGGATTAATACCTTTTCCAAGGGTATTTGTGCGTAAGTGAATGCAATGGATTCAGATAGAATTTAAACGAGGCTCCACGATTTATCGTTCTGAGCCTATATCCACTGCACCACAATGCATACACTTATGGCAATATAAGTTTTATAAAAACATCTTTCAGTTTAACATACCAAACATTTTTCAATCCAGTATTTGTTTATACTTCTGAGATGAGGTAGTATTTATATTTTCTGTTGATCTCATCCTTATTGCCATGCTTATGACATTTCAGCTGTTGTACACTCCATCCTTCTTCAGGTACTAGGAATTGTGACCAAGCCCTTTATTTTGATCACTTGGGTATATCATTCTCAAAGAGTTCTTCCAGTTTCTTGGTGTATTCTGTTTTGTCCATAATTACAGTTGCATTGCCTCTGCGAGCAGGTAGTATGATGATGTTCTCATTCCTTTGTAGTGTCTTCATTGCCACTTCCTCTTCTTTTGTGATGTTTGATTTGGGTGGCTTGGCTATCTCTAATGTCTGCCTCAATTTCTATGTTAGCTCATCTGCCTGAGGGATGTTCAAGGATATTTCCTCGATTTGGGCAATAATGTCCAAGTATGGTATGTGCTTGATGAGTGATTGAAATAAAGGGTTCAGTTCAAAATTCTTAGCACCTGAAGAAGGCCGGTGCATATAATGACTGAAATGTCATAAACATGGCAATAAAGATGAGGACAACAGTTTGAAAAGTGTAAATAATCTTTCAATCCAATGTACTAAATATATTCTGATGCACTCAAAAGTCATGTCCATAATAACAAATCAAAATAATAAACCTAATAACAATATCTACAGTAGAATTAAACCAATGTACACCATCACACAGAAATATATATCTCAAACTTTACCTTGATATGCTATGATTTTTTTCTCAATTATAGAATTAGTCTGAACACTAATAAAGTAAATTTAGCCACATCACAAAACAGGTTGCATTGTATGCTACTATATGTCTGGTTTGGAAATACGAGGGTCATTCAATAAATAAGGTGAATTTTTCGGTATAAGAACCTCTAATAAAGATAGAAGCTTACCTTTTTTTTTAATTTTTTTCCTTTACTTCTTTTTCAAAGGGATTTAATTTTTTTGCAGATTGAAAAAAGACTTTGAGAGCTTTGGAGATTAACAAAGATGGCCAACCAAGAAGCCGGCTCCAGGATTAAACAGAGGTCAGTTATCAAGTTTTTGGTTACTGAAGGATGCAAACCGGTTGAAATTCATAGACGAATATCAACTGTGTATGGTGCCACATGTTTCAGCCAAAAAATGTCTATAAGTGGGCTAAATTGTTTAAAGAAGAACGGAGCAGTGTTGAGGATGAAGACAGTCCTGGGAGGCCTACAGAAGTGAGGTCTCCTGAGGTGATCAAATCAGTCAATGACCTCATTCAGTATGACAAAAGGGTGACAGTGGATGACATTGCAAGGACTTTGAGTCTATCTGTTGGGACAGCACACAAAATTGTCCATGATGACCTTGCCTACTCGAAGGTCAGCTGCCGGTGGGTGCCAAAGATGCTTACTGCAGAGCATAAACAGAAGAGCTGGGCTAGGAACTGCTCCCTCATCCCCCTTACAGCACAGATTTTGCCCCTTCAGATTTTCACCTGTTTGGTACCTTGAAAGCATTCACGAAAGGCACGAAGTTTGAAAAGGACGATGAAGTCAAAAGTTTTTTTTTACGCTGAGGGAATACGGAAGTTTGTGTGCAGATGGGAAAAGTGTTTGACACTGCTGGGAGACTACATAGAAAAATTTAAAAAAAAGTAAGCTTCTATCTGTATTAGAAGTCCTTATACTGAAATATTCACCTTATTTACTGAATGACTCTCGTAGTATAAAATGCTAATTAGTTTATGTTGTAGTGGAATATATTGCTACTGTTCTGGTACATTAAGATGGATGAGTTCATCTGTTATATGAGAAACATAGCTACTGATTGGCGAGGAGTGTGTATGGTAGTGTATATTGCAGTAGGCTAATCTTTCAGTGATGCTCTCATACAGAATAATCTAGTTTGCTCTACGAAATCTGTATTTGGTAGTTCACCACTTGGGTGCGCAATTCTTTATTGTATCTTTCCCAAGGATACAACAGTTTATAATACAAACAATAAGTAGCAAAATATCACCGTCTTTTGAAAATGTATATATACTTTAGCAGCAGTCAATGTAATTTTCACAAAGTCATATAAGTATGGATGCATGTTGCGGTGCAGTGGATATTGGCTCGGAGTGAGAAATCTGGGAGCCGAGTTCGAATTCCAGTTGAATAGCTTTCATTCACTTACATGCAAATACCCTTGGAAAAGGTATTAATCTGTCTCTTCCCTCCAGTTATGGGTTAAATAACAAGACAGATTGGGTTCTATAGCCTTGGCTGGCAATCAGTCTACCACAGAAAGTAATGGCAACCTACTGCAGGATAATCTTCTGCCCAGTCAGTCATGTCTCTTTCCAGACATGATCTCCCAAGTGTGTATCTCATATGGCACTTGACTGACTGACTGAATATAATAGTTGGAAACATAATTAAAACTTCTACTGGGCATAAAGTGGGCGGTCGGTTTTCTATTGTTATTAAGTAATAAACTGATCCCCCACTAATTATACTTGATATAATAATGTAATATAATCTATCTCTTCTCCTTACACCTATGAGTTAAATGGCAGGACAGATTGGGTTCTATAGTCTTGGCTGGCAACCAAATATAATGGCAATCTACTGCGGGATAATCTTCTGCAGAGTCAGTCATGTCTCTTTCAAGACATGATCTCCCAAGCATGTATCATGTATAGCATTTGACCGACTGACTGACTGACATATTCCCGCTGCAGCAGAAGAGTTAATAAAAGTTACAAATAACCGGAGTGTCCTGAAACTATTTGAACTCCATAATTTTCACAAATTAACATTATATTCCTATGTCTAAATCAGACACATTAAAATATGGATCAGTTAAAAGAGCAAAAAGCAAAGACCCAAATGCATTTTGCCTGTAAATAACAATGCACAGTGTTAGTGCCCTTCTATAATTGCTGCGAATTGGCAACAAAAGAGTTTGCAAGTTATTCTTGTTACACCCTGTGAAAATGGTAACCTCATTTACAGAACAATGTTGGTTAATGCCATACTCAGAGGAAAGAATACTTTTGAAAACATCAAAAATAATTGTGTCTAATGCACCAAAGCGAAAGAAAATGTGTATTTTGCATTGAGTTGATAGAAAATTCATGGGTCATTAAATAGAAAAATTCTAAGTCATCTACAAGATATTACACTTAAGGGAAGTTAATTTGAACAGGGTGCAAACTGCTTACTGTACAGGCTTTTATCACTGACATTTATGATTCAGTCTGTTAAGTGCCGTACATGATACATACTTGAGTGATCATGTCTTGAAAGAGACATGACTGACTGGGCAGAAGATTGTAGATTGCCATTACTTTCTGCTGTAGACTGGTTGCCAGTCTAGGCTAAAGAACCCAATTTGTCCTGTTATTTAACCCATAGCTGAAGGAAAGAGATGGATTAATACCTTTCCCAAAGGTATTTGCTTGTAAGGGAATGAAAGGACTTCAACTGGAATTTGCACTTGGCTCTCCGAATTCTCATTCTGAGCTGATACATCCCTGTGACCTCTCTGAAGATGGCTCATGTGAGCTGAAAGCTTAGAACCAGCATAATAAAAAAATATCCAAATGTTGTTGAATTTTGCCTTTATTTTCACCTGAAATTAAAACCAAAATACAACGTTTAAAACGACTCATGATTAAACAAAATAGACATTCATTGTCTGTTATATTTAACAGTATATGTTTAGAATATATATATATGTGTGTGTACTACCGTCCATAATTATTAGGCCACCCCAGTTTTTAAAAAAATGATGTATTTCATACTATTTTTAGTATTTATTGCCAAGTGGATAATTCTAAATGAAAAGAGAATGGTTCTTTTTTGAATATTGCACTATAACATGTGCATCAAATGAACTGTTCTGGTGTCCAGTTTTTGTGCTCTCTTCCCCATGCTAGTCTCTTCTTATTATTGGCTGGCCAAAGCAAAGCAAATAATAACAAAAGAACCATTCTATTTTCATTTAAAATTATCTACTTGGCAATAAATACTAAAAATAGGATGAAATACATCATTTCTTTTAAAAAATTGGAGTGGCTCAATAATTATCATCGGGAGTGTACACACACACACACACACACAGACACACACACAGACACACACAGACACAGACACACACACACACACACACAGACACACACACAACACACACACACACACACACACAGACACACACACACACACACAGACACACACACACAGACACACAGACACACACACACAGACACACACACACACACACAGACACACACACACACAGACACAGACACACACACACACAGACACAGACACACACACACACACACACACACACACACACACACCAGGCTGCAAGTTTGTTTCCAGCTTCTGGATTTCTAAGGATCACCAAAAAATTGAAGGTTGCATGCCTTTTCCAAAACTAATTTACAAGCTCACTTTGGACCAAAGAGATTACTCTCCCTAATGTGTTTTATTATATATTCAATAATAATATTAACAACAATGAAATTAACTCATTGTTGCATTAGGTTTTATAAAGAGTATATATATATAGACTATAGGCCAAAAGTTTTGTGTCATGTTCAGGATTTTTAGTAATCACCTAAAAATTGAATGTTGCATGCCTTTTCCAAAACTAATTTACAAGCTCATTAAAGACCAAACTGACTTACTGTCCTACAAGCATTTTCTCATACATCCAATAATAATAATAATAATAATAATAACAAAAATGAAATTAATCCATTGTTGCATAAATATTTCTTCAAATTTAAGCTTTTTTTGCCTTAACTACTTTATGAGCTAATAGAAATCTGAGGCTTGGTGAATTTCCAATTTTAGGTGATCTTTTCTTTGAAAACATTGGACACTAGGCACCAATAGGTTAAATAGTTTCATCATCAGAGCTTAGTAAGAGTTTATTGAACCAAAGAAACTACTATAATTACTAATTATTAAAGCCAGAGGGTGGCTCTAAACTTTTGGCCCATAATTTATATATATATATATATATATATATATATATATATAGTCTAGAAAAATTTTAGTTATTCTACAATTTCATGGGTAATACGTATTACCCATGAAATTGCAGAATAACTAAATTTTTTTCTAGATGATATTACTCTGTTAGATTAAATAAATAAATTTAACATTGAGTTCTCTTGAGTTTACCTGACTTAAATACCAAATATTCTATGTTATATATATATAATTCCATTTTGCCTGGTATACAATTACCTAACACTGTTCTGACACACACAAACACACACAGTTTGGAGCCACCCTCTGGATTTAAAAGAAGTGCCTAAAATTGAAAGTTGCATGCCTTTTTCAGATATAATTTATTCACCAAAGGTCGAAGAGACTTTCTCTTTTTGGAGGGTTTTATCATATACTCAATAATAATAATGAAATTAATCCATTAATGTTTCTTAAAATTTTAGCTTTTTTTGCCTCATCTACCTTGCTGGTTAATGGTAATCTTAGGGCTGGTAAATTTTAAAATTTTAGGTAACACTCTCTCTAAAAATTGTATGACAGGCACTATAATAATTTCAGCATTCTAGACTATGAGGAGTTCAACCAAAGAAGAAATATAACTTATTCCCTGCCATAAAAAATTTTGACTTATTGTCTATATATCTTTTTTTCTTCATTGGTTCCTGAAGACTTTTTGCGAAGAAACATATGGCCACATTCGCAGTTTCAGTAACTGGTCAGTTTGATTACAGAGTGGAGTTGCCAGCCCCACACCTGTCTCTTCTTATTTAACCTGGTTTGGGATTCCTGTTTTTGTTTTGGCTTTTTTTTTATGTCAGATAAAACCATTTCTTTGTTGGACTATGTTTTTTATATTGTTAAATTTTTTCAAATTCTTGTTATATGACATTTGACAGGTGAATACAAGTCGAAAAACAAAAATCTGGCTTACCAGTTCCTTTTGCTGAATAATCATTATGCCTACAGGATTGCTCAGTCCTTTGAGGATCTAAACCCCATCACTCTCAGTAGAGCATATGCCATCAACAACCCCTCACCATCAATGAAAGGGTTGTCAATGCTTCTGTAACTTGTCTTTTTTTACAGGTATGAGTGTTGACTCTATGGAAACCCCTTTATCCTCCCGGTGAGCTAGACTAGTTACTAAGGCTATAGAATCCAATCTGCTATTTGACCCTTAGCTGAAAGGAGAAGAGATGGATTTATACCTTTCCTAAGGTTATTTATGCATAAATGAATGCAACATTCAACTGGAATTTGAACTTGGCTCTCTGATTTCTCATTATGAGCCAATATCTACTGCACCACCCACACAGATCACATTCTTTGAGGACATTTCCATGGGTTCAGCAAATGACACATAAGTTGAAAGAAGAGCTTTATTTGAGAGAAATTTCCCATGAATAATCTTGTGATTTTTTTTTGCATCTTCTTAATGAATCTGTCATTATCATCGATGTCTGCTTCAATATGAGCTCTGAATCCATAACATACTCTAATCACACGATCTTTATCTGTTCGGGATATTATGCTTGTTACGATGGATCACTGAGATTTTCTAATGTTATGCGATTGACTTTTATACATTATGCGATTGACTTCCCTCTACGATTGTATAGATTGTAACTCCTCCACTCTTGGATTGTCTTGGCCTGATGAGATGACAGAGAGTCTTGCTGGTAGCTGTACAGTCTTCCTTTGCTTACACTCTCTATCCAAGGCCCCATAAGCCTCTTCAACACCTCCTTATAGTCAGCAGCTTTGACAATTAATCCCTGAGGAAAGAAATCAGGAGGCATGATACATTGCCCTATAACCCCAAGAACCAACACAGTTGCCAGTAATTCTGTGTGCATGACTGTTGAAATGACGTTAAGATCTTTGCCTAACTGCCGTTTCTTTGATTGACCTTTTGGTCATGGTCAAAGGTTTTCTCATTCCAGCCTCTTGATCTTTCAGCTTGCTCAGAACAGATGGCTATCTTTTGTTTTTGCAGAGATGAATTGCCCCCCCCCCCCCACTGGCATCAAATATCGTTGGACCCCACACTCAGTTCTTATAGAGTGACTTGAAACTTTGAGCTCCTTAGCAATAGTGTTAACTGAATTTCTGCAGTTCTTATTGATAATTTTCTGCACTTTTCTGTAAATGGGTGATAAGCTGTAAAAAATATATCAATCACTATAACAATCTTTGATAATCCTCTCTATTATAATAAAAACTTATATATATATATATATATATATATATATATATATATATATATAAAGAATACCTAGAGAGCCAGACAACCTACCTAGATTTCACCTAAACAGATCGTCAGGGAAAGCTGGCTCCAACTTTCCCTGACGATCCGTTTAGGTGAAACCTTGGTAGGTTGTCTGGCTCTCTAGGTATTCTTTATTTATTCCGCTCTATCTAAGTATTGAGCACTTTTTTGTGAGTTGATTGCTCGTGCCGGTGTTTTTAATGGGTCTGAGCTCTTGACTGATGTTCATGTACTTAGGTTTTCCTTTTTTAAGACCATTTTTCCCTTCTTCATAAATACATGGAAGGTTTTTCAACATGAGTATAGTTATTATTTCTTTTATATATATATATATATATATATATATATATATTTCCCTCCTGTCATGCTCATAGAGAGTGAGACAATAGCAAGGCAGTGTTGGCTCATTTCATTCTCTTTACTACCAGTTATTAAAGGTCTTGCAGCATGTTTTATTTTTAACAGTGCTTTATTATTTTATTTTTTTGTAATATTATATCATCAAGTAGTGAAGACTATATATATATATATATATATATATATATATATGTATATTTCCTCTCTACTATAATAAAGACTGTTGTGTACTTATATATTGATATTGACCCAGTATGGGACCATAAAATAATGTGTCAACACAGTGGTAGGTCAAGAACACATATTATGTCAACAGGAGATACAAAGAGAAAGAGTGATAATAGCTTGGCTACAAGTTACTGACAGACAGACAGAGTAGGCTGAGCTGAACTGAAGTCATACTGGAAACAAGTGTCTCTGTCGCCCCAGCTCTGTCCTAGTGAGTCATTAACTCTCGGTTAATATAGGCAAAGAAGAGTTCATTATTAAGTGGGTAACTCCCCACAACATATACATATTAATAAATATAGATATTATCCTATGTTTTACTCATCACTCTGAGTTTCATGCATTTCAGCAATCTTCAGGTGTTTAACATATTATACTGGCTTATTTTTTATTTGAATTCAAATTGAAAATATGCCAGTATGATATAAATAAAAAAAAAACTGTAAAGCTTCCTTCAGTTCATTAAACGTGTTGAATCACTGGTTGCAGAGGAAGTGTGCCATTGAATAGAATAGGCCATTATGTCTTGGAGCAGCATTGGGCCTGAATTTTGGATGTGGAAGATTCTCAATACCATCCATCTGTTTAAATTTCTCATTAGTTGACCTGGCAGTTGACCTGGCCTCACACTAGTTTGTTGAAACAAAGCTTGACCTCATTTGACCAAAGCAGAATACTCTTTGTTTAGCTGCTGACATTACAGTGTAGTGTTGATGGTGCGACCATGTGAAACAAGCGCAAAATGCAGTACCCCTTAGAAATTCCACCAGACAGAGAACAAGATTTGTTACTTTCTTTCCACTTCTGAAGTGAGTCAGAACTTTCTCGCCAACCTAGTTTATTGTAACATTATGTGTTTGTCCTGTTTCTATTGGATAAATAAGTGTAATGTGCTTACTTCAGGGCATCTTAATGCTTAATTCTTAAAATGTTACCAAAATTAAAGTGTGCATTAAAATAATTACTGTCAAGTATTGTTAAAAAGATATTTTCTTAGAAAATATAGAGAGTTTCAGAAAACATTGATTTTATTTCATAATCAAAAAACCTAACCAATTCTTGTCCAAATGATCTCCAATTTTAAGAGCATGTACATAAAAAACGCTAAATTGTATGTTTTATGTTTCATTTTTTTCTTCTTTTCACATATAGAAATGCTGTTCACTGAGAAAGAAAAGGTGCTTTGTGTACTAGAGTTTGCTTGACCCAGCTGGGCATGATCATGCAGCATGCAATTGTGAGAGAATTCATGAAAAATGTACCAACTGGAATGCAGTTTGGAGATTTTTTTTTAATCATTTCACCCAAAGCAAGGCAGTACTGCCCTGGTGCACAGGGGAGTTACATGAGAAGAGAGGGAAAAAGAAAGAGGATCAAGATATAGGGAGTGTCAGAGAAAGAAAAAAGAAAGATGGCAATACTGGTGCACAGTGTGTTATGTGAGAGTAGAGTGAGAAGGAAGAAGAACAATATGGAGGGAAGGTGGCAGATAAGAGAAAGATGGGAATCAGTAAGATAAATGATGGCAATTGATGTTGCAGTTAAACTCTTGGAGATTATAGCTATCAGGAAAGTAAGCATATGGAAGGGAGTTCTACAGGTGAGAAGTACAAAAAAAGTGGCACAAAATATTCAAATAGGGAAGCTAATCATTCAGGGGGAAAAGATCATCTGGACAACTCCCAGCATCGCAAGAGATGGTTGAGTGGATTCAGAAAACAGTTCTGCAAACCACAAGGAAGTTCATAAGAAGGAAAACCTGGAAACCCAGATTCTTTCAGCAACAATTTGGCATATTGCAAAAAAATGCTTGAGAATGACACTCTTCAAGCTGCCATTTGTTCAGGCCTTAAAGACAGATGACAGGCAAAATTGCAAGCAATTCTGGTGTGGATATGCAAAAGAAATTTTTTTTTTTTTTTTAATCATCTCACCCCAAGCAAGGCATTCCACTGCCACTATTGCGCATGGGGCTACATAGGGGAAAGTAAAGAGAAGGAGTGGTTAGACATAGGGAATGTCAGGAGGAAGGTGACAAATGAGTAAGGATACCAAGGATGAGGGTTGGGCAGATGGGAAGAGTGTTTGATAGAATGGAAGCAGGTTAGTGTGTTAGGAGGTGTCTATTGACCTTACATTTAAACTCCTGGAGATTGTAGCCGTCGGGGAAGCAATCGTGTGGAAGGGAATTCCACAGTCGGGAAGTGCGAGGAAAGAAACTGTTGGAGTAGAAGTTACGGTTGCATTTTATAGGTTTCACTGTAAAAGGGTGGGATCTAGTTGCTAATCTAATATCTCGTTCAAATTTGTATTTAGGGGGCACTAGTGATCTAAGTAATCTTCAAGAAAAGGAATTTAAAGAACATTATTTTCAATAATGAAGCAACATTTTATATGAATAGCAAAGTCAGCAAGTGTAATGTTCAAATATAGAGTGAATAATATCTCCACTTGCGCATGACAGACTCGCTAAAATTTAATATCTTCTGCTTCATCTCCAAGAATGTCTCATATTGACAACTTCTGAAACCATTCATAAAATCAAAAAAAAATCTGCAAAAATAATTGGTCCTGACCTGCTATCTCGTCTTCAGTAACTTTCCCACTAATATACTGTAGTGTCATTGTGCCTTTTCTATAAACACATTCATGGTCACTGTTCTGAAGAATTTTCCTCTTGGGTACCTAGACCATGCTATATGGCTGGTAAGATAGCATCATTTTAAAGTTTGAAATGGCTAGATATAACCATAAGCTCTATTCATCTACTGAACTTCTTGATTGTGGAACTCTCTTCCAGCTTCATGCTTCCCAGTCAACTTTCATCTTCAAAAATATTAATTCAATGTCAATTGCTATCTACCATCTTTTTTAATTCTTGTTCTTTTAATTGTTCTCTTTCCTTAATAATTTTTTTTTCATATATTCTCCATCACTCAGTAACCTCTTCCATCTTCCATCTATTGCCTTTCTTAGAGTGAAATGATTAAAAAAAAACAATTTTTCATGAAAATAAGTTTACTCACTATTTATCAATCTTTTCAGAATATTGATGGGGGTTTATTTCCTAACCTTTTGTTTGAAGTAGTATAGAAAGTCAACATCATGATTGTGTTGCTATTTTCTCTGAGTTACATGTGCTGTCCATTTTAGTTGTTGTTGCTTTTGGAAGTCTTGCAGTTTCTGTTATTTGGAACAGTTCATTTTGATTTTTGGTTTTGATAAAAAAAAATGCAGTACAGACCAAGCTAAACAACACTCACAACATGCACTTTTATAAAAACACACCACAATCCAGATTTTATTGTGTTTTACTATACACTCCCGATCAAAAATTTAAGACCACTTAAAAATCTTTAAAAAGAAATTTTTTTTTACAGATAGATTTTAAACTTCTTCCAATTAAGGTTACCAATACTACAATGTAAAAGTTTATGGAAACAAAAAGCTACATTCCAAACATTTTATTTAGAAAATTACATTTTTATAAAATGAGGTGATTTACACATAATCAAAATTATAAGACCAGAGACAAAAATTCTACGAAATTGTACAAAAAGTGTATGAAAATATTTAACAACAAAATTTAATAATGAAGTCTACCTCCACTGCTTTTGATGACTTCAAAAATTCTGTCGGGCATGCTAGAAATAAGCGTTTCCATTCAGGTGCGGGGGATGTTGCTCCAGCTTCTGAAGATGGCTTCACAAAGTTCATTTTTTGTTGAATATTGTTTGCCATTTCAATAAACATCTCTTGTCATCCATCCCCAAACATTTTCAATTGGGTGAGCATTTTCAGTTGGGTCCAGTGAGCATGCAGGATGTCCCAAGAGATGGACCCCGTTTTCTTGTAGAAAGGTCAAGGTCCGTCTTGCAGCATGGATTGCAGCATTATCCTGTTAGAATAACCATCTGTCCCCACACAAACAATGGCCCTACATCATCAAAGATGCTTTTTGTAGCATGTTAACACAACCAGCCACTCTCTGACGACCCTGCATCACCTGGAGCTCTATTGTCTCTCTGTAAGAAAAGGCACCCCATACCATTAGGGACCCTCCACCATTATGATGTGCAGAGAAAATTTCAGGAGGCATGTTTTTGTTATACCAATATTGTTGGAAGCCATCAGGACCATCGAGATTGAATTTTTTCTCATCAGAAAACAGGACTTTCTTCCACTTCTCAACGTCCC
Organism: Ascarosepion bandense; assembly: GCA_037127315.1. NCBI lineage: Eukaryota > Metazoa > Mollusca > Cephalopoda > Sepiida > Sepiidae > Ascarosepion > Ascarosepion bandense. The sequence continues at coordinate 268,197 of JBBBDQ010001774.1, forward strand.
ATGTTTGGTATTCACGACCAAACTTTAAGCGGTCCAACTTGTGACGTGGAAGCAGCCAAGGAATTTATTTACACTTTTTATTTACCATACCTTTTTGTCTTAAGTGTCGTCTGATGGTTACGGGACTGCAATCAGCATCTGTGACTGCTTTAATTTGATTAGAAGAAAGTCCCCCGTCTTTCATAACAACCCGTTTTATTCTCCTACTCAATGCAGGAGAAATTTTTTGGGACCTACCAGAGGATTTTACTTTTCCATAATTCTCAAGTTGCAAATCACAGTTTTACTGTGATTTACCTTAGCTGCGATCACCCGCTGTGACAAATCCTGCTGATGGAATTCTAGAATTCAAGAACGCTCAACTTTGGTAAGTTTGCTTGCTTTAAGCATGGTAACACCTTTACGCAGTGATTGCTAATCTCTAACTGAACTAAAAACATTGGAATTACCAAAGATCTAACAATTTATACCCCTGGTCTTATAATTTTGATCATGTGTAAATCACCTCATTTTATAAAAATGTAAATTTCTAAATAAAATGTTTGGAATGTAGCTTTTCGTTTCCATAACCTTTTAGATTGTAGTATTGGTAACCTTAAATGGGAGTGAGTTTAAAATCTATCCATAAAAAAAAAATTCTTTTTAAAGATTTTTAAGTGGTCTTAAATTTTTGATCAGGAGTGTATGTCCATGCCAATTTGGAAATAATGCAAAATGCTAGTGACTTTATAACATAAATTCTAGCAACTGACATTTCACAGAAAACAATGTAAGTTTCGAAAAAAACACATAAGTATATATATATATATAAAATGTATATATGCATCGACAGCAGGCAGATATAAAATTCATAAAGCAGCATAAGTTTGTCGGCAGTTGTGAAAATATTGAACTGCTAAGCATCTTTTGGTCACTGATTGTGTTATGGTAGCCTCTGGGTGAGTTCCAACTCCAGTGTCCAAATTCATTAAGTGAGCAGGATTGATTTGACCCATGTTAGCCCTGATTTGACTTCTCTGTAATAAGGAACGGAGAAAAGTTCCCTATTAGCAAGTTCATTCTTGGGAAGAAGGTTAGAAGAGGTCATTGTGCTGGGATTAAAATGAGGAAGGGCTAAAAAGAGAAAATAATCCTTTCTTTCCATATAGTGACGTGCAGAGATAGAGAGGCTATGAGTATAAGAGAACGAATTTTATAGAAAATAGAAAATTAATTTATATATATATATATATATAGTCATCCGCAGACAGATATGTTTCGCTGTATCACAGCTCATCAGTACAGTTAGACTCCGATTGCTTTTAAACCCAGGATTGAAACCTGACCAAATTGGTGTCAGTCGGCAATTCTACCTCTGGGCTATAGGTGTTTGGTAGAAGAAGGCGGACTTTTTAATGTGTATATTATCATTATACGCACCCAATAGCCAGAGTGCTCTAATTCATTACTGAATAAGCGATGCGTACATGCCAGAGTAGCTACTGTTTTTCAAAGTTTACCATTCTTCTCTAATGCACACTGTACATATTATATATATATATATATATATATATATACAGTGTGCATTAGAGAGATACTTCCCACATATTCCCCCTAGAAATACCTCTCACATAATGGTGAATAATTAGCTAGAAGAAAACACCAATGTGACCAATGTCTTACCATTATATGGGAGGTATTTCTTTTGCATCTTGTACATTTTTCTTATTACTAAAATCAATTTGTTTTTATGGCTTATCAACCCTTTGCAGAAAATCGTTTTGGAATGTAAGAATTAGGTGAAGGATAATAATAATTTTATTGATACAAGGCCTAATATTTAAACCATAGCTGGTGGGGAAGAGTTGGACTCATGCCTTTCCAAAGGGTATTTGCATGTAAGTGAATATAACAAACTTGATTTGAATTTGAACTTGGCTCTCTGAGTCCAAATTACCAGCTATTATCAATTACACCACCTACACATCTAAGTGTAGAGCACTTGATATTCCCAAGCTGACACCCATCTAAAAATGTTATAGGTAGTGAATACACGTGCTTGAAAATAATCTTTTTATTTTTAAACAGTGTAATTCAATGACTACTGGCTTGGCTATTAGAGAGTCTTCATAAACAAAATATTTGAATCTGCATCCCTCTTATACTGGGTATGCTTTGAACTGTGTAGCCACAAAAGACATTACTGAAAGAAAGACACATCTCTTGAAGTTACAGTGGTTAGGAAGCTATAATTTATGGATAATTATTTTATCTTATGATGACATCTGTTCCTACAATGTATTGATATAATTGATTTGGGTGAAAATTGGCCTTGTGATTGGAGGCTATCATTTATGGATAACAGTGGTTTACATTTTTTTTACCTAGAAATACTTCATTTTATGTGAATTTATTACCTGATGCCAAGAATTCCTTTGAGTAAACAAAAATGAAAACCTTTGCATGTCATAGATTCATATATGCTCATTTTTTTAATATTTCTGTCATAAATTGTTGACGTATATATTTGATTAAGTTTTAATTTGACTTAGGTTTTTAATAAAGATTAGTATATTACTGACTAGCAGTATAGCCCGGTATTGCTCGGGTGTAATGAAATCTTTAAAACTAATCCATGGTCCTGGAGCTCAGACTCTTTGGACCTTGGCACGAAAGACTAAAAATCAGTAGTTGTTTCCAGTTAAAGCGAAACCATAGACTGAAAGAAAAATGCATGGATGTAAGTCAAATTTTGATTTCCTAGTATCGATATCAGATAAGTTTTTTTGTCAAAAGCTGAATTTTGAAAGCTAAATAAGTCCTCTGTGTAAATGGCATCATGGCTGAGACAAAGAACTACAATTATACTTACTTAGAGCCAAATCCGAAGCAAAAACTAAAATAAAAGGGCTGAAAAAATACAGACATACAGGCAGATAAACAGACACACACACAAACATCTTGCCTTTTATATATATATATATATATATATATATATATATTCAATTTTCTCCACTATTTTAAAAACTGCAACCTTGAAACTTCTGAATATCATTTCTTATGTTTTTGTCTATGAGTCTATCAAATTTGATTAAAATCGGCCACTCCTTCTATAACCCGATTTTTTCAATTATCAATTTTCGATATTTATCGGGGTTACCTCAAGACAAAACCTAGCTAAGAACACTCGTGGATGCTTATAGTACAACTGTGTAAATTTTCAAGAAAATCAGTTCATCCGTTTTGGAGTCTATAGGTAATAGATACACACACACACACAGACAAAGTTCCATTTATAAATAAGTTTAGGTTTAGATTTAGATTCTTATGTATAACTTTGATCTGTCTTATTTTAAACCAACTTTACTATAATCTGTGTCGTTCTGAATTAAATATATATAAAGTGTTTTGTCTGTTAGGCTTGGAATCTGTTAATTTCTTGGACCTCCAAAGGAATACATCATCTCTTCTTGAATTCAGAACACCATAAATTATACTAACATTGTTTATTACAAATACAGTGCATCCAAATTTAATTTAGAGACATGTCATAATAAATCATTCCATCTTAAATTTTTTTTTAATCATTTCACCCCAAGCAATACAGTACCATCACTGATGTGCAAGGGGCTACATAAGAGAGTTAAAATTTTAGGCAGAAGGAGAGTGAAGAGAAAGACCAACCAGTTACAGTGGTTATCAGATAAAAGGGCAAGAGAAAGATGTGAACACAGAAGTGAAGACAGTTGTGAAGGTAGAGAGAAAGGAAAAGAACAAGATACATGGGGTGATGTAGAAAGGACCAGAGTCAAGTGGATTAAAAAATGGGAATTGATATTGCATTTAAATTTCTGGAGGTTGTAGCCATCAGGAAAGCAAGTATATGGAAGAGAATAAATCAACAATGATTTGTGATGATTTCTAACTTCAACTGAATTATATTCTTGTTAAAAATTTGAATAAGTTTAACACATACAACATTATGGATAAAAAAATAGTGAATTTTACATATTGCTTTTTTTGAGACTTAGCATAAGCAAAACAAATTCAGCGATTTTTGGAGGTAAAATAAACAGAAACTAGAATGATATCAAAATCCATAAATATTTTTCATCCTTTAATAATCAGTTGTGCTTAGTTTAAATTTGTAATGTATACAAATGTAGGTAGAAAAATGCATATTAATAAAATAGTGAGGCTGACAAAGCACTGCTTGGGGCTCCAAAATACCCCCCCACGCCATCAGGAGGGCTTCTGCTCTGTTTATAAGTGTGTGTTTAAATATACATAGATATGTGGGAAGATAAGTGTTTGAATTGCTGAGGTGGCAGGACAATACTCAGAAGATGTGTGCTGAGTATCTACAGCACAATATCTGTGCTAAAGGATATCAATACAAATAAGACAAACACCAGAAGACAGAACAACAAATAATGTAAGAGAGGAGAGGTTAAATTGCAGGGAGCATAGTCTGATATTAAAGGTGAATGACACTCTAAAAATTTCATACTGCTATTAGTTTTTATTTTTATAGCTACTCTAATCTACTGACTATTCCATTCTTGAGAGCACTAGAGAGATGTTAGCTGCTCTACAACACTTCCCCACTGAAATGTTTTGTCTCCTTAACAAGATATTTTCTTCTTTTTGTATCAATCTCGATTGTTTCTGTAGCTCTCCTTTTTTCACTTTCCTAAACATCTTTGGAGGCATCTGGAGGCATCTCTGGAGGCATCGGCACATCAAACATATCATATATTACTTCCATGGATTCTTCCCTATGCTGTTCAATTGTGTACCTTCTTTTTATTTAGTTTACGTGCCTTCTTATAATCCTTATACATCATGTTGTCAGTTCTCTTGTCTATAATGCCATCTTCCCATGACTCATTACCGAGTTTGTAATTTTTAAAATAAACTCTGTCACCAGGGTAGAAGCATTTGTTGTCGCACTTACTTCTGTCACTCATAATTTTTTTTATCTGGTTTCAGTTTATCGAAAACTGATTTAATCTTAATTGTCAATATTAACTCTACTGAAGACGTTTCTACATTAGCATTTGAATTTGGTGTCATACAGTAGACAGATAAATTCTGTAGCTTCACAATTCTTGTTTCTATTCCTTCTACCTTTCTTATTGCCCTTTTAAAAACGTCTATAAATCATTCTACCAACCCGTTAGAACTTGGATGGTATGGCATGGATGTCAAATGAGTCACTGTATGCATTTTTCAAAAATTTGTTAATTCCCTTTATGAGAATTGCATCTTGTTGTCTGCATAAGATCGTATCCGGTACACAAAATTTTGCAAACAATTGATTTAGAAATTCTATTGAATTTTATTGTTGGCGATTTGTATGTGAATACTTCTGGCCATTTTGAAATGCTATCCACTCTACCACAACAAAGTAGCATATACACATTATTGTGCTTGCATAATCAATGTCTAGCCTAAACCAAGGCTTGTCAATTTTTGGCCATGGTAGTGATTTTGCAGCTAACTAGCAATTCTTGCAATTTTTGGCCAAGTTTTTAACATTTTTATCCATTCTATTCCAATACATGAATCTTTGCATAAGGGCTTTCATATTTGAAATGCCCAAGTGTCTTGTATGGAAACTTCATAATATTATTTTTGTTAATATTGCTGGAATGACCACCCGTTCACCATACAATAGTATGTCTTTACAAATTGAAAGATATTTCCCTTATTTTCAAGAGTTATGAACTTGTCAAATTTCACTTTAATTCTAATCTCATCAACATTTTTTTTCTAACTCACAAACTAATGAAGCTATTACTGTTTCTTCCAGTGGTTCAGTCATCCGCAGAATACAACTATATGTTCAATAAGAAGACTCACATTACATGTCTCTGACTATAGCTCTATAGTCTCATTTAAATACATAAGAAGACCTACCAGACTCTATCCATAGCATACTTGCTGATAATACAAATATAATACCATCAATATAATATGTAAAAAATGCTAAAAATAATGGAAGCTTTATTAATAAAAAAAACAACAATCAACAATATCAACTATGAACATGTGCTCAATGTGTTTGGAATATCAAACATTCTTATTACTCTACACATATACACTCAACAATCTGTATATTCAGTAAAATTAAAATAAAATCCATCCTTAGTAATGGTTAAAAGTATAGCTGAAAGTGCTTGGATAATTAAAACATTTGGACAATATTTATATAATTTATGTTCTGAAAAAAAAGTATTATAAGATCATACGAAAAATTATATAAAAATTATATAAAAAAACTTAACCGTAGTACCTGATCTGTCATTTTTAACAACACTTATATATATATATATGTGTGTGTGTGTGTGTGTGTGTGTGTGTGTGTGTGAACAAAGATAGAAGGAAAACTTATTCATATTTTCCTTTTACAGATATACTTTTAGTTATATCTGAACTTTTAAATATATATATATATATATATATTGATTGTTTAATATTTAGTTTTTGGTCCTAATAGTGTTAGACCAGTATACATTTGTATTAAAAATGTTTCAACCACAGATCTACATTTAAAAAATAGAAAAACTAAAAAAACAATAAAAAATTGGCTAACCACGTCTGGAAATCGAAATTAAAATATAAAAAAAACCTAAACATAACGTGGAGCATTGTAAAAACAGCCAAGCCTTACAACGATGGAAAATTAAGCAGACAGTGCCAAGAAGAAAAATTAGAAATTATGCTATTTCCAAATAAAGATGAACTGTTAAATGAAAAAACGGAAATTATGACTAAATGCATCCACACTAAGAAAGACCTCATAGGTTCATACAACCATGATAAAAATACCATAATCCATTTTACTTTAAAAATTGTGCGTTCATAAATTTCCTGCCATTACAAGAGCGTTCTTAAAAAGAAAATGATAAAAAGTAAAATCAGTTATTAAAAATTGCCTGAAGACATCACCCATGGTAGAAACCTGGGTAGCGAAATAACTCATTTAAAAATGGGAAGCACATATATATATATTGATATCTATACCTACCCTTCCTATATATATATATATATATATATATATATATATATAGGAAGGGTAGGTATAGATATCAATAAATATACATATGAGTATGCAGGTATACAGTAGTAGTAGGCCTCTGTTGGTTAGGGTTGACCATGGGTAGCATCCTACTTGTCTGCTTGGCTGGAGCATCGGCGTCTGTGACTGTACAAACTGATGTGGGAGTGACAATCTCTGTTGCAGAGGCTGCATTTATGTTTTGTTTCTGATCTGTTGAAGCTGTCATTCCACTCTCTGCAAACCTGCCTCTCCATGGCGACTTGTGTTAGTTGCTTCTCCTTTGATTTGAGTTATTTGGCCAAGGTTCCTCTCCATTTAAACTGATTGGCTGCTGCACTCTCCTATGACTCTGTGTTGATGCCCACAGCTTTCAAAACGCTTTTATGATGTCATGATACTGCAGTTGTGGCAACCCAGTGGGTCTTCTTCCAGAGGCCAGCTCTCCATACAGGAAGTACACACACACATATATAAACAGATATAACATGCAGCTGATGATTGCACAGTGCATGAGACTCTGAATTGTGCTATAGACATAGGATAATATGTATATTTATTAATCTAAATCTAAACTTATTTATAAATGGAACTTTCTCTGTGTGTGTGTGTGTCCGTTACCTATAGACCCCGAAATGGCTGAACCGATTTTCTTGAAAATTTACACAGTTGTACTATAGGTTTTGTATTGAGGTGCCCCCAATAAATATCGAAAATTGATAATTGAAAAAATCAGGTTATAGAAGGAGTGGTCTGATTTTAATCAAATTTGATACACTCATAGACAAAGACATAAGAAATGATATTCAGAAGTTTCAAGGTTGCAGTTCTTACAATAGTGCAGAAAATCGATAATATATATATATATATATATATATATATATATATAAGGCAAGATGTTTGTGTATGTGCCTGTTTATCTGTCTGTATGTCCTTTATACAAATCCACAATTTTTATCCGATTCTCACCAAACTTCACACAAATATTCTTTAGGCTGAGTCTGAGCTCCAGGACTATGGATTAGTTTTAAAGCTTTCATTCCACCTGAGCAACACCGGGCTATACTGCTAACATATATGGAAATAGTAACTATAAATTTGAGTCATAAATAATCATCAAAAAATAAAGTTCAACTGCATTTTATTTAATTATATATTCACTATTATTTTCAACCACTTATTACCACTTAACAAGAAATTCTTCAATACCTTGTAAGTAAAATTCTGCAGGTTTTGATGCAAGAAGTTTTCAAAAATCTTTTGAATCTGGCTTTCATCAAAGAAACTTTGACCAGTTAATGCACTTGACAGCAAAACAAAAAAAGGTAATTAATTGGCACAAAGTTAGGTAACTATAGTTGGTCAAGTAGAACAGACCAACCAAGTTCCACAAATTTTCCTGTGTTACTTTTGTTGTATGTAACCTTATGTTGTTCTAGAGGAGAACAACACTTTTTAATCAAACGTTCATGGGCACATTACAGCTGCTAGATATATACACTACCATAGTTATTAGGCCACCCCATATATACACAACCATAGTTATTAGGCCACCCATATATACACAACCAGTTATTAGGCTACCCCATATATACACAACCATAGTTATTAGGCCACCCCATATATACACATAGTTATTAGGCCACCCCAGTTTTAAAAAAAAAAATGATGTAATTCATAATATTTTTAGTATTTATTGCCAAGTGAATAATTCTAAAAGAAAATAGAATGGTTCTTTTGTTATTATTACTTTGCAAAATTTTACAAGGTAGCCAGGAAGCCTTTGCTTTGGCCAACCAATAAGAAGAGACTAGCATGGGGAAGTGAGCACAAAGACTGGACACCAAAACAGTTCATTTGGTGCTCATGTTAATGTGCAGTATTAATGAAAGAACCATTGTATTTTCATTTAGAATTATCCATGATAGCATTCCCTTGAACTAGCTTTATTATTTTTTAAGAAGTCTAGATTAACAAATTACTTATGATTCTACTACACACACATCAATCCACTGCCTTTTGCATTGAACATTTGTTTGACTGATCTATCATGTTACCTGACAGTGCAAAGGGAAAACAGACATTAGCTCAGTCAGAAAAAAAGAACCCATCATTATAATTCTTAAACAATTAGGTTGTCATTGTTGTTGGGAACCAACTCAACAATGTCTAATTTCAGTAGGATCACCCTCCACCTGTGGGATAATCTTCTGCCCAGTCTTTCGAGACATGATTGTCCAAGCATGTATCCCGTATGGCACTTAACTGATACTTTGTTGGTACCCCAAATTTATTCATAAATGTCACATATTCTGGGCCAATTAGATTTATTTCATTTTTTTTAAGTAGAAGACAGTCTATGTTTATTGCCCGCTTTTTATTCTTGCTATGCTTTCTTGGTACCCCCAATTTACTAGATTGGCAGCTAGGTCTCACCGTTTTTTTGTTGAACTAGCTAGATGATCAGTTCTATTCTGAGGGTTTCTTTTCTTGCCCTTTCCACCTGTGGAACTCTCTTCTGGTTTCTTGCTTCCTTGTGATCTACAAGATTAAAAACTTTAAATGCATTTTGTCCTTTTCCGTGTTCCTGACTACTGAGTTTTCTCATTCTCTTCCACTCGCAGTAACCCTTTGATCCATAGTGGCAATATCTTCTTTTTTAGGTATTCTAGAGGATGCATATTTTCCTCACAAATTTCTTGATTATTCAGTCTGGTAGATATAAATAAATATGCAGTTTAATTATAAAACCAGAATATCTACTCAAATACAAGTATCCATTAGAAATGATGTCTAAACAAATAAATTAAAAATATGTCAGAGTTAATCCATTTTGTAATGAATTTCATAAAATTTTATATATATATATATATATATATATATAATATTTATTCAGAAATTATAACCTGAATATGTTATAATATCACTACAAAAGTAACTATTTTGTTGTTTTGACACTTCTTGTTTCTTATCAAGTGATGATGTTTAAGAAACAAGAAGTGTCGAAACAAAATAGCAACTTTTGTAGTGATGTTATAACATATTCAGGTTATAATTTCTGAATAAATATTATTAGCTCTACTTTGTATTGAACACTTTTTTAAGAATAGTGTTTCTTTGGATACGGAACATTATTCCATCCATACATACCCTATACTTGTATATGTATATATATATATATATATATATATATATATATATATATAAACAATATATATACATAAACAATATATAAAAATAAACTATATATATATATTTAGTGTATCGAGGCAGCAAATAATTTTCTAAACATATGCTGCTAAATATAAGAGACAATGAATGTCTATTATGTTTAATCATGAGCCGTTCTAAATGTATTTTGGCTTTAATTTCAGTTGAAAATAAAGACAAAAATTCTCCAACATTTGGATAATTTTTATTAATTTGCTTCTAAGCTTTCGGCTCACATGAGCCATCTGCAGAGGGGTTACTTAGAATGTAATACAATAACATCCACCATCACCGAAGATTTTATTTTGTGTTTACATAAAACTCTGCTGGGCAACGGCAATAGTTACCAAAAATAATAAACACAGTTCTCAAATTTGCAATGTGGTTTTATGATGTCACACCGCGTGATAGCGTGAAATGACAACAAAACCATTAATTCAAATGCAATGTAATGTGTTATGTCCGGTTTTAAAGGTGATTTTATTGAGTGTTGGTTGTTTATATTTGATGTACATGGCCTCCAATATCTGAAGGTTCCTCTTACTGTGTGTATGAGTAAGGATCACCGTATTGTTGACCAAAATCTGTCTGATATTACCTATATGTTTATGTTTTTCAGAGAAGTGTTGTTTCATAGTACTCTGATCAGAGTACTATTAACATTTCTTATATATATATATATATATATATATATATATTATCTGCGTTTCTGTTACTTCATGTCTCTTCTTCATCTAAAAAGATTGTCCAGCATTCACTGCAATATTGGAGTACTGATATTACATAACCGTTAATTTTTCTTTGTTTCAAATAAACTAATAATTTCTGTTATAATTAATGTTTCTTTTTTAAACCATGGAAAAAAGAGTGAAATTAATAAATGAAGTGGTTTTAAAAAGCTTGGTAGGAGGGGAAAATTTTCTTTAAAAAAAAAAAGGGCACATAGTCCTCCCTCTCATGTCTGTTGGCTGCCAAGAATATAATAGATGGAAAAGATGAAAATGTTAAGAAATCTGGTGCCTATCCTACTGGGAACTTACTGACATGTTTAAGATAAAATATCACAAGACGAGATTACAAAGATCACATAATGGATTGGTTATCTACATTGGTTGGACAACTCAAACAAGGATATAAATAGAAATAGGCTTTTTACAGAAACAGGAAAATGTTGACTGCATTAAGCAAGTCAGTCTTCTCTTCTATGTTCCAGTGTCCCTTCAGGACTTTGGTGATCATGACTCTCCACGATTTCCTATCCGTTTTGGCTCTTAATAAATTTTATGTTTTTGTTATCTCTCCTAAACCATGTTCAGTCATCCATTCACTCAATCTTGCTAGATAGGTTTTGTGTTGTTTTCCTTTTGTTTTCAGTCTATTGTGTGAGTACAAACTTTTCCAAGACCCTCTGTCCTCATCACATACCCTAGAAATTTCAACCATCTTGTCCTGATGTTAAGTATAAGCATGCTTTTTGTTGCTCACATGTTTGGTTCATGGATTTCTTCAGCATCCTTCTGTAAAACCACATATCTGTTGCCTCACATCTTTTCTTCATCTGTTAAAAGATTGTCCAGTATTCATTACCATATTAGATAAATGACATTATGTAACAATTTAGTACTTTTTTCTTTGTTTCTAGTGGATTTTTTTCTGTTTCTTAATACTTTGCTTAGCTTCTGGAAGGCACCTTTGCTATTGCAATCATCCTTTAGATTTCAGTTTCACACTTTCCATCCACTGTTAAAATGCTTCCCAGAAATTTAAATTTTTGTAGTTGTTTGAACTTGGCATCTCCAACTTGTAATAGGTGGGGGGGGGGGGGGCAACAAAGAAGAAAAGACAAATATATTGAAAGAAGTAGGGGTTTTCTTCATTCTCTTTCTTCTATATTTTTCTATTACTTCCCTCCCTTAAAATATAGAAACCCAAATTTCCAAGAATTTTCAATCAAAAGATAAAAGTTCACCAGCCAGATAGCATATTCCATTAAATGCAGCTAGTCAAGAAGAAGGAATGATATTATAAGCAGGAATTATAATAACAAAATAATATATTTAGGTACAGATGCATCAATTAAAATGAAACTCAACACAGATAGTTCATCTATTCGAAAAGAAAAAATGCATAGCTTAATTCGTTGAGGAATCAGTTAATCATTTTATTCGCAAATTCTTTGCTAAATAGATGTGGACAAACATTTTTGACTGCTTCTTCTTCACTAGATAGTATCTTTAAAAGTAATAAAATATCATATTGTGCACCCCCAAATTCTAGACAATCTCTCCAATGAAACTTAAAGCAACAGAAATGTGGTTCTACAGAAGGATGATGAGGATAACATGGCTCAAACATGTGAACAACAACAAAGTTTTAGAGAAAATGGAAACAAAAAGGAAACTTATATTTATCATCAGAAAAGGGCAGCTAATATTTCTAGCGCACATAATGAGAAAAGAGGTCTTGAAAAATTTAATACTCAGATCAAGGCAAGAAAGACAGAGGAAAATAATGCATAATATACTTAAGTAAATGTATGGTAAAACAAGACTTGGAAGAAATAATAAAAAAGTCAAATTTTAGCTATAAAGTACAGGAAATTGTGAAGAGCTATGAGTGCCTACATTCTGAAGACATACGGTACATACTGAGAGTGGACAAAATGATGGAAATACCTTGAAATTTCAAGCAAATTTGCATGTGACAGACTCGTAAAAAATTTGAATTGTTTCCAAAGGAATTTATTCTTCAGTTAAAACAGTCTCCAATTCTTACGGCCATATCGGTTCTCGCTCAATCACCAAAGTTAAGCAACGTTGAGCCGGTCAGTACTTAGATGGGTGACCGCTTTGGAATACCAGGTGCTGTAAGCATTTAATGATGGATGTGCGTTGTGGTGCAGTGGATATCGGCTCGGAAAGAGAAATCAGTGAGCCGAGTTTGAATTCCAGTGGAATACCCTGCATTCACTTAAGCACTGGTACCTTTGGGAAAGGTATTAATCCATCCCTTCCCTCCAGTTATGGGTTAAATAACAAGGGTAGGACTTGGGGACCCTGCCCTTAAAAAACAAAAATCCCAATGAATCTTGATACTCGAAAAGAAAAAAGTATTACAAGACACAAAACTTATATAAAAACAACAATAAATTGTTTAAAGAAAAAGGTATTACCAACAATAAATAAATAAAATTTAATTGGCAATAAATGACTCGCTGAGGTTGATATGCCATAAAAACAAAACAACCAAAACAACCAACCAGTTCAGCTGTAAATTTGATGAGACCTTGCTGCCAATCTAGTAATCTAGTCAGTCAGTTAAGTGCCATATGTGATCATGGGTGATCATGTCTCGAAAGAGACATGACTGACTGGGCAGAAGATTATCCCGCAGTAGGTTGCCATTGCTTTCTGTGGTAGACTGGTTGCCAGCCAAGGCTATAGAACCCAATCTGTCCTGTTATTTAACCCATAACTGGAAGGAAGAGACGGATTAATACCTTTCCCAAGGGTATTTGTGCGTAAATGAATGCAATGGATTCAACTAGAATTTGAACTCGGCTCCCTGATTTCTGCATTCCGAGCTAGTACTCTGCTTTAATTCATAAAGTCTAAGTACTATAGAAGAAAGTTTATCAAATTGGTTGGTGATAGAGGCAAGTATATATTAGGAGAGTAGTCAAAAACACTTTGGTTACTGAAACATTAGCATAGTTGACCATGTAGAAGCAACCATTTTTTTTTAATTTGTGATACAATTCCTTGATTTGAAATATGAAAGCTAGAAATATCTCCATAAATCCTTTATGGTAATAATTCTTCTCTCCAAGATGTCATGGATACTGCTATTAAAATTCTGTAGAAGAGGCTGCACAGCAATATTGCTATTCTAAAGGCTGATCCATCATTTAACCCATTCCCCATGAAAATAATATGAATTCATTTTAATATGCAAATTCTTACTCTGGGCATCACTGACTTGAAGGCTGCCTCCACCATGCAATCAAACAATCTGGCTATAGGTTTGATGAGAGAAATATTAACTAATTTAATACATCAGTCAGTTAATTGTCATACATGATACACATTTAGGCAATCATATCTCAAAAGAGACACAACTGACTCAGCAGAAGATTTTGCTGCAATAAGTTGCCATTAGCTCTTGCAGTAGATTTGTTGCCAGCCAGGGCTATAGAACCCAATTTGTCCTGTGACTTAACCCATAGTTGGAGGGAGAAGAGATGGATTAATACCTTTCCCAAGGGTAATTGCGAGTAAGTGAATGCAACAAATTCAACTGGAATTTGAACTCAGCTCTCCTATTTTATCATTCTGAGCTGATGTTTACTTCATTATGAAGCACATACCAAAATGTAATGGTGACCATTGATAGGTACCATAAAAGTATTTCAATAAGAGGCACAGGGAAGCTAAATGAGGTAGAAGCAAAATTGTAAGGTTAGAAATGAATAATATTTTTCTTTGGATATTGACATAGATTATACTCAATTTTAGACTTGGCAAAAAAAAAAAAAAGTGGGTGGTTAGTATGGAGTTTTGAACTATGTAAAAAGTGAAGGTAAGTATGAAGGTAAGATTTAGAACTGGATAAAAAGTGGAGGTAAGTATGCTGTTTTAAAATTGGATGAAAGGTAGAGGTAAGGATGCAGTTTTATAACTGGAAAAAGTGGAAGTAAGGATGCAGTCTTAAAATTGGATAAAAGATGGCGGTAAGGATGCAGTTTTATAATTGGCAAAAGTGGAAGTAAGGATGCAGTCTTAAAATTGGATAAAAGATGGAGGTGAGGATACAATTTTAAAATTGGATGAAAGGTGTTGGTGAGGATACAGTTTTAAAATTGGATGAAAGGTGGAGGTGAGGATACAGTTTTAAAATTGGATAAAAGGTGGAGGTGAGGAAACAGTTTTAAAATTGGATGAAAGGTGGAGGTGAGGAAACAGTTTTAAAATTGGATGAAAGGTGGAGGTAAGGATGCAGTTTTATAATTGGAAAAAGTGGAAGTAAGGATGCAGTCTTAAAATTGGATAAAAGATGGAGGTGAGGATACAGTTTTAAAATTGGATAAAAGATGGAGGTAAGGATGCAGTTTTATAATTGGATAAAAAGTGGAGGTAAGGATGCAGTTTTATAATTGGAAAAAGTGGAAGTAAGGATGCAGTCTTAAAATTGGATAAAAGATGGAGGTGAGGATACAGTTTTAAAATTGGATAAAAGGTGGAGGTAAGGATGCAGTTTTATAATTGGATAAAAAGTGGAGGTAAGGATGCAGTCTTAAAATTGGATAAAAGGTGGAGGTAAGGATACAGTTTTAAAATTGGATTAAAAATAGAGGTATGTATAAAGTCTTAAAATCAGATAAAATGTGGACATATGTATGGAGTTTTATATCTGATAAAAAATTTGAGGGAATTGTGGAATCTTTATCTACTGTTTTCATGTCTACTTTATCAAAAAATATTACAGGAAAGTAATATTTAATAAAGTAATAGTAATATTTAAGTGTGGTTTCTATTATTGATGTCCCATCAACTATGACCTCCAAAAGTTTAAATGCAACATCAATCTTCATCTTTCTTTTTAATATCTGTTCTTTTCTTGTCCTCTCCTCAATAATGTTTTCTTATTTTCTTTCACTCTCAGTAAGCCCTTGAATCTTAGTGGCTTTTATCTCTTTGCTTGTGGTAAAATCATAAACAATTTTGTTTTTCAAATTAAAGCATGCATGAATTGAATAAATGAAAAGTCTATAGTTACTCCTTTTCAATATAAAGTGATCAGTTATTGAAATGTCCCACACATCTAAACTGAGTGTAATCTGAATTCTATAAGTGGCAGTGTTAGAGACTGGCCTACTTTTGATTGGAAAGTTGCCAAAGGAATCTAGCGATATGATTGGCTACAATGCAAAACCTTTTGAACCTGTTTGTCAGAGAGCCAGAAGGTTGGTGCAGAAAAAGTATATGCCAAGCACCAAACCAATGTTTACAGTGATCCCAAAAGACAGTTTTATAACATGAAATCCCAAACTCAGTGTAAGATGAAAGTAACAAAAACCTTGCCGATATTATTAGTGTAATAGACACAATGTATTTGCTTAATTGTTTATTTATTAATTTTTTTATATTATAAAATATTTACATTCTTTACACTGTTCAGACTGTTTTCCTCATTTTTATTGGCATGTTTACAACATTTCAAATGTTGTATACTCAAAGACACATGGCTCAGTGGATATCGACATTGCTTACATCCATTGACTTGTCCCAAAGAGTTGTGAAAACAAATAACTTAGAGAGTTGAGTTAAAGGGAGATAACTACATGGCATCTGGAAGTGGCATCGCACATGGAATGATTGGTTGGTTGGTTGTTCGGGTTTTATGGCATATCAACCACTATGGGGAATTTAATGCCAAATCCAGTTTATACATATATATTAAATATATATAATTTGTAAACATAATTTAAGGATAACGTCCTTAATCCAAAGCTCGTTTACTCTTACTCAAGTAAATGGTTTCTAATGTTTCTATCTGACATGAGTTCGTTTATTTAATATAAATAATTAATTCATTTGCATAGCTAACTGATGTAATTATTTCTCACAACCAGATTTACTTGCAGTCATTAAAGACCCAACGTAGTACGATTCAACAGTAGCTTGATTGTTTGGATTTCTATGGCATTTGATTGGTTGAATATTCTGGGTTATGACAAGGCATTATATTTTTGGATATACGCCTGTCTCTCTCAAGAAAGAGAGAACATCACCCATGTCAACATTCTCAAACATATTCCTCATATTATCTATTTTAAAATACTGCTCTCTGGTTCTAGCTAACACATCTGCATGGAATGAGAATGATATACCCTAGGGATCAAAATAAAGTGTTCAGTTTGAAATTCTTAGCATCTGAAGAAGGTTGGAGTGTACAACAGCCAAAACATCATAAACGTGGCAATAAAGCTGAGGACAACAGTCCGAACAGAGTAAATAATGGAAATACTGAATCATCTCAGAAGTATAGACAAATATAAAATACCTTCATTTCATTTAAAATAGTTATAAGCGGGAATTTATTTTTTGTTTTTCAAAAAAAGGGTTTAAAAAATTGCCCTGTCTTATATACAAAATTGGGGCCTGCTGTAAGTTAATCTCATCACTGTTTGCAATCATAGTCTATAATTTTACCTCAAACATTTCTAACTAGCCTGACATGATAGTAATTGTATTGTCACTGTTATTAACACCTCCTTGGCATGGACGTGTATGTACATTTTTTTGCTGAAAGTGTCTTTTTCAGACTCGGACAAATAAACATGTTCAAAATATAATGTTCGAAAACCAGCTACAGACGTGTTTATATGTTGTGATTCTTTTTTATGCTCTTCTGAGTCACATGTCTGGTGGAGGTACAAGCCACCACTCCCATACCTCAAGGTGTCTCAATTTCTTAGTTACTATATTAAAAAAATTAACCTGAAAATGAAACATTTTTCCCTAAATAATTGGCAAGGAAGGGGTTAACTATAATATATATATATATATATTATGGAAAGATCTAAAAATTTTAGAAATGAATTAACAACCAACATTTTTATTTATTTATTTGAACATTATTTTTAATAGGTACTTGTATCTGAAACAGTATATATATATATATATATACTGGCCTGAGTATTTTTGAGAAATTTTGTTTAGAAAATATGTGTTATTTGTCAGGATTTGAACCTCTAGAAACACAGAGGAAGCTGCCAATTGATTTGACACAACTTAGATCACTTGCCCATGAATGATTATACAGTCTAAACAAAGCCAAATCAAGCCTTATAAACATAAATTTCTGATTCTTCATAATATTCATCTCTGCTCTGAAAGAGTATCTTAATGTAAACAAATGTAAACAGACAATGTTACTGAAAGATCCGGAGATTTACAAAATGAATTAACAACTGACATATTTTAATTTAATTAAAAATAATGTTCAAAGAAATAAATTAAAATTGTTCGGTTGTTAATCCATTTAAAAAATCTCCGGATCTTTCAGTAACTTTGTTTACATTTGTTTACATTAAGATACACTTTCAGAGTTATTTTAAATGGCCTGATGACACCAGATGGTAGAAACCTGGGTTGTGTAATAACTCATTTAAAATGAAAAATATTCAAAAGTTCTACAATATAATTGTATTGAACACTTTTTAATAGAACTGTGTACTGGTCTAATTTAATTATGACCAAATAATTATATATTTATTTATTATAAATTATAGTTTAGAACATATACAAATTATCATCTACTACAAAGTGTACATTTTGCTTCGACATTAAAGGAACAATGCCTCATCAGGTAGTGTGAAGGGAGAGCACTTTTTAAAAACTTTCATAGTGTTCCCAATATAAATTTTAGCATCCTTAAGATTCTCCATGGATGAAATCACCTCTCATCGTTCAATAACAAGGATGAACAAAATATGACATCACTTTCTAAATATTTATAAATATATCTAAATATGTTTGGAAGTTAAAAAATGAAAATAAAACACCTAAAGCTAAATGGAAAATCCTCAAACAAGCAAGAACAGCTAAACTGATAGAGAAACCATGTTTCCTTTGACTTCAAGAAAAATGGAAATCATTAAATACATGCGGATCAACATATTACTAAACCAGAGGCATGAAACCACAGTAAACTACAAGCACATTAAAGAACTAACCTTACAATCATGCTAAAATTACAAAAGCTAAAGTTAGGGCCTCTAGAAATGATAAACCTTTATAGTATTAACATTAGTACCACAATATTCACTTTTAACTGTATGATCTCTCTCTTTCTATATATATACTCTTACCTTTAATTTTCCCTTTATTTCATGGTACAAATTGTGATGTACTTAAAGTTTTATATAAAAAAAGAGATTTCGTAAATTTTAAATTAAGTTTAAATATAAAAAATATATTAAATATAAAAACTAAATTTAAATACAAAAATATTTGTAGCTGTATACTTCACTAATACAGATATGTTTACCAAATAGTAATTCCTATGCCCTTTTTAGCGCACGCTCTCCCATCAAAGCTGTAAAGGACCATACCTTATCTTCTTCTATTTGTAGTCGTTTACTTCACTAATACAGATATGTTTACCAAATAGTAATTCCTATGCCCTTTTTAGCGCACGCTCTCCCATCAAGGCTGTAAAGGACCATACCTTATCTTCTTCTATTTGTAGTCGTTTACTTCACTAATACAGATATGTTTACCAAATAGCAATTCCTATCCCCTTTTGAGCGCACGCTCTCCCATCAAGGCTGTAAAGGACCATACCTTATCTTCTTCTATTTGTAGTCGTTTACTTCACTAATACAGATATGTTTACCAAATAGCAATTCCTATCCCCTTTTTAGCGCACGCTCTCCCATCAAGGCTGTAAAGGACCATACCTTATCTTCTTCTATTTGTAGTCGTTTACTTCACTAATACAGATATGTTTACCAAATAGCAATTCCTATCCCCTTTTTAGCGCATGCTCTCCCATCAAGGCTGTAAAGGACCATACCTTATCTTCTTCTATTTGTAGTCGTTTACTTCACTAATACAGATATGTTTACCAAATAGCAATTCCTATCCCCTTTTTAGTGCACGCTCTCCCATCAAGGCTGTAAAGGACCATACCTTATCTTCTTCTATTTGTAGTCGTTTACTTCACTAATACAGATATGTTTACCAAATAGCAATTCCTATCCACTTTTTAGCGCATGCTCTCCCATCAAGGCTGTAAAGGACCATACCTTATCTTCTTCTATTTGTAGTCGTTTACTTCACTAATACAGATATGTTTACCAAATAGCAATTCCTATCCCCTTTTTAGCGCACGCTCTCCCATCAAGGCTGTAAAGGACCATACCTTATCTTCTTCTATTTGTAGTCGTTTACTTCACTAATACAGATATGTTTACCAAATAGCAATTCCTATCCACTTTTTAGCGCATGCTCTCCCATCAAGGCTGTAAAGGACCATACCTTATCTTCTTCTATTTGTAGTCGTTTACTTCACTAATACAGATATGTTTACCAAATAGCAATTCCTATCCCCTTTTTAGTGCACGCTCTCCCATCAAGGCTGTAAAGGACCATACCTTATCTTCTTCTATTTGTAGTCGTTTACTTCACTAATACAGATATGTTTACCAAATAGCAATTCCTATCCCCTTTTTAGCGCACGCTCTCCCATCAAGGCTGTAAAGGACCATACCTTATCTTCTTCTATTTGTAGTCGTTTACTTCACTAATACAGATATGTTTACCAAATAGCAATTCCTATCCCCTTTTAGCGCACGCTCTCCCATCAAGGCTGTAAAGGACCATACCTTATCTTCTTCTATTTGTAGTCGTTTACTTCACTAATACAGATATGTTTACCAAATAGCAATTCCTATCCCCTTTTTAGCGCACGCTCTCCCATCAAGGCTGTAAAGGACCATACCTTATCTTCTTCTATTTGTAGTCGTTTACTTCACTAATACAGATATGTTTACCAAATAGCAATTCCTATCCCCTTTTTAGCCCATCTTCTCCTACTCCCTCCCACCCCATATAAATTCCTTACTTCTTTCTCTTTGTTAAACCCAAAGGACCATACCTTATTCCTTACCGTTAAATCTGTCTCTAAAATTTTCAGCATGTACATTAATCACCTCTCTCCTCTTCCTCTTTCCTCCTTTTATTCAAATTCTAACTTCCAACTCTGATTTCTCATTTCCTATTCCACTTACCTCTCACACATAATTCGCCAATATAAGGTAAAGAATTTTTCATCTCCCTTCACACTATCTGATGAGACATTTGTTCCTTTCAATGTTGAAACAAAATGTACACTTTGTTGTAGATGATAATTTGTACATGTTCTAAACTATAATTTATAATAAATACTATAGCTCTATGTTTATATTGAGCACTGTTTTAAATTAATGTTTTGAACATTGTTAATATTTTCTTTGCTCCTTATTCATTTGGATATATATATATATATATATATATATATATATATAAACAATTTCTATAAAATTTCGTAATAATTGTTCTTTTATTACATTGGTCAACAAAAAATATTTTGAAATAGTGTTGAGACACTAAGCATCATTTTTAGCTAATTGGAGAGTGCAGAATTTGAAAATTACCTTACTTTTTCTTAGTTAGCTACAGTTTAGCTATACAGAAATATCTCCTTTTTAGAAAAAAGCATTTTTTCATTTGTTTTCTGCATATATTATATTGACCAATGGCAGTATTTCTCAAAGTAAAATCGTAGAAACCTCTCAATTTGTATTTAAACCAACAGATATTAATTTGCGTATTGAGAAACTATTTTTTGCAATAACAATCAGATTCTAAGTCTTTAAAAATAACATGACTGAATATACCAGGACTAACAAGTATTTTTATCAAATCATTTAATACACTAACAGCAGAAATAAAACATTTGTGAACTTAAGAACTATGGTAACAATTTTCTCTTTCTTGACTATTTGTAATGTTTCATGTTATTTAAGTCCCTTTTGATACTTCAGCAGTAATCAGTCATCATTCATTTGTCCCCCAATACCTAGTAGTGCTCTTCCATTGTTTTGATATCCTCACAGAATCATTCTTCTTGCTCAGCCTTCACATCACAGCAATTACCTGGAAATTTATCTAGATGGCTATATAAAAAATGAACTTTAATACTCATATTAGCATATTACTGGTAAAGTTTATCAGTTCATTTGGATTTTAGCAATAAATTAGAAAAAAATTTTAAATTTTAAAATTTTTGATTCAAAAACACTTTTTCTAATAAAAATAGTTTATTTCAGGTGGCTGATATAAACTGTTCAGTCTACCTGAAAATTGATGGATTTCTACAACAATCTATGTATATAAAAGGCAATCTGTGAGTCTGTGTGTGACTGTTCCTTATGTACGCTTACATTTTTTAAGCTACGCCATTCAAACTTTCTAGGGACACATATCTACAGGGAAGCCAGGCTGACACATACTTTTTGAGTTTAAGTTCAGCAATTTTCCCTTTCGAACTTTTTGGCCAATGGAGCCGATTGTTTACATTTATATTTGCTCTGTAAAACATCTAAGATCTAAGATGGTTGCTAAATTACGTCACAGAAATCAAATCACATGCGTCAAACGAGATTAAAAAAATTTTTATTAAAGAAAAAAACATAGTTTTTATATTTAATTTAAAAGTGCTTTTTCAAACAAAAACAAAATATGTAAAAAAAAGTGCACTTTTTCCTCTAAAATTAAATGTCTACATTTTTAAATATTCTTCGAAAATTTTTGAACTGAGAGGGTAATAGTTTTTATATTTCTAATTTCAGTAGAACAAAATGAATAATTTTTATTTTTATGTTAAATTCATTTTTAGTCAACAAAAAATGTAAATATACCCACCCCCACGTAATTTTGAAACAAAGACAAACATTGTTGTTTGCAATGTCACACAAAATATCAAATCACTTTTACCCAAAACAAAAGAAAATAGATTTTTTTAATAGTTACTAACAGCCTCAGCTCTCCTTTCCAACTTTCAATAAATGATTTCCATCTACTCCTCTCATTGGCATCTTCTCCTACTACTAAAATGTTCTGAGTTGCATGGGCAACGCCGGGCTATGGTACTAGTTATTAACTAAATGTTGCAATCAGCCAATTGATCTTTTTTTATAAAAATGAGTCATTTGAGTACAGCAAAAACAGTAGCTAAAATGAAAAATCTAAGGACATTTTTGGAATCAGCACCATCAAATCAGCTAGAAAACTTGTTTTGTTTCTTGCTACCAAAAATCATGTTGACCAGTGTTATTTATATTATTTACACACCTGTTAATTGCCTGTTGGATTTTAAGTATTGGTTCATGAATTTGATAATATAATAATTCTAATTTCAATTCTCAAGTCAGGGTATGTTTATTCAGTGCCTTGCTTAGCAACATCGCGCCTCTACTCCGAACATACTGAACCCACAATAAATGGTCAGTCAGTCAGTTAAGTGCCATACGTGATACACGCTTGGGCGATCATGTCTCAAAAGAGACATGACTGACTGGGCAGATTATCCCGCAGTAGGTTGCCATTGCTTTCAGCGGTATACTGGTTGCCGACCAAGGCTACAGAACCCAATCTGTCCTGTTATTTAACCCATAACTGGAGGGAAGAGACGGATTAATACCTTTCCCAATGGTATTTGCGCGGAAGTGAATGCAAGAAATACGACTGGAATTCGAAATCGGCTTCTCGATTTCTCGTTCCGAGCCGATATCCACTGCACCACGACGGACATTTGAAACAAAATAACTTACTCTCAGAACGCAGATATTCCGTGATCACGAAAAAAACGGAAGAAATCGCTGCGTTTTGAAGATATACAATAAGAACGTTTTCACAACTTTTAGCTACTTTTTATGTATATTGAAACATATCTATAATCTATTTCTCTCTTAAATTCTTTTTTTTAATTACAAACGAGTTGCGGCCTCTTGCCCCCCCCCCCCCCGGAACGCTTCTATCAAAGATTATATATATATATATATATATATATATATATATATAGAGAGAGAGAGAGAGAGAGAGAGACATACTGGTTGATAGATGTCTATTTCAACATGATAATAATTTTCCAGTTAATCCTAATAATTAATATATAATAATATATATAATAATATATTATTATTAATTATTATTATTATTATTAATTATTATTATTATTAATTAACTTATTATTAATTAATTATTATATATATATATATATATATATATATATATATATATAGAGAGAGAGAGAGAGAGAGAGAGAGAGAGACATACTGGTTGATAGGTGTCTATTTCAACATGATAATAATTTTCCAGTTAATCCTAATAATTATTTTGTTATTTATTTTTTTTATTACAATAGATCTGCGGAACCAAGGAGCCTTGTGGCTTTCCCGGGGCCTTGCGGTCCCTAGGGAAGTTTCACCCTCACAAATGCGGGGTCTGCGGGGGCCATAAGCACGTCCCTGTGTTTATCTGAACTCAATGGAAACAAAGCAACAAGAACTGAGTAGTAGTAAGAACTAGACTGAATATCTCTGGGATCTACAGTCTACCCTACAACTGCCATGCAAAAACTAAAAGGTATACTACTAATGTAATCCAAATTTATTCTTAACTACCTGTGTGTATCAGATTTTCCGAGTATTCTTTCCTCATTATGTGCCCTAAAAATTTCAACATCAATTTATCCTGATGTCAAGTATAAGTGTCCTTTTTGTTTCCATTTTTCAAAGACTTTGCTATTATTATTATAAATTAAATATGACATTTTCCTTGTGAGTTTTTTTTTCTTTACGCAAGTTGTGACTATTTTCTGTAACTTTTTTTTTTTTTTGGTAACTTCATTTCTGTTCACATTTTAATCAATCAATAGTCTCCGTGGTTTGAATGATTGAAATGATTTGTAATTTTATTAAGAATGAGACACTGAACTCGAGTAAGAAATCAGTCAGTTAAGTGTCATACGAGAAACACGCTTGACCGATCATGTCTCGAAAGAGACATGACTGACTGTGCAGAAGATTATCTCGCAATAGGTTGCCATTGCTTTCTGTGGTAGACTGGTTGCCAGCCAAGGTTATAGAACCCAATCTGTCCTATTATTTAACCCATAACTGGAGGGAAGAGACGGATCAATACCTTTCCCAAGGGTATTTGCGCGTAAGTGAATGCAATGAATTCAACTAGAATTCGAACTCGGCTCCCTGATTTCTTGTTCCGAGCCGATATCTACTGCACCACAAGGCACATCCAGTAAAAATACAGATCAGAAATAAAAATAAAAATAAATTTTATGAAACTGCTCTTTATTCCAAAGAAGTGGAGAACATCTTTGACTGTGCATTTTACGAGTGCACGGCACCTTGAGTGGCCTCCCAGAAGACAGCAACATTTTTCCTTATCTCAATATTTCAACTGAACTGCTGCGTCAGAATAATGCATCTACAATGAACTTATGACCAAAATGTGCATTTAAGACAAATGTTATTAAAGATGTGCGTTGTGGAGCATTGGATATCGGCTCGGAACGAGAAATCGGGGAGCCGAGTTCGAATTCCAGCCGAATTCATTGCATTCACTTACGCGCAAATACCCTTGGGAAAGGTATTGATCCGTCTCTTCCTTCCAGTTATGAATTAAATAACAGGACAGATTGGGTTCTATAGCCTTGGTCGGCAACCAGTCTACTGTAGAAAGCAATGGCAACCTACTGCGGGATAATCTTCTGTCCAGTCAGTCATGTCTCTTTCGAGACATGATCGCCCAAACGTGTATCACGTATGGCACTTAACTGACTGTTATTAAAGACAGACATTTTGTGTTGATTAATTTTATTGATTGACTTTTCCAAATTATGAATAATCGTTTTGAAATGAGGAGGAATTTCTGTCAGAAGTTGTTCAAAGTTTAATTTGAAAGAAATATGGTCCAAGCTTTCGACTTTCTTAAGTCATTATCAGGGTAGTGAGTGTTGTGTTGTGGCATAAGAAAAGAGTATTATGATGTAGGCAAGGTGTGTGTGTGTGTGTGTGTGTGTGTTTTATATACATTTAAGGATATGGGCTCTTAAATGTTCATTTCCATATTCAACTCCCAAAACTAAAAAAACGTTTCGCTCTACACCTTTTACCTTTGATATGTCTTGTGAGTGTCAAATTTTCAAAGATTTTTTCCTCATTATTTACACCACATGTTGACTATTGTTCTCATGCTTGTTGCCGAGAGAACAATCTACTGCCTGTAAACTAAATAAAGAGTTCATTTCAGAATTCCCTGTATGTTACCCGGATCAAGATACAGGACTGGTGAGCAGGACAGCTGAAAAGTTGTGATAATAACAAGAAGAAAAGGACAACAGTTCAATAGCCTGCATGTCAGTTCAGTTAAGTGCCATACGTGATACACGCTTTGGGCGATCATGTCTCGAAAGAGACACGACTGACCGGACAGTAGATTATCCCGCATTGCTTTCTGCGGTAGACAGGTTGCCAGCCAAGGCTATAGAACCAAATCTGTCCTATTATTTAACCCATAAATGGAGGGAAGAGACAGATTAATACCTTTCCCAAGAGTATTTGTGCGTAAGTGAATGCAAGGAATTCAACTAGATTTCGAACTCGGCTCCGTGATTTGTCATTCCGAATCGGTATCCACTGCACCCCAACACACATCCGACAGCATGTAAATAGCGCAAATAATGATAATTCTTTAAACGTATTACTTTTTTCATCATTTTGTGTCCAAACATTTCAACTTATTCTGATTATAAACGATCTTTTTGTGCTCATTTTCCTTAAAAATTCTCTTGTTGCTTACACTTTCCGACCATGGTATTCTTAAGCATCCTTCTGAAGCAGGACATTTCTGTTGCCTCAAGATGTCAATTCAGTCAGTTAAGTGCCATACGTGATACACGCTTGGGCGATCATGTCTCGAAAGTGACATGACTGACTAGGCAGAAGATTAATCCAGCAGTAGGTTGCCATTGCTTTCTGCGGTAGACCGGTTGCCGACCAAGGCTACAGAACGCAATCTGTCCTATTATTTAACCCATAACTGGAAGGAAGAGACGGATTAATATCTTTCCCAAGGGTATTTGCGCGCAAGTGAATGCAAGGAATTCGACTGGAATTCGAACTCGGCTCCCCGATTTCTCGTTCCGAGCCGATATCCACTGCACCACAACGTACATCCAAGATGTCAATTACACTGTTTAAAAACAAAATGTCTGCTAAATATGACATTTATAATAGGAAGAAAAGTAATTTCTTGTACATTGTCAACATCATTGAAATATGGGTTAGCCTGACACTTTTTTTCTTGAACAACACATGCACAATGTCTTGATTCTGAAAAATAAGACCCTGAATTATTGTCTCTCACAATGAATGAGCGTTCTCTGAAAGAGACACACTGCCTGGGGCACACTTTTGGAGTGAAGATCACCACAGACCTCAAGTAGAATTCATGTATACGATCTGTCACTAAGGAGGCTGGAATACTTTGTCAGTTCTCTGTACCCCGTAGGGGTAGTTAGGGACCTCATAAATAATATTTAACAAATCCACTAGTCATATACAGAAATAAACTCAGCCACAATTGCAACCTAAAAACACCATGCTCATCAAAAGAGAAAATAATTTACTCAGAAGGAAAATCCTTGCGAGTGCCGCCATCAAATATTAACCAAATATTAATCTGCTCCCTATTCTTTCCCAATCTCACCTTTCCTAATAGAACCAATACTTTCCCAAACCAACACATACGATAAACATGAAAAAAAATCAAAAGAAAATCGTTAATTCTATCATTTCAACGTTTTATACAATAACAATCCAAACAATATACTTCACGTGAAGACTTTCACGCCGGGTATGCAAAATGATGTAATTAAATATCTAATATGTTTCTGTTATCCTAATGAATATTTATGAGTATTTTATAATTTTATAGTAACCAACATTTTTTTTTGTTTGGAGATACTTTATTTAAGATTTATTCAAATGAATTTATTTCGTTTTTTGTCTTGATAAAGTTTGTCAGTGAACGAAATGTAGCGGTTAACATTAAATATAGATTTTTTTTTCTCTCATTGTTTTAGATATATTGAAGTATCTGACTCCACCCTAGATGTATAAGAGCCAAATCAGACTGAAAATAGAGTACTAGTACTATATGTGGGCTGGTGCTGCCCAGTTTTCCTTTTCCGGTTGTGATAGAGCCTAAAAGTATTTACAACGCTTTGTGGGTGATTAATTTTTCTTCCCTGCACTGAAACAAAACAACCTTATTCCCTCCGCATTCCATTAGTGAGAAGTTCAACTCAACTTCTTCTCATATATCATTACTTTGTAGAACCAACTCCCAAAAGGATGCTTTCCTAACCGGTACAATCTTAACCTGCTCAATTTTAGGGTTAACTATTACCTTTAACACATCTTCTTTCGTCCTCAACTCCAAAAGGAGTTGTTGGGGCACCAATATGCTGAACTTTCTCCCACTTCTGTTGTAGTGGTGCACCAGAGCCTGGGTTTCCATGAATAGTGTCTTAGTGTGCTCATCATGTGGCGTGTTTTTGGCCATTTTAACCTGGCGGAGCCCATCCATCTCCATATTCTTTGATACATATCCTCTTGAAATAGGACATTTTACCCTTACTCACACAGCAAAATTCTGTAACCCTCTACCACGAGTGGCTCTTGAGCCTCGTGAAGAGTGAACACTAGAAAAAAACTAAGTTGAGGAAGAAGAAGAAGAATAGAATTGTAAAAAGAAAACAACAGATGTTTACTAAACTGGGAATAACCAGCCATCCATTGAAGGTCACTCTGTGACAAGCAAACGACCTAATAATCACTTTCTCTCTTTACTCCAACCACCTATACAAAAGAAAACTTCTATAACCCACAACCTGTTTACTTAACTAGAGAGAGGATGTCTTTGACTCCTTAATTTCCCTCCCATTCGCTGCTCTCATTTGAGCTATTCATTGAATTCTGATCTTTGATTTATATTTTTAAAAAGTAATGAACCAGTGTGACCAACTGCCAGCATGTTTGGAGGTTCGATCCAGACGTTCAAAAAAGATTGGTGTGCGGGAGTGAGGGGGGGTAGGAAAGGAGGGAACAAAAATAGGAAATTGGGAGTTAAGTGCTGAACACAAGCAGTGTAGCGAAAAAAAAATGTAGGGTCTTGCCATCCCTTTGTTCATTCACTTGGCCAGCTGTTAATCTTAAAGCAATATCTTCCAATACCTGGCCTCCCCCACTCCCGTAATAATTCGGGCCTCAACCTCCTTCGCAACCCGCAGCTAATGACTGCACTTATTAACCGGCACGAGCCGGTGTGAGTTGTAAATTTGGGAATTCAACCTTTTACAATAGGAGTAGAAATTTCTAGGTCAGCAAAGTAGAGTACTGACCCTTTAAGCTCGTAACAAAGCCTTGTTGACCTTATCTTTTGTTCATATTAGCCGGCAGCTGCCATGGATTTCAACAGCACATTGTTCCAAATCCTTCATAACAAATGTATGCGTATAAATCAAATACAGATATCGGAGGCTATCGGCCTGTTAACATTCAAGCAATTAAAAGCCAATAAGATTTCGTTGGAAACAAAGAAAAGAGTAGTGGACATTTATGTGATATTTGTCTTTCTGTATATAGCGAATGCTGGACAGTCTCCTCAAAGATGAAGAAAAGACTCGAAGCAACATAAATGTGGTTCTACAGAAGGATACTAAGGATAGAATGGACGGAACATGTGAGCAGCGAAAAAGGTTTTGAAGAAGATGCAAACGAAAAAAAATTTATACTTAACACCAGGAAGAGACAACTGAAGTTTCTGTTACAAATAATTAGGAAGGAAGGCTTGTAGAATCTAATATCACAGGACTGATAAAGGGAAAGAGAGACATGGGCAAGCAATGCGAGACATACTTGATGAGCTTGAGCAAGTGGATGGCGGAGCAGGGTTTAGGAGAGACACCAAGTGCGTTGTGGTGCATGGATATCGGCTCGGGACGAGAAATCGGAAAGCCAAGTTCGAATTCCAGTTGAATTCGTTGCATTCACTTACGCGCAAATACTCTTAAAGGTATTAATCCGTCGCTTTACCCTCCAGCTATGGGTTAAATAGCAGAGCAGATTGGTTTCTATAGCCTTGGTTGGCAACCAGTCTACTGCAGAAAGTAATGGCAACCTACTGCGGGAAAATTGTCTGCCCAGACGGTCATGTTTCTTTCGAAACATAATCACTCCAACGTGTCACGTATGACACTCAACTGTCTGACCAAGAGAAAAGGTGCTAAGAGTAGCAAGGTATAGAGGTGATGTGGAGGTCCATGATCACCTACGTCTTGAAAGGACACTACACATAAAAGAAAGAAGATACGAAGAGAAAGAAAAAAAAAATGTATTTCGATCGGTTTCGGCTCTTCCTCCTAATAGCTTTGTTTTCTAATTTTTTTCTGACAATCATTTCACTCCAAGCAAGATTATGCTACGCAAGAGGTTACTCAACTAAGAGTAACTCAACTTTTATCCTTTCTTCTACCCAAGCATTTCTCTCACTGTAACCCCCTGCGAACTAGTGGCGGTCTCGCTTTGCATGGTGTGAAATGATTTTAAAAAATGGATTCCGGAAGACAAAAGATGTCAATTGGCACTACGTTTAAATTTTTGAAAATTGTAGTTGATAGGGAAGCAAGCAACTCACAGAAGAGAGAAAAACATGTTAGAATAGAACATAAGGTTGCATCCAGGTAAATCATGAATAAAAAAGTGAGACCTAGTTGCCAATCTAGTAATATGCTTAACATCTGATTTTTTTCTCCACGTCTTACAAATTGCGTTTCTTGTAATTTAATCTGAATTTAAAAACTAAAAACTATGAGTAACAGACAGTAGATTTCTCTCCGAACATAAAATGGCAAAAATATAGAGTGATTGATTATTATTACACTTTATTAACAAACACGAGTACATTTTTTCTTTCTTTCTCCTTTTAAACAGACTAAAAATTCTTCACGCAATCGTTCCGCTGGCGTCTAGACGATCATCTAAATTGTATTTCCATTTAAAATAATACTATAGCCTGGCGTTGCTTGGGTGGAATGAAAGCTTTAAAACTAATCCATGATCCTGGAGCTCAGACTCTTTGGACGTTGGCACGAAAGACTAAAAAGCAAGAGTTGTTTCCAGTTAAAGTGAAACCGTAGACTGAAAGAAAAATGAATGGATGTAAGTCCAATTTTGATTTCCTGGTATCGATATCAAATAAGTTTTTTTCGTCTTAAACTGAATTTTGAAGGCTAAATAAATCCTCTAAGTAAATGGTATCATGGCGGAGACTAAGAACTACAATTATACCTCCTTAGAGCCAAACCCGAAGCAAAAACTAAAATAAAAGGGCTGAAAAAATACAGACACACAGGCAGATAAACAGACATACACACAAATACCTTGCCTGATATATATATATATATATATATATATATATAATCGATTTTCTGCACTATTGTAAGAACTGCAACCTTGAAACTTCTGAATATCGTTTCTTATGTCTTTGTCTATGAGTGTATCAAATTTGATTAAAATCGCACCACTCCTTCTATAACCCGATTTTTTCGATTATCGATTTTCGATATTTATCGGGAGTACCTCGACACAAAACCTAGCTAAGAACACTCGCAGACGCTTATAGTACAACTGTGTAAATTTTCAAGAAAATCGGT
Organism: Ascarosepion bandense; assembly: GCA_037127315.1. NCBI lineage: Eukaryota > Metazoa > Mollusca > Cephalopoda > Sepiida > Sepiidae > Ascarosepion > Ascarosepion bandense. The sequence goes on from JBBBDQ010001774.1 coordinate 299,794, forward strand.
TCATCCGTTTCGGAGTCTATAGGTAACGGATACACACACACAAAGTTCCATTTAAGTTTAGATTTAGATTAGATTAGATTAGATTAGATTAGATATTTATTAGCAAATAAAAATTCGGTTTAAATATAAGATGTATTTTCCACGATAACTAGAATTTTTAACCGAAGTTCCAGAATTAGCTATTATCTTCTCTTCCTATCCATATATTATAAACTACTCCCAGGCCCGTGCTAAGAGCCCCCGCAGCCCCTGCAATTGTGTGTGTGGGTGGGGGGCACAAGTTCCCTAGGAGCCGCAAGGCTGCTTGGCTCCGCAGATTTATTGTAATGAAAAAAAAAAAAAAATTAACAAAAGAATTATTAGGATTAATTGGAAAATTATTATATGTTGAAAGAGACATCTATCAACCCCTCTCGCTCTCTCTCTCTCTCTCGATATATATATATATATATATATATATATTTCGAGAAAAGCCTTCCGGGCTCCCGAAGAGGCCGTAAATCATTTGTAATTAAAAAAAAAAAAAAAAAAAAAAAAAAAAAAATGAACTTGAGAGAGAAATAGGTTAGATATCTGTTTCAACGTACATAAAATGTAGCTAAAAGTTGTGAAAACGTTCGTAATGTAACGCCAATTCCGCGATTTCTTCCATTTTTTCCCTGATCACGGAATATCTGCGTGTCGAGAGTATTTTATTTCGTTTAAAGTACCATTTATTGTGGGTTCAGTACGTTCGGGTGGGGTGGGGTGGGGTGGGGGGCGATGTTGCTAAGAACGGCACCGACTACTCTTTAACATAACCGTCTACCTTGAGTAAACAGTAAACACCGATGCTTATACAAGGTAAACCTTACTGTAAAATATTAAAAAATATAAATTTAAAAAAACTATAAAGAACATTTCTAAGGGCCGCTTTTTTTTTTCTTGTTGCCTAGAAATTAGTCCTGGAGAGAGAGAGAGAGAGAGAGAGATTCATTTCAATGTCATATTTCTCTGAAATTAGACATCCACCACCAAAAAAATTAAAAAAAGAAGCGATAGCTAAAGTGTCAGTCAGTTAAGTGCCATACGTGATACACGCTTGGGCGATCATGTCTCGAAAGAAACATGACTGACTGGGCAGAAGATTATCCCGCAGTAGGTTGCCATTGCTTTCTGCGGTTGACTGGTAGCCAGGCAAGGCTATCAGTCAACATATAGAACCCAATCTGTCCTGTTATTTAACCCATAACTGGAAGGAAGAGACGGATTAATACCTTTCCCAAGGGTATTTCTGCATAAGTGAATGCAATGATTTCGACTGGAATTCGAACTCGGCTCCCCGATTTCTCGTTCCGAGCCCATATCCACTGCACCACAACGCACATCCTAGCTAAAGTGTAAAATGCATTAAAAAAAAGAAAAATCTTTCTTGAAGCAATAATTTCAGTTTTAATTCCAAGCTCGAGTAATGTAATAAATTTAATATTCGAAATAAGCAAAATAATACCGTGTATTTCAAACCGAATTTAAATTGATTGGAAACGTTTTTGTTGTTTTCTTTTTTTGGTGTATTTGGTTTTGTTTTCTCCTTATCAATAAATTTAAATTCGGATATCTTGACAGATCTGTCAGCACAAAAATAATCTTCTTTATTTAACAAATCTTTCAAAAATGAAATATACTTTTCTGGAATATTTCAGAAAAATCACTCTGATTTAATGAACTGAACTGAAACAAACTGAAGTGAAACGAATATATCGGATCTATAGCTGCATCTACAGTTCGGACGGTTGGGTCTCTGTGTTGGGCCAGAAAGTTTTTCTTGTCAGAATACATTTATAAATCTACCATTCATTCATGCATTGAACGGGTGATACTTTTTTGGTACGCCGGTACGCGGTACACCAAATTTCAGTCCGCCATTTTGGTACGCCAAAATTTGTTAGGTATCATGTGACGTATTCAATTTTTTTTTCTACAGGAAAAAAATAAATAAAATTTATTTTTACAAGTATGTTTGTACAATATCCATTCATCTAGCGAATAGACATGAAATTAAATACAAAAACTACTATAATTATTTTTAAATTCCTTCTTAATATGTCCATATTCCAGTATAATAAAAATGAAATGCCGTTCTGGCGTACCGAAAAAATATTTTTTCTAAAGAACAAAAACAAATAAAAATTATTTTTATGAGAATCTTTATTCATTTATCTAGCGAATAAACATAAAATTACATATGAAAAACTACTTTAATTATTTTTAAATTCAATCTTAATATGTTCATATTCCAGTAATAAAAATGGAGAAATGTTTGTTTATGTGTTGTGTCGTTCTGGCGTACCGAAAAAATATTTTTTCTAAAGAATAAAAAGTAATAAAAATTATTTTTACGAGAATCTTTAAACATATTATTAGATTTTTTCTTTTTTTACAAATAACTTAGTATCACTTTTACAAGTAAATACTGCTAAAATTAAACGATGAAAGTAAAATAGTTTCAAGACACGGGATCAGAGGAGAATGTTTTAAAATATTTATCAAAAATGTTACTTTCGTATTTCTCATCGAATTACTTAAAGAATCAAAATCACAACACACAAACAAACATTTCTCCATATTTATTATGGAATTTAAAAATAATTAAAGTAGTTTTTCATATGTGATTTTATGTTTATTCGCTAGATAAATGAATAAAGATTCTCATAAAAATAATTTTTATTCATTTTTATTCTTTAGAAAAAATATTTTTTCGGTACGCCAGAACGCCATTTTTCATTTTTATACTGGAATATGGACATAAGATGGAATTTAAAAATAATTAAAGTAGTTTTTCATATGTAATTTTATGTTTATTCGCTAAATAAATGTATAAAGATTCTCGTAAAAATAATTTTTATTCATTATTATTCTTTAGAAAAAATATTTTTTCGGTACGCCAAAAAAAACGACACAACACATAAACAAACATTTCTCCATTTTTATTATACTGGAATATGGACATATTAAGATGGAATTTAAAAATAATTAAAGTAGTTTTTCATATGTGATTTTATGTTTATTCGCTAGATAAATGAATAAAGATTCTCATAAAAATAATTTTTATTCATTTTTATTCTTTAGAAAAAATATTTTTTCGGTACGCCAGAACGCCATTTTTCATTTTTATACTGGAATATGGACATAAGATGGAATTTAAAAATAATTAAAGTAGTTTTTCATATGTAATTTTATGTTTATTCGCTAAATAAATGTATAAAGATTCTCGTAAAAATAATTTTTATTCATTATTATTCTTTAGAAAAAATATTTTTTCGGTACGCCAAAAAAAACGACACAACACATAAACAAACATTTCTCCATTTTTATTATACTGGAATATGGACATATTAAGATGGAATTTAAAAATAATTAAAGTAGTTTTTCATATGTGATTTTATGTTTATTCGCTAGATAAATGAATAAAGATTCTCATAAAAATAATTTTTATTCGTTTTTATTCTTTAGAAAAAATATTTTTTCGGTATGCCAGAACGAGATTTCATTTTTATTATACTGGAATATAGACATATTAAGAAGGAATTTTAAAATAATTATAGTAGTTTTTGTATCTAATTTCATGTCTATTCGCTAGATGAATGTATATTGTACAAACATACTTGTAAAAATAAATTTTATTTATTTTTTTCCTATAGAAAAAAAAAATTGGATACATCACATGATACCTAACAAATTTTGGTGTACCAAAATGGCGGACTGAAATTTGGTGTACCGTCGTACCGGCGTACCAAAAAAGTATTACCGGTTTAACATAACAAAAAAAATGAAATTATTTTAAAAATCTTAATTCTGAATGATTTGTATTAAGTTGATGAATTTTCGATTTGTAAATAAAGGCTATTTTAATGAATTAATAACCGAAGACACTGAGTAACTGGAAGAAATTTAAAACGATGTTTGAAACTTTAATTAGCAAATAAAAAATGAAAAAAAATCACTTCTTATAAAAATTCATTATTCATCAAAATCTATTTTCTTCTTCACAATATGATATCCTAAAATGTTATTATTTATAAAATCAATTAAAACTTTATCCACTTTAAAAATAGCATCGTTTTCATTTATTTTTGATTTTACTCTTTGGAGCGGATTTTCGGAAAAATGGTCCCCCGTAATAAAAAAGAAAAAAAAAATTACATGATTTACATTCTCCAATGAGTCCTGTATTTGACTAATAAAAAAAAATTGGAATAGATAATGTATTTCTAGAAGTTTTATGCAATTAATTGAAGTGGGGGTAACAGATGTAAAAAAAAAATATATTTTTACCAAGATTTTCTAAAAATAAAAATTGCTTAATAGTCACATTGAATCACTGTCGGAAAGCAAAAAAAGAAATTTTAATTGAAATTTCAAACGTACTAGAAAGGATAAAAAATTTTTTTAAAGATAATGACAACACAATTTGATTTTCCCTCTTAATAGCATAAACATTTTGATGATAAAACTTTTTTTTTAAGTTTGAGCCCTTTTAACCATGTGGTGATACTGAGCAAAAGTGACGCACCGGATGTTTGCGCTCTCACAACAAAAAAGCAAATGACCAAAAGTCGTAGTTGTGCATCCGGGTTCACGCAGATGTTCTGGTTGAAAAGTAAAAATTAATTAAATATTAAATTTCCAGTTCGAGAGCCAACGCGAATTTTATTTATCAGCCAATGGGAAGCTCAGAATCAAATACAAGTGTGAAATCCCAAGTGATCTGCTGTGATCCAAAATGAAGATATAAAAAGCGGATATAGAAAGCTTCAACAGGCAGACCGACTCGAGGAGAAGAGAGTAATTTAGTATCTTCCTTGACTGAAGTCAAGTGGCTTACTATGCTCGCCTTCCTAATCTCTTTCCTTCTTCCCTGCCTCAAAAACTACTTACTGACCTAAGGAGTGACTACATCCATCAAAGACATTCCTTACTTACACGCTCCCCACATTCCTAAGCATTAATTCTCTTTCACCATATTGCCATAAACAAATTTTAAAGTCTGTTGTACCCACATTCAAAGACTGTTTCTTTACATACAAGACACCTCCACACTACTTTAAGTATAAAATTCTCCTTGCCAGCCTTCGATTGCCACTATAACATCATGCTATACTGTTTTTTCAGCATTTGAGGGGAGGTACCTACATATTTGGCCGAGTTCTACTGCTATTCATCTCGAGGTTCTCGACAAAATCCACAAAAGGATCTGCAATGTAATCAGTTCTGATCTGGCATCTTGACTTCAGTCACTTTCTCACCGCTGTGAGTGACTCTCCTCTGTCTTTTTTACAAATATTTTCATGGCAACTGCTCCGAGCAGCTTTTATCTCTAATGCCCCATCCAGATGAATTTAAGCGTGCTACTAGATTGGAACATAGGACCCAACCTTTTACCTTTCAAACTGTTAAATGTAACTGCCACTTCTACTCTAGCAATTTCTTCCCACCTGTGGGACTCTCTTCCTTTTACTTGTTTCTTTGATAGCTACAATCTCCAAAAATTTAAATGCAACATAAATTGCCATCTTCTTAAATCCTATTAAGCTTTTATCCTTTCTTCAATAAGCCCAATACTCAGTCTTTTCTCTCAATTTAACCCCTGCACACTAATGGAAGTCCTGCTTTTCTTGGGATGAAAGGATTAAAAAAATTAAGGATGCTATGGATATCGTGGACTGAGCATACAAGCAACGACGAGGTGTTAGAAAGAATGGCAACAAAAAGGAAATTGATGCTGAGCATCAGGAAGAGACAACTGAAGTTCCTGGGACATGCAATGAGGAAAGAGAGCCTGGAGAACCTGATACTGACTGGACAGATAGAAGGAAGGAGAGACAGAGGAAGGCAGCGGATAACATATTTGCAGGGCCTGATCAGGTGGATGACGGAACGGGGGTTGCCAGGAGCAACAGGAGCAAACATTTTAAGAGCCACAAGGGATAAGGGACGTGGAGAGCCATGATCGCCTACGTCCTGAAGGGACAGGGCACATAGAAGAAGAAGAAGTTTAAAACATCCACAGAAAAAACATATTTTTTTTTTAAGATGGAAGGAGTGTTTTTGTTTTTGGACATGTTGAGTGGTTTATTGACAGCCAGATGTTTAGTAAATTTAAAGAAAATGATTGAAAAAAAATTACAAATACATGAACACCCTTTTTTTTTATGTATCTTATTACTATCCAGTAATCTTAAAAATTATAAATATTTTAAGGATACAAACAACAAGAAAACTGAATGCAGAATAATAATTAAAATGAGGAGCCCAAAACGTCAATTACACGTTGGGGATACTAAAATCAAATAGGTGCAAAAATTTAAATACCTGAGAAGTGTTCTAACAGAGGACGGAAAGTGCGACACTGAGATCCAAAGGAGTATTGGCATGGCCAAGGATGCATTCCAGAAGCTGAGTAGACAGGAAAATTTTGCTGGAAGCAAAGTATTGGATTGGTATGTGATGTCTATCCTTCAAAGTGGCAGCAAATGCTGGACAAACTCATCAAAGATGAAGGAAAAACTTGAAGCAACTGAAATGTGGTTCTACAGAAAGATGCTGAGGATACCATGGACTAAACAATGACAAGGTTTTGGAGAGGATGGACACAAGAAGGAAACTGATACTTAACATCAGGAAAAGGGAGCTGAAGTTTTTGGGAAATGTAACGAGGAACGAGGGCTTAGAGAACCTGATGTTCACGAGACAGAGGAGAAAAGAGATAAGGGAAAGCAATGCATGACATACTTGATGGACTTGAGAAGATAGAAGATGAAGCACGGATTTAGTGGTATTAACAAGAAAAGTGGTATTTAGAGATACAAGGGATAGGAAGATGTGGAAGATCATGATCGCCTACATCCTGAAGGAAGAAGAATATTTTATTGAATTTTGGGATACTTTGGTTAAAGCCAAAGTCTCACTCATGAAAATACTTGCTGGAGAAATGTTAGAAAATTACCAATAAATTGTAAATTTATCATAGGCAGCTCTCTTTCGATAATGTTGTGTATGGACGGCCATATTTATGATAATTGACATCCTTATACACACACAAAGAATTCAAAATATAAAAAAATACTCAGGGTTGTTGAATTCTTCTTCTTCTTCTTCTATGCGCCCTGTCCTTTCAGGACGTAGATGATCATTGGCTTTCCACATCCCCCTATACCTGGTGGCTCTTAGTACGTTTTCTCCTGTTACATCACGCAACCCCCGTTCTGTCATCCACCTGCACAGGCCCTTCAAATATGTTATCCGCTGCCTTCCTCTGTCTCTTTTTCCTTCTATCTGGCCTGTCAGTATCAGGTTCTCCAAGCCTTCCTTCCTCATTGCATGTCCCAGGAACTTCAGTTGTCTCTTCCTGGTGCTTGCTATTAATTTTTTTTTGTTGTTGCAATTCCTTCCAACACCTTATCATTGCTCACATGCTCAGGCCATGATATCTGCAACATCCTTCTGTAGAACCACATTTCCGCTGCTTCAAGTTTTTCATAGCACACTTTTCATTTATGATTAGTAAGTTGGATATCGGCTCGGAACGAAAAATCGGGGAGCTGAGTTTGAATTCCAGCCAAATTCATTGCATTCACTTATGTGCAAATACCCTTGGGAAAGGTATTAATCCGTCTCTTCCTTCCAGTTATGGGTTAAATAACAGGACAGATTGGGTTCTATAGCTTTGGTCGGCAACCAGTCTACCGCAGAAAGCAATGGCAACCTATTGCGGGATAATCTTCTGCCCAGTCAGTCATGTCTCTTTCGAGACATGATCACCCAAGCGTGTATCACATATGGCACTTAACTGACTGAAGTAATGTTTTAGTTTAAGAATAATATCACTTGGCTGCTAAAATTTAATACAGAATTATAAAAGATTTGAAATTTAAAAGTTTATAAAATACACAAAATAAAATTTTAAAAATGAAAACACTTTTTGCAAAATTTCATTATCTTGTTTATAAAAGCAATTGATTTTCTAATCAATAATGTCTTATTTTTCTTGCATCTTTCATTTATGATTCAAAGCAGATTTTCTGTAGATTTGAACAAAAGAATTGGTTTATCTATATATTCTCTGAGGATTTGTCCTTAACTAATCGTTAAATGCTCCTAAAAAAGAATTTCTCGATATTTCATAAAATTAAATAGAGTATAACAGACACAAAAAATTTTCTTAATTAATTTTTGAATGTACTGACAGTTTCATTAAAGTTAAATGATTATCTGATTTTTGCAAGAACTAACCACAACAGGATGCTCAAACATCACATATAAATAAATTTAAGGTCCAGCATTTTTAACCGAAATTTCCAAAGTTCTAAAAAGGCTACAAAATAAATTCTGTATAAAAATCTGCATAAAAATCCATGTATACTTTTTTAGCAAATTTTTGAAGGTATCTATCTATCTATCTATCTATCTATCTATCTATTTTAATCTCTTCATATATCTCTTTTCTATCTATCTATCTATCTATCTATCTATCTATCTATCTATCTATCTAAATCTCTTCATATATCTCTTTTCTATCTATCTATCTATCTATCTATCTATCTTAATCTCTTCATATATCTCTTTTCTATCTATCTATCTATCTATCTATCTAAATCTCTTCATATATCTCTTTTCTATCTATCTATCTATCTAAATCTCTTCATATATCTCTTTTCTATCTATCTATCTATCTATCTATCTAAATCTCTCTTCATATATCTCTTTTCTATCTATCTATCTATCTATCTATCTATCTATCTATTTTAATCTCTTCATATATCTCTTTTTCTATCTATCTATCTATCTATCTATCTATCTATCTATTTTAATCTCTTCATATATCTCTTTTCTATCTATCTATCTATCTATCTATCTTAATCTCTTCATATATCTCTTTTTCTATCTATCTTAATCTCTTCATATATCTCTTTTCTATCTATCTATCTTAATCTCTTCATATATCTCTTTTCTATCTATCTTAATCTCTTCATATATCTCTTTTCTATCTATCTATCTTAATCTCTTCATATATCTCTTTTCTATCTATCTTAATCTCTTCATATATCTCTTTTCTATCTATCTATCTTAATCTCTTTCTATATCTCTTTTCTATCTATCTTAATCTCTTCATATATCTTCTTTTTCTATCTATCTATCTTAATCTCTTCATATATCTCTTTTCTATCTATCTATCTTAATCTCTTCATATATCTCTTTTCTATCTATCTTAATCTCTTCATATATCTCTTTTCTATCTATCTTAATCTCTTCATATATCTCTTTTCTATCTATCTATCTTAATCTCTTCATATATCTCTTTTCTATCTATCTATCTATCTATCTAAATCTCTTCATATATCTTTTCTATCTATCTATCTATCTATCTATCTATCTAAATCTCTTCATATATCTCTTTTCTATCTATCTATCTATTTTAATCTCTTCATATATCTCTTTTCTATATATCTATCTATCTATCTATCTATCTATATCTCTTCATATATCTCTTTTCTATCTATCTATCTATTTTAATCTCTTCATATATCTCTTTTCTATCTATCTATCTATCTATTTTAATCTCTTCATATATCTCTTTTCTATCTATCTATCTATCTATTTTAATCTCTTCATATATCTCTTTTCTATCTATCTATCTATCTATTTTAATCTCTTCATATATCTCTTTTCTATCTATCTATCTATCTATTTTAATCTCTTCATATATCTCTTTTCTATCTATCTATCTATCTATTTTAATCTCTTCATATATCTTTTCTATCTATCTATCTATCTATTTTAATCTCTTCATATATCTCTTTTCTATCTATCTATCTATCTATCTATCTATCTATCTATCTATCTATCTATCTATCTAATCTCTTCATATATCTCTTTTCTATCTATCTATCTATCTATCTATCTAAATCTCTTCATATATCTCTTTTCTATCTATCTATCTATCTATCTATCTATCTATCTATCTATCTTTTGATTTAGTGTATTTAGCAGGCAAATGTTCTTTAAGGAAAATTGCTATTAAAAACAACAGACATTTTGTTTCGATTACTTTTAATGATCAACTTTAACAAATTTTTCAGACAAGTATGACATTTGGACAATTTCTGGTGGCATTTCCTTTTGTCTCAGAAGGATTATCCATAATTTTGAAAAGTCAATCATTAAAGTTAATCGATCCAAAATGTCTACCATTTTTAATGGTATATATATTTAGGTACCTCCACTCATTTTCAATAAATAACTTTTAATTTGAATTTTTAAAAATAAAACACTTTTCTTGAGACTTTTATTTTAGCTTTAATTGAAAGCAAAATGATTAAATTTACTAATTCCAGTAAGCAAAATCATCTGGTGTATTTCAAACAGAAATTATATTGACTGAAATATAAGATTTTGAGATTTAAATTTTTTTCGGCCATTTTTTGAGCAATCAACCCATTTGTAAACAAATGTTAATTCTCGGTTTTAAAAATTTTGCAAAAATAAGATATACTGTGATACGTTATTTTAGAAAATTAGCAAATTTAAAGTTAAATTCATCTGATTTACACTAGTATTACTTATTCATAGCATGAAATTTAGAATAAAAGTATTTCTTAATCATGGAGTGTTGATTTTTCTGATCTTTCCCATATAATTTGACATGTGATAACAGCCAAATGCAAGATAAACTAAGTGTATGGTGATCTGAATTGATGTAATTTTCTGAATTTTTTTTTATAACGGGAAGAAACCATGAAACACATGACCTTTCAATCTACACGTGGAAATTATCATACAAAAAAGACTTCAAATACATAATTTTTTTTTTTTAAATACAATGGCTCGACAGTGTTTATTAAACTTTTCAATTTCCAATTAGTAAACATAGCCTTCACTTAATAACCTAACGCTTACAAGTCTTTGAATATTTTAAAAATATTTTTGAAACTTTATAAATTATTATAATGAAAAAAATTAAAACAATTCTTTTAAAATTTCATTATTAATTAAAATTTTTTGTTTTCTTCAACCTATAATGTCTTTAATATATATTAGTTATTAAAGCAATTAAAAGCTTATCTAATTAAATAATGTCATATTTTTATTGCATTTTGTATTTTACTATTAGGAGCAGATTTTTGGAAAAAGGGGCCAAATGTTCGAAAAAATAAAATAGATGATTTACATTCCATAATGAGTATTCCGTTTGACTAATAAAACCAATTTTGCCTACAACATTCAATTTCTTAAAATTTTATGAATTTACATGAAGGAGGGGTAACAGATGTAAAAAATAAAACATATCTTTACCAAAATGTTTTTAAAATAATTTCATTCATTTGTGAGTAAGTCCTGAAAGTTTCATTAAATAAAATCAGACAATTAATTAATTTTTGCAAGAATTTCCAAATTAATGTTTTTCACTGGAAAAATAACTGAGTTACCTAATATTATGTGATCCATTGTAAACTTTCATAACAATTTGGTTACCCACTAATGAAAATCAAAACAAGATTTTTTTTACCAGAATTTCTAACATGTTAGAAAGGATTAAAAAATTTAAAAATAAATTTAATACTTTGATCTTACCTCTTAATAATAGCATAAACATTTTGATGAAAAATTTTCTTCTTCATAAAAGAAGGTACCTATCATGCATTCATTATTGAGTATGATGCAAAATTATCCTAAAGTGCAATCAATTTTATTTAAAAGAATACAATTAATTTTTTGAACGATTGCCATAAACATCAAATAAATTATGCTTTCATTACAATTGAGCTCTCTAGAGAGAAAAATTTTCAAAACACTACTACTTCTGCAATTTACGCATTACTCTTTAGTAATGAATTAAGTTCTCCCGGCAGCTGGCATGTGTATACATTGCATATATATAACACGCTAAAATTTTCTCCTCTCTCAGCCATGCACTGATAGCTTAAGTAGTAGGCACTTGACACCAAATTGGTCAAGTTTTGATTGCAGATGTCTAGCCACACTGATGAGCTGTGATACAGCAAAACAGGCTTGTATGTGGATGACTAATACATATATATATATGTATATATATACTAATATATATAACATATATTATATATATATATATATTATTAAATATAAGAGACAATGAATGTCTATTATGTTTAATCATGAGCCGTTCTAAACGTTGTATTTTTGCTTTAATTTCAGTTGAAAATAAAGACAAAATTCTCCAACATTTGGATAATTATTTATTGATTTTCTTCTAAGCTTTTGGCTTACATGAGCCATCTTCAGAGAGGTAGTTTAAACTGAAATATTATAAAATAATATGAAGATGGCTCATGTGAGCCGAAAGCTTAGAAGAAAACCAATAAATAATTATCCAAATGTTGGAGAATTTTTGTCTTTATTTTCAACTGAAATTAAAGCAAAAGTACGACGCTTAGAACGGCTCATGATTAAACATAATAGGCATTCATTGTCTCTTATATTTAATAGCATATGTTTAGAAAATTACTTGCTGCCTCGATATACTAAATATATATATATATATATATAAATATATATATATATATATATATATAGGGGGTTGAAATAAATAAATTGTCATCTAAATTACAGAAAAATAAAAATAACACTGGCATCTCATTTCAGCAGATATATTTACCAAAATTACACAAAAATATCTTGACATGCTAAAGAGTAAGTTTATTCAATAAAATCACTACTGGCTTCAATCATGTCCTCCAGACAATGTCGGAATATCCTGCATATTTGTTGGATTGTTTCCTTGTTTAACTTGCTGAACACTGCCATAATTCTTGTCTTCAGTTCATTTTTTGGTATTACAAAATTTAGTCTCTAGCCCAAGTGTACCCCACACAAAATAATCATGGGGGTTGCAGTCTGGAGAGTTAGGTGGCAGATGTAATGGGTGATGTGGTCACAGAAATTGTCTGACAGCCATGACTGGGTTCTCCTGCTTGTGTGGAATGGTGCAGCATTGGGTCTTCCAGCAACAACACTTTTGACCGAGGGCAGCCCTACTCCCTCAAGGCACTTGATGTAGGCCTCCATGTTGAGTCTGAGGCCCTGTGAGAAGATGAATGATATCATAATGTTACCATCATTAGCGATCACTCCAAGCACCTTTGTAATCACCATGTGACTCATCCAACTCATTCTGAATTCTCTGTACTGTCCTCAGATTGACACCGAAACACTCCAAAATATTTGTATTGGAACTTTCAGTGCAACTGCCAAGTAGTATAGCATGCCATTTCCAAATTTCTGGTGGAGCAAATTAGTGTTCTTTTTCTCACAGACTGTGCCCAACTGACCCTACTATATTGTACAGACTACAAAATCAAAAACAAGCAACATGCATGCATGAAATTAAAAATACAAAATGGCAATAGTTTAACCATCATACCCTTTATGTACACGAACACAAACACATATATGTCAACACACAATTTTATAAATGTATAGACATAATACACAGACACACATATACACACATTATATATATATATATATATATATATATTTGTGTGTGTATATACACACATATATATCAATATATAAATAATATATATGTATGTAAATAGAGTTGTTTATTTACAGATTTGCCTGAATAGAGGTTTGTGTGTGTGCCCTGCCTTCAGAGTAGGTATCTGCTTATCTAATTATTTCAATTAAATCATTTTTCGGACAAGTGCCATCTCTTTCCTGTCCCTATGCTAAAGGAAACAGCTTACACTTAAATGAAGGTTTATGCCTGTTATTTTCTCCCAAATAAATATTGCACCAAGTGACACGAATAAATTATAAACACATCTACATTTTCCTCCATGCAATGAAATAATAATTTCTCATTTCTACAGTTAAAAAAAAACAACAAAAAAATCTATTCTGGCTTATATGCAAAGATGGAGGACCAAGCAAAGTAATGTTTACCCAGCTGTAGACAACCAGTACAAATTCACTCAGCATTATCCATAGTCACAAAAAAAAGGCAACTGGAAATTTCTCACCCTCCCCCATGCCGACAAAGTAGCCCTTCCCCAGAAATTCTGATATTTTGGTCCTGTCATTTGATTCTAGGAAACTGGTTAGGCTGTGGACGTTTCAACAACTCATTGAGATTTTTATGTGTAATTAATATGGAAGATATCAATACATCAGAGTAATAGTATGTAATTTAATGATAAAATAAGGAAAAATAATTTAACACAAAACAAAATAACAACAACTCTAAAACTGAAATTTAAAAATAGTCAGTAAAATGTGTCAAGAAATAAACAAGTGAAACATCTAGGGATTTAAATAAAAGATAATAATATGAATGATCTTTTACAAATATATGATTTTTTTTTTTTGCGGGTTCAAAATTTTAATATGGCAATAAAAACCCAAATTTCATAAAAATCACCCATGCCAAATATTAAAACAAAAAATGCCAATCTACTGGTTTCATCCCTACTCGTCAGAACTGTAACAGGGAAATATGACAGACTATGAAGGACATGAATGAAAAGGAGGAGAGAAAAAAAATATATATATATATATCATTTTCTTCCTCTTGTAACCATGAATCAGCTGATGAAGTATTACTAATCAGTATAACCTGGATATAATAGACCCTAATATAAGAGAAAACCGGGTATAAGAGAGTTTTTCTCTGGTCCCAAATTAGAGCCTGTGGTAATGTATATAAAATAGACCAAACCCGGATATAAGATAACTTTTATCCGGTCCCGACAACTCTCTTATATCAGGGTTACACCAAAACATGACAGCTCTTGTGTAGCAGTGAAAAAAATGTCTTTTTATTATAAATACTAATAATAAAAATATTACTATAAATATTGCACCACTACATGAGCACTTTTAAAAAGTAAATGCTACAAACTGAGGAATGTTATTCTATTAGCTCTTACCCTTATATATATATATATATATATATATATATATAATCTAAATCTAATCTCATCATTTATCCATCACACCCAATGGTGCATAAGGCAGCAACTTTTTGTTGCTGTTTCTGTAACAAACTGTTTTTACGGGGCAGGGTTGTTAGCCCAGCACCCAACCCCCAAGCCTGGAGGACCGGTGGACCATTCTTGGTCCTTACATTTACAGCTCATGGTATTCCCAAATGGTTACCCATTTAAGTACTGACCAGGCTCAGTGTTGCTTAACTTCGGTGATCAGACGGGAACCGGTGAATTCAACACGATATAGGCGTTGACAAATCTAATCTAATCTAATCTAATCTTATTTATAAATGGAACTTTGTCTTATTGACACACACACATACATACACACATACACACACAGACAAAGTTCTATTTATAAATCTAATCTAATCTTATTTATAAATGGAACTTTGTCTGTGTGTGTGTGTCTGTGTGCATTACCTATAGACTTTGAAACGACTGAATTGATTTTCTTAAAAATTTACACAGTTGTACTATAAGCATCTTCAAGTGTTCTTAGCTAGGTTTTGTGTCGAGGTACCCCCGATAAATATCGAAAATCGATAATCAAAAAAATCGGGTTATAGAAGGAGTGGTCTGATTTTAATCAAATTTGATATACTCATAGACAAAGACATAAGAAACGATATTCAGAAATTTCAAGGTTGCAGTTCTTACAATAGTGCAGAAAATCGATAATATATATATATAAATTGATACCAGGAAATCAAAATGTGACTTACATCCATTCATTTTTCTTTCAGTCTACGGTTTCTCTTTAACTGGAAACAACTACTGCTTTTTAGTCTTTCGTGCCAATGTCCAAAGAATCTGAGCTCCAGGACCATGGATTAGTTTTAGAGCTTTCATTACACCCAAGCAACACTGGGCTATACTGCTAGTATATATATATATATATATATATGCAAAGAATCTCAAGCTAGCCAAAACCTACCGCGGTTTCACACTACAGCTCGTCAGGGCAAAGGCAAAACCAAAGATTAACCAAATAAATAGACAACCACCAAGACAAGGACTAACCAACCAGTCCACAAACCAAGGGGGGGTTTAAGAAAAAAAAAAAAAAAAAAAAAAAGGAAAACCTACGCTAACACACTAAGCAAGAAATTTAATCTTATGGAATTTACATTTGTTTAGGATTTCTGTTTTAGCATTAAGTAGATTATGGGCAGGTTCGAACATAGCTATCGCTAATTTCTCCTCACCACATAAATTACAGAATTTACTGCCTTTGTTGTAATCGGGACATTTTTTTATTATTTCCCATTTTAATATGGGGTCTATTTTAGTTTTAGTTTTTATGTCCCATACATAATTAGATACGGTTGTACTGTGTCTGTACTTCTCATTTTTAAATGAGGTCTTATGGTTATAAAACCTAATTTTAAACGAATCATGTGTAGCCCCTATGTATGTTTTAGGGTGTTTATCATTCTCATTTTTATAAACTTTAACCCTATACACTACATATATATATATATATATATATATATATATATATATATATATGATAGGATAGGATAAGGAATTAATAAGAATTCTATTGGATTCCAATCCATATTTGATCTATATTTGTTTGATCCCAATTCGTATATAGAGCGAGTAAGGGAAAGTAATTTTATCAGGAGTTATATACACATGCATTAATTAAAACAATATAGTAATTATTATACAAGAATAATAACATGGTAAAAATTCAAAATTATAAACAAAATTACAGGAAGAATTTGGTGCCAATATCAAGATGTGTGGTATCATTAAGGCCTATTGGCTGCCAGCCATTTGTATTCTGTATTTATAATATTTCTTCAAAGTACATCTTGCAAAACAATTATTACATGTCATTGGCTGCCAAGGAGATATTTACAGCGTTTCTAAATGTTTGGGCTGAAATTTTGCTAAGTCGTCTTCTCTGAAGAAATTAGTGATAAACAATTTACTTTACTGTTATGCTCAATTAAGCATTAAATAAATTCCACATCATGATGAATGCTGCCCCCCAGCTGAAGCAGAGCCAAGTGTTGTATCCCCCTTACACACACACACACACACACACACACACACACACACACACACACCCACCCTTCCCTTGAGCATGTTCTTATTTCTCAGATTTTCTATTGTAGGTAGATTTCAAATGTAAAAATAAACAAATCAAATGTTATGTTTTCGTGGAAAACATGCAAAAGAAATGTTTCTTTGAAAAGAAAAACTTAAAAATTTATCTTACCTTCATTGCTTTTGTTACTTTTTAATGTTAGAAAAAGTTCAAGTGCTTACCTGGAAAAAAATGAGAAAAAATATTTATAAATACTATAAAAAATTTTTAAAAATTAAAGAACTTTTTGTATTTTTGGTCTTTCAGTAACAAAGCATCAACTAAAATTTTAAATTTAACAAGAATATTTTAAGTTAAAAGCTTTATATTTTTTATTTTTTTATTAATCATATCACCCCGAGCAAGGCGGTAACACCACTGATGCGCAGGGGGTTACATAAGAGAGAAAAGATTGGAAAAGAGAAAACCGGAAACCACATCCTACACAGGAAACAAGGGATGAGCCTCTTCAACTGTTCAATAGACGTGGGTGGAGTGTGAACCGGGCGATAGTTTAGTCTATCTACTCCAATTGAAAAAAAAAAAAAGAAGAAGAAAAGTGAAAAGATTGGAAAAGAGAAAGCCGGAAACCACATAACATGTGTTACAAGAGTTTACAAACACACACACATATATATATATATATATATATATATATATACTGTGTATTCATGTGTATAAGCCAAGTTCATGTATAGTGTGACCCCGAATTGTTTTTGCATGAATTTTAACCCCTCCAGCTAAATTTTTATGTCTCTATAGTGCAAATGGTCTAAAAAAATGCATGATTTTTAATGACTTCAAAAAATTACCTGTGCATTGTGCAATACTTGCAATATTTATATAAGTTCTTTCGATGACTGGCGTGTGTATACATTGCTTATATCCAACACATTAAAATTTCCCTTCTCTGATTCCATGCGCCTATGGCTTAGAGAGTAGCAACTTTGACTGACACCAAATCGGTCAAGTTTCAATCCTGGCCAGAAACAAGTGGATGTGTCTAGCCACACTGATGAGCTGTGATACAGCGAAACAGGCTTGTATGTGGATGACTAACATATTATGCTCTCAATACGATTGAGCACTCTAGAGAAGAAAATTTAAAAAAACAGCTTATAGTATGTATATATATATATATATATATATAAGTTGAATATATGGATTGGAATCCGACAAGATGAGTAGAATAAGTAAAGAACAGGTAGGAAAACAAGTGTCTTTAATCTAACATGTTTCATTTTTAACAAGCTTCTTCAGAGATTTATTAAAGATGAATGATTTAAAAATCTAAGAGACAGTATATTGATTGAGGTATAATTTCATTGGTCAGATACATGTCACATGTAATAAAGCAATGGATGAATATTAAATTTAGAAGAAAAAACTTGTCTGTTTAAGTGTATTTCAGTCAGTTAAGTGCTATACGTGATACATGCTTTGAGCCATCATGTCTTGAAAGAGACATGACTGAGCAGAAGATTATCCCACAGTAGGTTGTCATTGCTTTCTGTAAAAGATTGGTTGCCAGCCAAGGCTATAGAACCCAATCTGTCCTATTATTTAACCCATAACTAGAGGGAAAAGACGGATTGATACCTTTCCCAAGGGTATTTATGCATATGTGCCAATGCGTAATAAAAACATTAGATGTTTATTATGAAAGTAAATTTTTTTTTTTTAATCGTATCACCCCAAGTGAGGCGGTAATGCCACTGATGTGTATGGGGCTACGTAATAGTGAAAAGATTAGAAAAGAGAAAGCCGGAAACCACATCCTAAACAGGGTACAAGAGATGAGCCTCTTAACCTGTCAACGAAATATATTTCTGTTGAAAATTCTAGTGAAAATAATGTATAAAAGAATTAAGCAAACTTTTTATAAATAAAAAGTAATTTTTAAAAAAAATAATGTTAATGGTTATTTTTGCGTATATATACCTCCATTCATAATAAACATCTCATATTTTTATTATGAATCTTTTTTAACATATACAAATTTTAACTGTCTCTTTTGATCCATGACTGACTAGGTGGAAGATTTTCCCATAGTAACTTGCCATTTCTTTTAGCAGTAGACTGGTTGCCAACCAAGGCTATAGAAACCAATCTATCCTGCTATTTAACTCATATCTGGAGGAAGAAGAGATGGATTTATACCTTTCCCAAGGGTATTTGCACGTAAGTGAATGCAACAAATTCAACAAAAATCTGACCATGGGTCTCAAATATTTAATTCTGAACTGATACAGAAAATAATACAGCTTCCTTAGTGCAGTCAGCTCTCTCAATGCATACCTTGTTCTGATGTAATCTAGGGCCCAGTTACTAGTGTGTCTCACTATCCATGGCACCCTAAGGACTGTACAATATGTCTATGTCATGAAAGCACCAATCAGGTGTCTTTCTCACTTGTCCAGTGATCTCGACACACATCTGTAATTATTGATAGTAAAAAAAAGTGGCTTGTAGTAATTTAGGCTGGTGTATATATTCCAACTATTCTAGATGTTTCCCATTTTTGTTGTAGCTCTTCTTGCTATTGACAGGCCTCTCTTGATCTCTCATGTAGAGCTGACCTACCAGGGCTCCAACCCAGGTATACAAAGTTCTCCAATTCCCCTATCTCCTACCCACCTAGCAGGAGGTCATCTCTTATGTAGAGCTGACCTGAGTGTTGATGGTGAAGCCTCAGTACACAAAGTCCTCCAACTCCCCTATCTCCTAACCATCAAGCAGGAGGTCACCTCTCATGTAGAGCTGACCTGGTTGTTGATGGTGAAGCCTCAGTACACAAAGTCCTCCAACTCCCCTATCTCCTACCCACCTAGCAGGAGGTCTTCTCTTTATCTCTCATGTAGAGCTGACCTGGGTATTAATGGTGAAGCCCAAGTACACAAAGTTCTCCACTTCCCCTATATCAACTAATCTTCTAGAAGAAGGTCCTCTCTTCATTTCCCATGTTGACCTGACCCGGTTGTTGATGACCATCTAGTAGGAAATCTTCTCTTGATTTCTTGTATAGAGCTGCCTTTCTTTTATCCCTACAAATTCTTTTTTGTTGTGCCATCCATTTATAGAAACTTCTTAAGTTACTCCCTGTTTCCTTCTGATTCTTTTGTTTTTATGAGGGTCAACCCTACTTGGTCTGTCTAGATATTTATTAGGTGGTGGTGGTTCAGGACTATAAAACCTCAGATATAATCTTCCCCTCTCGCTTTCTGTTCATTTTTTTTGTTCAAGGTAAATTCCATCCACCTCCCTAAACCTCATCTACCTCTTATCTTTTCTTCAGCATCTCCTGTACCCTGTTTTTTTTTCTCTCTGCACACCAGTGGTAGTCCTACTTTCTTGGGGTGAAATGATTATAAAAAAAACCCTATCATCTGGTTTACACTCTTCCCCCAGTTTTTTGAACAAGAGTAGGAGTTTAATCTCAAATCGGGAGCTTGATCATGTTTATTAAACTGACCTTATGCCAATCATAACCAAACTGCCCACAAGTTAAGATCATCAGAAGGTTGGAAAAGTAAAAGTGTTTCATTTGAATAAATAAGTAGAAATTTATTTATGGTACAGAACAATTTGTAGAAACTGAAACTATTAAATTGTGTAAATTTTCTAAGAAAAATATTAGTAAAAAATTAAACGAATCCAGAGTTTATTTGTTGTAGTAAGTTCTTTTCTTTCTTTTTGCAGCTGATGAGTAAGTGGAGAGAAGGAAAAAGTGATAAAGGAAAATTTTACTTATTGACATTAATTTTAGGTGTCAGTTGAAATGTCTTACTGTATTTGTTGTCTTTTTCTTCTTCTTTTTGTTGATAGCAAATAGACGGAAACAAAGAAGAAGAGATAAAAAAAAAAATAACATGCAAGAAGAAGTGCATATGTGTTGCCAGGACCTTATATCTGGTTCAGCAGCTTGAAATTTCTTTTTATGCCATTGCGGTGTCCTATCTGATCTCTGCTTCCACCTCACTGATTCAACATTCTTTCTCAGTTTGTATCAAAGAACTTTTTGACATTGGCTTGTTACTTCTCTCAGTTTTGTAAATCGCCCCCCCCCCTTTCATTGGTTAGAAAATAATTCACACTGGCTCACGAAATTTGATTTGGTTTTTTTCCTTCAGTATGGAGTCAATCTTTTTTTTTCTAATAGTCAGAAATAGATTTTCATGCAAATTTGCAAACAGTGAAGAAAAGAGTTATTTTTATTTCATCCCTTGTTTCTTTTAATTCTCTCTCACTCCCAGTAGCTTATTGAATCTTAGTGGCATTATCAACTTACTTGGGGTGAACTGATTAGAAAAAAATCTCATCAAATTTTCCTTTCTTGTGGATCTTGGTCACTTAACCACATGGTGCATTTCCCGCATGTACACAAGCACATACACACACAACTGCTAACACTATTGAATTCATGTTTTTCCTTTTTGTTTCATCTGTATACAGCGAAGTACAAAATGGTAGACTTTCTCTTTTTTGTAAATCATTCATGAGTTATTCATAAGAGCTTTCAGAAATCTTGAGCTAGCAAAAACCACCAAACTGATGGTTTACTGAGTTGTTGTAATCTCGACTGCCTTGTATGTCTGTGAGACCTGAGGACTGTACTGAAGAGAAACCTGCAAATTGAAACATTCCCTCAAATGAAACTTTGTCAAATCCTGTGGACATATGACATGACTAGGTCACAAACAACCATGTTATCCACCATACAAAAATGGAGAGCCTAGAAACTATCATGACTCACCACCAACATCAATGAGCTAGATACCTTGCTCGAATTCCAGACATCTGACTAACCAAAAATTCTCTTCTCAGAGATTGTATCTGGCAAAAAACCATGTGGAGCCCCACTTTGTCAATTTAAGAATCAGTTCAAAACACCTTGCTGAGGACAGAGATTTATTCGGTCAACTGTGAGATGGAAACAGTTAAAAGAATCAATTGGAGAAGAGAAGTTCATGAAAAAAAAAAAAAAAAGAAAAAAGTGAACCTTTGAAAACACCAGAAGACAAATGGAGCTCAAAGAAGAGCCAGAGCTTTCCATTCCCTAAACTCTTCTACTGTATCATTTGGTGGCTGTGGATGTTTCTTCAGATCCAACATAGAACTTATTTCACACAAAAAAAAATGTTGATGAGCATCCTAATACTTGGCAATGATTTCCTCCAATGATGAGTCATATAAAAATACTTGAAAATATATCCATGTACAAATTTATTCCTTTTTTTCCTCCACAAAAGGACAGCCAATGAAAATTTTTGAGTTTGAGTTTTGTTTAGCAGAATATTAACCTCTGTGGGTTATTTAATTCCAAAAAAGTAGGGTTTTAAGATATCTTTTTAATGTTCAGTTATAGTGAGAAGGTTGATTTAGTCAGATTTTGATGAAAAAAATTTTTTTCATTCATTTTTTTTTGTTTTAGAAAACTGAAGATATCTTTCAGTTTTGTATTCAAAAATGTATTGCTGGTAATAATTTTTTTCCTTAAAAAATGTGTTATGGTAATATTTTTTTCCTTCAAAAATGTATTGTTGGCAATATTTTTCCTTCAGAAATGTATATTTTTCTATAAAAGTCTATTTTTATGTATATATTTCTAAAAAAAGTTTACTTTTATACTTTCATAGTTTTTTACCCGAGTTTGGGGATAAATTATTTGCCTATAGTTGGGACCCTAACCGGTGCTACCACCCTGAGTAAGGGTAAATCTGGGAACAACTGCAATTAAGAGGTGACTCCATGCCTCTTCCAATCAGGGGCCTTGCTGCTGGATGCAGTTTATTGTCATACCCAGGACCTGAAAAGTTTTGTTGCCACTGTTTTTAGTTGTGCTAGAAGTAGTGGCTGTAAAATATATTTGGCAGGAATTCTTCAGATACTTTTTTCTTTAATTATTTTTATTTTGTGCTTACTTGTCTTGAATTTCACTTCTCTTTTTGGCATGTTGTACCTTACACATACCCAAGAGGCATATAATCAGGCCTCTGGTAAGCAAAATATATAATCAACTTATTTTTTCATGAAAAAAAAAATGCTTTACAATAGAAGATTGACAAATATGCAATATATTTTTATTTTCTTGAAGAACAAATGAGAAAATAAAATGTGACATTGCAGTTTTATTTTTTTTGTTTTGTTTTCAGCCAAGTAGTAAGCCTGTTTTTTTGGCACACACATTTTTTTAACCCTTCAATAATTTTTTTTTCAAAAAAGTTGGAACCTGTTTTAATTTAGTAAAGAAATTACACTGCTATTGCTGTTTACTTTGGGTGTAGTGCAGTGGATATCAGCTTGGAACAAGAAATCAAAGAACCAAGTTCAAATTCCAGTTGAATTTTTTGCATTCACTTACACGCAAATACCCTTGATAAAGGTACTAATCTGTCTCTTTCCAACTATGGGCCAAAGAACAGGACAGATTGGGTTCTATAGCCTTGATTGGCAACTAGTCTACTGCAGAAAGTAATGGCAACCTACTTCAGGAAAATCTTCTGTTCAGTCAGTCATGACTTTTTCAAGACCTGATCACTCAAGGATGTATCATGTACTGACTGAACTAAAAGAAGAGTAAGGCAGCATTTTTTAAGTAGGATTTTTTTCTTTTTGTTAATATTAAATAGTTGGATACTTTTCAGAAAGAAATTTAGTTTTATAGATATATATATATTACACACACACATGCACATATATGTATGTGAAATATAAATCTATAAAACTAAATAAGTTTTAGTCTTAGAGGCTTTATAGATTTGCATGAGGTGAAATGATAAAAAAAAACAGCAGACATCCAAAACTGTTGCAAGTCATGTCTAATTTGACAGGAAATTATATTCAACATCCACATTAAATGAGGTCCTGGGTATGACGGTAAACTGCATCCGGCAGCAAGGCCTCTGATTGGAGGTTGTGAGGAGCGTAAACTGCATCCGGCAGCAAGGCCTCTGATTGGAGGTTGTGAGGAGCGTAAACTGCATCCGGCAGCAAGGCCTCTGATTGGAGGTTGTGAGGAGCAGGGAACCACCTCTTAATTGCTGTTGTTCTCAGGTCAACCCTGACCCGGAGTGGTAGCACCTGTTAGGGTCCCAGCTGTGGGTAAATAGTTAACCCCCAAACCGAGTTCAAAATGCTATGAAAGTATTTACCAACAAAACTTTTTTCAATAAAAATTATTACCAACAAAACCTTTTGAAGGAAAAATCTTACCGACAAAAATATGTGAAGGAAAAAAATAATACCAGCAATACATCTGACTCTCAACAAAACTCACTTTACAAAGAAAGCATATTCTATTCATACTAATCTATTGTAAAAATCTCATCGGCATTAAATAACCAATTGAGGTTGATATGCCGTAAAACAAAACAAACCAAACATTAAATGCTTTTGTAATTCAATGAAATGAGCAGAGAAGGAATAATTTTTCATAGCCAACCTCTTTCTCAAAGATACAAGCCTGTTTCTTCAGCCATTTTCATGGCATATATTCTGATAAGCTTCATTATTTACAAACCTTTACGGGAAGTGCATGCCAAGCTACTTCTATGGATTTGAATCACCCTCATCCACCCCATGTTCTAAATGATAAAAGTAGATCCACTCACAGAGCTTTCCCTAAGAACTATGACTTTGCAGAAAAAATAAACATGACACTATTAACTTTTACTATTGCAACCAAATGCATAATAATTACAAACATGATGAAACAACACTCAAAAACATAATATGTAGAAATGTTAAACCAATAATAATAATCAAATTAAGCTCATCATATATTATAAAAAATTTAAAACAATTGACCTCATAGTCTCTAATAACCCTTCAACCACACAACTAAATCCTCTAGAGAAAACCAATGTAGTGTATCAATTTACATGCCCATTCAGAGATTGTATATCTGGTACTAATAATAAACCTACTACATATATTGATTTTACTACAACCATGATCTCCCCTGTCACCTTTCTGATCAAAGTTCAATTAAACAACATTTCTTAGAAAAACATTGCCATGTAAGTAATATTAGACAGATTTTAGTTGATAACACAATAATACTCACTCATACACACAGTAAAAAGAACCTTCAGATATTGGAGGTCATTTACATTAAATCAAAACAACCCACACTTAATAAAATCACATTTCAATTTGGTCACAACACATTACATTGCATTTAGACATATTGGTTCTGCTAACATTTTGGTCTTTCACACTGTGTGACGTCATAGAACTGCATTACAAATTTACAATTACTGTGACTGTCATCATTGCATAGCAAAGTTTTATGTCAACACGATAAAGTCATCCACCATCTTTGATGGTGGATGACTTTATGTTAACGTCCCTGTAGCCTCTCTGAAGATGGCTCATGTGAGCCGAAAACTTAGAACCAGCATAATAAAAACAAATATCCAAATGTTGGACAATTTTTGTCTTTATTTTCTCTTGAAATTAAAGCCAAAATACAATGTTTAGAACAGCTCATGATTAAACATAATAGACATTCATTGTCTGTTATATTTAACAGTATATGTTTAGAAAAAAGATATATACATACATAATGTTAGGATAGGGTTTCAAGCTTTCCTAGAGATGATGTCTCCATAAAAATACTCAGTAAACTTGAACTGCCATAAGTGTTTTAACCGGGAATCAGGAAGTACATCTAGCCTTGTAAAACCTTGCCTCAAATCATTATGACAAGTCTTTATATATTGGTGGGTGGATGTGGATAGGTAAATTGAGATCATTTGTGAGACAGGACCCACCCATTTTGATAATGATGTACAATGTTTAAGATACTGACATTTCACACTGTATTTACATGTATGGAAATTCTTGCAAAAATCAGATAATTATTGGATTTTAATGAAACTAGGTATAGCCAAAAAATACCATAGAAAAAGGCCTCAAACTAAATAAAAACAAATTTTTATTGCAAAATGTTTATGTTATCATGAAGAGGAGAGATCAAAATATTTTTTAATGATTTAAAAATATTTTTTATTGTTTCTAACAGGTTCATTTAGTGATAGAAAATCTTTTTTTTCTCTCATCAGTGCAAAACCTAAATTGACGCCAATTCACAAATGAATTAAATTGTTTTTTAAATATTGCTTTTTTACAAAATCTTTGTTAAAATATTTTTTTACATTTGTTATCCCCCACTTATTAAATTTTATGTAATTTTGAGAAATTCTTAGCACTTAATGTTTGTATTAGTTATTGGACAAGTCCTTGGAGAATCATTAAATTTTTTTTTGTCAAACAGTATCTTCAGTTAAAGAAAATCTGCCCTGAATGGTAAAATAAAAATGAAATGAAACTGAGACAGTATTTAATTAAAAGAGCTTGTAATTGCTTTTATGAACAGGATATATTATAGATACTGTTCTCTTAAAAATTAAATGCATAATGTATTTTTACAAGATTCGTTTTCTTTTTTTTAAAAATCTAATTAGAATAATTTATAAAGTTTTAAATCTGACAGAGATGAACAAAGTAAGATAGTTAATATGTTAATATCTCTCTATCTGACATTAGATAGTTTTTCTGTCTTACTAAGTTTGCTCATTAAGATAGATAAAACAAGACTGGAATAGATAGATAGATAGATAGATAGATAGATAGGAACAAACTAAGACAGATTTGACAAAACTGGGAGAACTAGATAAATATGACAAGACTGGGATAGATAGATTAGAAACATATTAGACAGAATTTCTGTAAAACCCTCAAAGGCACCAGACCTAATAATATACAAAATTTATTGTCAAAG
Source organism: Ascarosepion bandense (assembly GCA_037127315.1). Classification (NCBI taxonomy): domain Eukaryota; kingdom Metazoa; phylum Mollusca; class Cephalopoda; order Sepiida; family Sepiidae; genus Ascarosepion; species Ascarosepion bandense. The sequence goes on from JBBBDQ010001774.1 coordinate 326,684, forward strand.
AGTTTCAAAGGAATCTTTATAATTTTTTTGCCCTTCCCAACAGGAGTTTTTTGTCCTTCCCAGCTTGAATTCATATCCTGATTGAATTATTAATTTCACCCCTTTTTAGTGTTTATGACCTGGTAATGAAATTCTCTAGGGATGCAATGAAATTATAATGGGGAAGGAACTGTCATGTACCATTTTGCATCTGTCATCACCTCAACTTGAGCTGCCAGCTTTTATTAACATTATCTCACTCCTGTCATTTTATTTCTCACATGCTCAATCTCAATAAATAAATAAAAAATAAAATGGTGACAAGGGTAGTGTGAGGAAACTGACATATTCTCAATTTTTTATTTCATTAATTAATTTATTTTTTCCTTTTTATTTTTACTCTCCACCAACTAACAAAACCAGAGGCTACAAATTGGTGCAGTGAAATATTTTGTAAAAAATATCTCCATTGCAACTGATTGTGTTATTTTTTTTATCATTACTATAAAATTTTGACACTGTGGAACAGACTCCCAAGAGGATGCTTCCACTGATCACAAGAATCTTAACTTCTTCAAGTCCAGCATCAACCGCTATCTATCCTACATATTCTCATAATATGCATCTCTTACTCCCTCCCTGTACACTCTCACAACAAACTCATTGAGTAACCTACTATCTTGAGTAGCTCTTGGGCCTAGTATTAAGTGAAGAATAGTGAAAAAAATAAAGTGTTCACAGTTTAAGCTTCTCTCAGTTATAAAAAGAGGCTTTTTTTGCTGTTAAACCAATAATGGTGTAAGAAAAGTAAATAAAATTATAATAAATAAAAGAAAGAAATACATTTTACAGTGGGGGTGAAACAAATATTCGTACACATGAAAAATTGTATTTTAATGATTGTAAAATCCTTAATTGAAACAAAATTCGATATATTTTATGTATAAAGATACATACTACTAAAAAATAATAATAATAATCTCAAATAATTCTTATTCTAACAGAAATTAATGCATTATTTTCATTTTGGTGAATCATTTACAATCATTAAAATATAATTTTTCATGTGTACGAATATTTGTTTCACCCCACTGTATCTAGTAATGATGGAACTGGAAATTTTATTAACCCACGTGGCTTTAAATGCTCATGAGTTAGTGCTGTTTAAGTCTATGAAAAAACAAGAACTTCCTTCCTCTTTTTTTATTTTCTACTCCTTACTTCAAGATGTATTGTAGCACAATGGAAAAAAAAAACGAAACAAAAGAAGACATCTGGACTGGGACACATTCATTTCTCCAATCTACTGATGACTGAAATTTCTTTCCACTGTCTAATGCATGGCATACACAAGTCTTTTTCAGAACCTCCACCTAAATTTAATCAACCTTTTCTTTGGTTGTTCCAAAGTTTGACTTGAACTTGATCATTTTACCATGTTTATCTTTAATTATTCTAACTTCTGAACCGGAAAATAAAAATGGATATACCCAAGAGACTTTGAAGACTTTGTTTCTCTATAGCTTATACAGTGTAACCTTGATATAAGAGAGTTGTCGAGAGACCACCAAAAGTGCTCTTATATCCTGGTTTGGTCCATTTTACATACAATGTAACCCTGATATAAGAGAGTTGCAAAGACCGGATATAGGTTCTCTTATATACGGATTTCTCTTATATCAGAGTCTGGTCTATTTTATATACAGTGTAACCCTGATATAAGAGAGTCGTTGGACCTGATAAAAGTTCTCTTATATACATTACCACAGGCTCTAATTTGGGACCAGATAAAATCTATCTTATATCAGGGTTATACTGTACATAAAAAAAGAATAAAATATCCATAATAGAAAGCCAAGTTTTTGAAGGTTTCTTCTTTTGTTGGTTTCTTTCTGCTATCATACGCCAAAATGCAAGCTTTAAATTCTATAATGGCTTATATATCAAGCAGACTCAATACAAATGAGTCCTTTGAATGTGAGCAGTACAGATAAAACCTAGCTAAACAACATGTGTAGCACAACTGATTCCGTATTTATAAATACGGATACTCCCCAATTCTTTACCTGTAGAGCAAAAGCACCATGTGGAAATCCACACTGGCTTGATTACTGTCAAAAATGTTAATACTTAGAATAGCCATTTCCAAACCGGAAACTTCTGCCATTCATTGACCAAACAGTAGACATTATGGTCAATTTATATAATCATTTTCTTAAAAAATTTGCTTTCAGAAAAATAGACTTCTCATGTCCAGTTACTGCTATTACTCTTTCAAAATTACTTAAATAGACACGTCCACTTGGGAAATAATTTTTGTAGACTAACATTCTTAAAAGCATCCTTGGGTGGTGTCAGTATTCAAAATCGAATAATATTGATTTAGAAGTAGGGTTCTCTGGTGTGTAGTACTCCTGAACTCGCTAACCAGGGGTGGGTCAAGCATGATTAGGGGGCCCCGTGTAGTGTTTTGTGACGCTTGCTATCTTATCAATATTTGCTTTTTTTCCACATACATGTATATACTTTACAAAGTAAAGTAAGCATTTAATTGTCCAGATGAGCTCTTCACTATGATATTACACTTTATGAATTTAGGTGTGCTGGCTAAATGTAATCATAAATTCTACATTAATAGTTTCTTTTTTTGCACTTTTTGCTTGTGGAACTCCCTTCTGGCTCCAGTTTTTGTGGATTTCGATATTGTTCTAGGTTCTTTTTTGTCTGGCTTGATCCATGAATTTGTTTTGCTCATGCTAAATCTAAAAAAAAAACATGATATAAAATTCATTTTTATCCATAATGTTGAATGTATTAAAATTATTCTCACCACATGCAACGATTCGATGCAAAAATAGTACTTTTCCCAGTTTGTATTCATAGAATGAGATTACTCAAAATTGGTTCATTGCAGTCATTTTCATTGGGCTATGAATAACAGGGTCCAGAGTATAATGGTAAAGTGCATCCGGCAGCAAAACCTCTGATTGGTAGTTGTAAGGAGCATGAAACCACCTCTTAATTGCTGTTGTTCCCAGGTCCACCCTGAGCCGGAGTGGTAGCACCTGCTAGGGTCCCATTTATGAGCAAATAGTTAACCCCCAAACTGGGGTCAAAACACTATGAAAGACTTTTATAGCAATATATACATAAAAATAGACTTTTATAGAAAAATATACATTTTTGAAGAAAAATTATTACCATAACACATTTTTGAAGAAAAAAAATTATTCCAGCAACACTTTTTAATACAAAATTAGAAAACATCTTCAGTTTTCTAAATATAAAAAAAAATTTCATCATAATGTGACTAAATCAACCTTCTCACTATAACCAAACAGTAAAAAAAAATACCTTAAAACCTTAAATTTTTGGCATTAAATAACCCACAGAGGTTGATATGCCATTAAACAAAACTCAAACTATGAATAACAATATATGGAAAGAAAAAGAGTCAGGAATAAGTCTAGCTTTTATTTATTTATATATATTTATTTTTGTATACTAAGGAGGCTACTTTGTTAAACGGCTGGATCAACAACCAACCAAAAAATGCATTATTTTATGTGTGAAAACCTAATATTTCTAACTGGGTGCTGCTTGCAAGTTTAGGCACTGATTTTTATTAAAACCTCAAATTATATCATTTTTAACCCTTTGTTGCATATTGGTTACAATTGTAACCAATATGCAACAAAGGGTTTGTTGGGTGAAGAAACCAAAACAACTTCTTTTTCTATGTGCCCTGTCCTTTCAGGACGTAGGTGATCATGGCTTTCCACATCCCCCTATACCTGGTGGCACTTAGTGTGTTTGCTCCTGTTACACCTCACAACCCCCATTCCGTCATCCACCTGATCAGGCTCTTCAAATATGTTATCCACTGCCTTCCTCTGTCTCTTTTTCCTTCTATCTGGCTTGTCAGTATCAGGTCCTCCAAGCCCTACTTCCTCATTGCATGTCCCAGGAATTTCAGTTGTCTCTTCCTGATGCTCACTATTTATTTTTTTTGTTGCAATTCTTTCCAACACCTTATCATTGTTCACATGTTCAATCCATGATATCCGCAGCATCCTTCTGTAGAACCACATTTCCGCTGCTTCAAGTTTTTTCCTCATCTTTGATGATATTGTTCAGCATTCACTGCCATATTGAAGAACTGACATCACATAGCAATCTAGCACTTTCTTCTTTGTTTCTAGTGATACCGAAAAAAGGTCATGCAAAAATACTGGATAACCAATAAAAATTTCACCTTTCATCTCTTATGTTAAAAAATAATTGTTTTTGCAAAATGCTTTGTTATCACATAAAGATGATATTGTCCAGCATTCACTGCCATATTGAAGAACTGACATCTAGCAATCTAGGCACCACTTCTTTGTTTCTGGTGAAATTTTCCTGTGTCTTAGTATTTTACTCAACTTCTGAAACGTGTCCTTCGCCATGCCAATTTGCCTTCAAATCTCTGTGTTGCACTTTCCGTCTCCTGTTAGAACACTTCCTAGGTATTTAAATTTTTGTACTTGCTTGATTCTAGTATCCCCCACCTGTATTTGGCATTTTGGGTTGCTCTTTTAGGAGTCAAATTTTAGGAACATCTTCAATCAGAGTCTGTCTGAGATGACTGGGTTGGACAACATGAAAGTATTTCTAATTTGGCTCCATTTGCAAATGTTATGTGCAGCTTTTCTCAAAACCTGTAAAAATATCATTTGGTGGCTGTGATGCATGTGGTTGGTATGCTTTTATCAGACTGGACGTCACGGTGTGTATGTTTGGCTTTGTATATTTGTCTTACATTATTGGCTTATTGCTTTTTCATTCAATAATAACAGTAATCATATGGGCACATGGTTGAGTAGCGAGAGTATTTGCTTTCTATCTATGGTTCTCAGATTTCAGTCTTATCATAGGCATTTGGTCAGGGTGGCAAGTTTCTAACAGGTACTTTCATCAATTTTCAATACCTAAGTTTTAAAATGAAATTTTAGAAATAAAAAAGCTTTCTTGAAGTTTTCATTTTAGCTTTAATTGAAAGCTAAATAATTAAAATTACTATTTCCTGTAAGCAAAATATTCTGGTGTATTTCAAATAAAAAGTATATTGAGTGGAATCTCAACTTTTTTAGTTAAATAATTAAAATCATCTATTTTTGACAAGTTTGTAAACAAAAGTTAATTCTCAGTTTTAAAAGTCTTGCAGAAATAAAATATACATCCATGTCAGAGATTTTATTTCTGCAAGAGGAATTTAAATTAGTCTCATTTGAAACAAATATTACTTGCATGTAACATGAAATATAGCATTTCTTAATCACAGAGGTCTTGTTTTTCTGACATGTTGATTGATTACTGACTGCCAGACATTAAAATGCTATGGATGGTTGACAAAGATTGACAAATTTATAAAACCTAAGTGAATGTTTTATTTATACTTTTAATATTTTCAGCAATTGACTAATATTTTGTTAACTTTTAGTTACTTTAGCTTTATAGGCTTATGTCTGAAGATGATTTGTGAAAAAAGAAAATTTAAAATAATATAAATTTTCTTAGATTAATTTTAAAATTTAATAACAAAACACAAGGATAGAGATAACTCAATAACTGATGCAATGTTATTTTTTTTTTTTTTAATCATATCACCCCAAGCAAGGCGAAAATGCCACTGATGTGCAGGGGGCTACGTAAGAGTGAAAAGATTGGAAAAGAGAAAAACTGGAAACCACATCCTAAACAGGAAACAAGGGATGAGCCACTTCACCTGTTCAATAGACGTGGTTGGAGTGTGAACCGGGCGACAGTTCAGTCTATCTACTTCAATTGAAAAAAAAAATAAAAATAAAAAAGAATGAAAAGATTTGAAGAGAAAAACCAGAAACCACATTCTAAACAGGAAACAAGGGATGAGCCTCTTCACCTGTTCAATAGATGTGGGTCGAGTGTGAACCGGGTGATAGTTTAGTCTATCTACTCCAATTGAAAAAAATTAAAAAAAATTAAAAAAAAGAGTGAAAAGATTGAAGTTATGGTACTTTATTAATAATTATCTTTTAATATGATGTTTTAATTATTATCTTTTAATATGATGTTTTAATATCTTATTTTTCATTTTATTCTTTATCCATATATATAAAAAGCAAGATGGTTGTGTATGTGTCTATCTGTCTGTATGTCCTTTATACAAATCCACAATTTTTATTCGATTCTCACTGAACTTCACACAAATATTCTTTAGGCTTCCGGTCTGGTCATGGCCTACTTATTTTTGTCCAATTTTCCACCCGATATTGGAAATCGATACCTCAATATTTGATCAGGTCTGATCAAGATCAGGATTTCAGCCCATTTATCATTGTTCTTGCTGCAGAATTTGCTCTAACTTGGTAAAATTATAGTTTTTAGTCTCAAACATTAGTAGATGACTCATTTTCCCCAATATCAAAAATCGATACCCCTGATATTCTATTGAATCTGATCAAAAACCGATATTCAGCCATCAATATGGCTTATTTTCTGCAATTTTACTCCTGATGGGTATGATAAGTTTTCACGGACTTTGGTTAGTTTATCCTTGGATGGTTTATTTGACTCCGATATTGGAAATCGATACCTTGATATCCTCTTGGGTCTGATCAAAATCAGATTTTCAACCCTTTTATTTTTGTTTTTGCTCTAAGTAGGTATAATTGTAGTTCTTAGTCTCAGCCATGATACCATTTACTCAGAGAACTTATTTAGCCTTCAAAATTCACTTTGCAATGGAAAACTTATTTGACTTCAATATGGGAAATCAAAATTTGACTTACATCCATTCATTTTTCTTTCAATCTACTGTTTTGCTTTAACTGGAAATAACTATTGCATTTTAGTCTTTCATGCCAATGTCCAAAGAGTCTGAGCTCCAGGACCATAGATTAGTTTTAAAGCTTTCATTACACCCGAGCAACGCCGGGCTATACTGCTAGTTATTAATAATTGTTATCATGATGGTTATGAAATGTTAAAGTTATTTTATTCCTCAAATTTTTTATAGTACTTTACATTTTATCATTAATTACATAATAGTTTACAGTTGTATTATTTTATTTCCCCTGCTATTCACCTGGGGGTTCTTGACAAAAACCAACGGAGAATCTGTAATGTGATCGATACCGACTTGGCAGTTGCTGTCTCACCAGTATGATATGGCTTCCCTGTGCCTCTTCTATAAATATTTTTACGGCTTCTGCTCCAAGGAACTTAGATCACTGGTGCCCCTTAGGTATGAATTTGCACAAGCTACTAGATTAGCAACTAAGTTCCACCCTTTTACAGTGAAACAGATAAAATGTAACTGCAATTTCTACTCTGATAGCTTCTTTTCTCACAATTCCCGACTGTGGAATTCCCTTCCACATGATTACTTCCCTGACAGCTACAATCTCCAGGAATTCAAGTGTAAGGTCAATAGACCTCTCCTATCACACTAACTTGCATCCATTCGCGCAAGCTCTTTTTTCATCCACCACCCCACCCCATCCTCGGTATCCTCATCCGTCTATTACCCTCCTTCTGACATTTCCTATAACTAACCTCCCTTTCTAATCACTTTCCCCTATATAACCCCCTGTGAAACAGTGGCAGTAGAATCCCTTGCTTGGGGTGAGATGATTTAAAAACAAACTCTAATATCCTAAACAATATATATAAAAAAAATTGCTGCTATGTGTAAGACAGAAAAGACTTTTGGGAATATTTTCTGGGGCTGATTTTATTTCTTCTATTGCCTCTACAACTGTCTTCATTGCTGAGTTGATTTTCCAGGTACTTCACGCACTGTGTTTCTTCAGGATATAGGCAATCATGGACTTCCACTTGGCCCTGTCTCTTGTCGCTCTCTATATTATTTCTTTTGGTATCTCTCCCAAACCCCACTCCACCATCCATTTGCTCAGACTTATCAAATATGTCTCACACTGCTTTCCCATGTCTCTCTTTCTTTCTATCCATCCTGTGAATATTAAATTCTCCAGGCCCTCCTTTCTAATTCTGTGTCCCAAAAACCTTGTCTGTCCTTTCCTGATGTTAAATATGAATTTTTTTTTCATTTGCATCTTCTCCAACACCTCAGTCCATGGTATCCTCAGCATCCTTCTGTAAAACCACATTTCTGCTGCCACAAGCCTCTCCTTTGATTTTGATGAAATCGTCCAACATTCACTTCCATACAGAAATATAGACATCACATAGCAGTTCAGCACTCTTTTCTTTGTTTTCAATGAGATTTTCCTGTTTTTCAGTACACTGGTTAGCTTTTGAAATGTGTCCTTGGCCAGGCCAATGCATCTTTGGATCTCAATGTTGCATTTTCCATCCTCTGTCAGAACATTTCCCAGATATTTAAATTTCTTTATTTGTTTTATTTTAGTTTCTTGTACCTGTAGTTGATATATTGGGGTCTTCTTTTTGCTAATGACCATACATTCAGTTTTTTACGTTTATGCTCAGTCCTTTCTTCTTGCTTTCTTTTTCTACATTCTTTAGAATTTCCAGATACAGGTACTGCATAACAGTCAGCACCAACTCCATATTTGTTCACTTGATAGATGTCAACTATATCATTGGGACAGGAAATCCTATAAAATGGATTTACAAAAACCATGATTTAGCCGACATCAATTGTCTAAATTTTTTCCTGTAATCCTTGAAACATGTAACCTTTTAATGATGACCAACGTCTATTGAACAGGTGAAGAGGCTCATCCCTTGTTTCCTGTTTAGGATGCTGTTTCCGGTTTTTCTCTTTTCCAATCTTCTCACTTTTTTTTTTCAATTGGAGTAGATAGACTAAACAATCGCCCGGTTCACACTCCACCCACATCTATTGAACAGGTGAAGAGGCTCATCCCTTGTTTCCTGTTTAGGATGCAGTTTCTGGTTTTCTCTTTTCCAATCTTCTCACTTTTTTTTTTTTCAATTGGAGTAGATAGACTAAACGATTGCCCGGTTCACACTCCACCCACGTCTATTGAACAGGTGAAGAGGCTCATCCCTTGTTTCCTGTTTAGGATGCAGTTTCCAGTTTTCTCTTTTCCAATCTTCTCACTTTTTTTTTTTTTCAATTGGAGTAGATAGACTAAACTATCGCCCGGTTCACACTCCACCCACGTCTATTGAACAGGTTGGTGTTACCACCTTGCTCGGGGTGATATGATGAAAAAAAAAAATGTCACTGATGAAATACCATACTTAAAAAATAAATATTTCTACACAAAAAAAATTTTAAATTATTTTAAAAATCTTATAGCATTATGATTTGTATTATGCTTTTCAATTTTTGATTAGTAAATATAGTCATAACAACCTAGTACAGACACACTTTTGAAAAATTTTTTAAAAGATTTTTTTAAACTTTATAAATTATAATTAAAAAAGAAAAAATGAAAACAATTCTTGTAAGAATTCATTATTCATTGAAAATTTTTTCTTCAGTTTATAATGTCCTTAATATATATTATTTATAAAAGCAATTAAAAGCTTATCTAATTGAATGTCATAGTTTTATTGCATTTTTATTTTACTATATGGAGCAGGTTTTCAGAAAAGTGGTAAATAGATGATTCACATTCCCCAAGGAGTCATTTTTTAATCATTTCACTCCAAGCAAGGCGTTAATGCCACTGACGTGCAGAGGGTTACATAAGACAGTTGAAGTATTAAACAGGAGGAGAATGAAGATAAAGGCAAACCAGCTACAGTGGGTGAAAGAGAAAGGGCAAGAGAAGAATGTGAACACAGGAGTGAAGACAGTTGCGAAGGTAAAAAGAAAGGAAAAGAACAAGATGCACAAGGTGATGTGGAAAGGGTTGGAGTTAAGTGGATAAGAGATGGGAATTGACTTTGCATTTAAATTCTTGGAGGTTATAACCGTCAGGAAAGCAAGTATATGAAAGGGAGTTCCACAGATGGGAAACACGAGAAAAGAAGCTGCTGGAATAGAATTGTCGACTGCATTTGGTTGATCTAACTGGTAAAGGGTGAGACCTTGTTGCCAGTCTGGTTGCCTGAGTAAATTCTTGTGGAGGGGACACCAGTGACCCAAGTTTGTCAGAGCAGAAGCCATGAAAATATTTATAGAAGAGACAGAGGGAAGCCACATTTCACCAATAAGAAAGTGACTGGAGTTGAGCTGCCAGGTCAGGACCAATCACATCACAGATTCAAAGTTTGTGGACAGAATTTAATTTTTAGAAATTTCATTAAATTTATTTAGAGGGGAGTAATAGATGTAAAAAAAATAGTTTTCCCAAGACTTTTTAAAAAATAATAATTTCAAAAATAATTTAATTCATTTGTGAATAAGTTCTGAAAGTTTCATTAAAATTAAACAGATATTTGATTTTAGCAAGAATTTTCAAATCAATTTGTTTTTCTCCCCCCAAAAACGAAGGCACCAAAATTTCCATAGTCAGCTCTGGTACGCTATCGACATGGCCGTATCTGTCTACCAGGCACACTGGGCATGGGTCTAGGCCCATCCGTGCAATCATAGTGAAAATCCGGGCACGGAAAAATGTCTTTGTCAGAAATCAAACTAAACAATTCACGAAGAATGAAAGAAAGAAAGAAAAAATCAAAGAAAACATCCGAATGAACGCAGTAAAAATCTGTTTGTTTATTTATTAATTTTGGGAGAAAAGACTGGTTATGCTCAGGAGGTCCAAACCTGATTTCCTGTTTTCATTCACGTTCTGTGCCTAATATTTCCATTGGAATAGCCGCAAAAATCATAGTTTCTGGAAACAGATGACACTGATGACGTCATCACATTGTCAACTAATAAATCCGGGCAATTTTCTCTGTGCCCAGTGTTTTTTTTAGCATCAGCTACGGCCCTGGCTATCGATATATAAAAAAGCCAAGAGTTTTAACTCAAATTTCGAATGCGTTAGAAAACATTAAAAAATTTGAAAAATTATTAAAAAATACTTCGGTCTTTCTTCTTAATAATAACATAAACATTTTGATGATAAGATTCTGGTTTTATTAAGTTTGGGGCTTTTTAACATCATGCTATGATGTTTTTTTTTGTTTTTTTTTTTCACTTAATTAGTATCACCACCTATTTTCTAATGTTATTGGCTTACAGTGGTGAACCCAACATGCGGCACCTTTTGAAAAGTAGCCAAAACCACAACATGAGTTAAACCAAGCCTTGTGAGGTAAATTGGGTAGCCAAAATAGTTCAGAAGTTGCCAATAGTTGTGTTTGTACAAAAATCACTAAGGCTATAGACATACTAGCCTCCTTCCTAAAACTAAGTTTGCCATATTATATATTATTATGTCTCAAAAGAGACATGACTTACTGGGCAGAAGATTATCCGGCAGTAGGTTGGCATTGCTTTCTGCGGTAGACTGGTTGCCAGCCAAGGCTATATAACCCAATCTGTGCTATTATTTGACTTATAGCTAGAGAGGGAAGAGATGTATTATATTATTAAGTAGTTATTAGTGGGGGATCAGTTTATTACTTCAAAACAATAGAAAACTGATCCCCCACTTTATACCCAGTAGAAGCCTTAATCATGTTTTCAACTATTATATTCAGTCAGTTAGTTAAGTGCCATACATGAAACACGCTTGGGTGATCATGTCTTGAAAGAGACATGACTGACTGGGCAGAAGATTATCCTGCAGTAGGTTGCCATTGCTTTCTGTGGTAGATTGGTTGCCAGCCAAGGCTATAGAACCTAATCTGTCCTGTTATTTAACCCATAACTTGAGGGAAGAGACGGATTAATACCTTTCTCAAGGGTATTTGCGTGTAAGTGAATGCAAGGAATTCAATTGGAATTCGAACTCGGTTTCCTGATTTGTCATTCTGAGTTGATATCTACTGCACCACATCCTGAACAGCAGAGTAGGTGTCTGTAATAATAGGGTTTGGTTAGCCACACTGGCAGACGGGTATACTGAAAAAATATTATTAGTAGTAGTATTGTTAGATAACAGAATCAAGGACAGGGGCAACGAATACTTATAAATGGAAAAAGAAAACCTTTGATAATAATAATTAAATAAGAATCAGAAAAGGCTAAGAAAAAAAAACTGTCTTTGTTATTCATTGTATATTTTATTAACAGTGCAGTGTTGAGAGATAAGACTTGGAACATATCCCCACTTCACCCCAGACATTGGGAAAAAAAATCAAACAAACATTTTGCCCTGTTGTTGACCCTTTAGTGTCAACAACATCTTTGACAGGCGGACATTGTGATTTTAATTTATTCATTTTCATACAATCTAGGCATCTGTGTCTTCAAGCAATTTTCTTTTTATCTCCCTTGATCCCAATTTTGGCCCTTATCATAATAAAAAAATAAAATAAATATGAGCAGAAAATAGTTGATAAATTCAAGACCATGTTTTTTTTTCCTTCTCCCCAATGTAGTGATTATGGATAGCAGAAGGAAACTTACCAGTTTCTTCTTTCAATTCTTTGTCCTTTTCTTTCAATTCTTCCTTTTTTTAACAGTTCATATTTTCTCCTTTTTTCCTTGTAATTCTCCCTCCTTTTCTCTCTTCAATTCTCTCTCCTATTCTCTTTCTAATTCTCCATCTGTTTCTCTTTCAGTTCTTCCACCTTTTCTCCTTCTAATTCTCCCTCCTTTTCTCCTTTTGATTCTCCGGGCCTTTTTTTTTTTCTTTTTTTTTTAATTATATCACCCCGAGCAAGGTGGTAATGCCACTGAAGTGCAGGGGGCTACGTAGGAAAGAAAATATTGGAAAAGAGAAAGCCGGAAACCACATTCTAAACAAGGAACAAGGGGTGAGCCTCTTCACCTGTTCAATAGATGTGGGTGGAGTGTGAACCGGGCGATAGTTTAGTCTATCTACTCCAATTAAAAAAAAAAAATGAAAACAGTGAAAAGATTAGAAAAGAGAAAGCCTTGGAAACCACATCCTAAACAAGGAACAAGGGGTGAGCCTCTTCACCTGTTCAATAGATGTGGGTGGAGTGTGAACCGGGCGATAGTTTAGTCTATCTACTCCAATTAAAAAAAAAAAATGAAAACAGTGAAAAGATTAGAAAAGAGAAAGCCTTGGAAACCACATTCTAAACAAGGAACAAGGGGTGAGCCTCTTCACCTGTTCAATAGACGTGGGTGGAGTGTGAACCGGGCGATAGTTTAGTCTATCTACTCCAATTAAAAAAAAAAAATGAAAACAGTGAAAAGATTAGAAAAGAGAAAGCCTTGGAAACCACATCCTAAACAAGGAACAAGGGGTGAGCCTCTTCACCTGTTCAATAGACGTGGGTGGAGTGTGAACCAGACGATAGTTTAGTCTATCTACTCCAATTGAAAAAAAAAAAAGAAAACAGTGAAAAGATTGGAAAAGAGAAAGCCAGAAACCACATTTTCCCTTTTCAATTCTCCCTCTTTTTCTCCTTGTAATTCTCCATCATTTTCTTCTTCCAAGTCATTCTCTTTTTCTCCTCTTCCTTTGTTTTTTCCTTCCAGGTTTTTCTCTCTGTCTGTCTACCATTTTTATTAACTTTGCTTTAATCTCATCTTCCATTCATTGCAATACTGACGCAATACTGACACAATACATCTTTTTGATTTTGTCCTTTCTTTATGACAACAACTGACCTAAACGTTATCTTTTTATTAAAGTTTATGAAAACCCTATACATTTATATATGTACAAACATACATACTGTTATATCAATACCATCACAAAATGTCAGTGCTATTTAAGTAAATTCATAATTGCATTGGCGATATTTTCTGTGTCAATAATATATGATTTTTATTAATACAATTAATTCTGTTGTCACACATAAGAAAGAAATCTGCTTTTTGAATTATTAAACTAATATGGTTTATAAAGTATTTAAATTTATTTATAAATAGAACTTTGTCTGTGTGTGTGTGTGTCCATTACCTATAGACTTCGAAACATCTGAACCGATTTTCTTGAAAATTTAAACAGTTGTACTATAAGCGTCTGCGAGTGTTCTTAGCTAGGTTTTGTGTCACGGTACCCCTGATAAATATCGAAAATCAATAATTGAAAAAATCAGGTTATAGAAGGAGTGGTCCGATTTTAATCAAATTTGATACACTCATAGACAAAGACATAAGAAATGATATTCAGAAGTTTCGAGGTTGCAGTTCTTACAGTAGTGCAGAAAATCGATTATATATATATATATATATAAGGCAAGATGTTTGTGTGTTTATCTGCCTGTATGTCTGAATTTTTTTCAGTCCTTTAATTTTAGTTTTTGCTTCGGGTTTGGCTCTAAGTAGGTATAATTGTAGTTCTTAGTCTCAGCCATGATACCATTTACTCAGAGGACTTATTTAGCCTTCAAAATTCAGTTTACAACGAAAAAAACTTATTTGATATCAAAAGCAGGAAATCAAAATTTGACTTACATCCATTCATTTTTCTTTCAGTCTACGGTTTCACTTTAACTGGAAACAACTATTGCTTTTTAGTCTTTCGTGCCAAGTCTGAGCTCCAGGACCATGGATTAGTTTTATAGCTTTCATTACACCTGAGCAACGCTGAGCTATACTGCTAGTTTGTTTATACTTCTGTGATGAGGTAGTATTTACACTATTTAAATTGTTCAGACTGTTGTCCTTATCTTTATTGCCATGTTTACTATGTTTTGGCTGCTATATGCTCCGACCTTCTTCAGGTGCTAGGGATTTTGAACTGACCCTTTTTTTCGATCATTGAGGTATGTCATTCTCATTCCATACAACACCATAAAAGTATAGTACTACTATCGCTTTCTAGAACCTTCTAGAACTTGTTTTTGTCTTTTTATAGTTTGTATGTTATGCTATACATATGAACTGTTAAATGCCTTAAAAATAAATAAGTATTATCTAATTACATTATCAGCAAACTGAAAAATAAAGTTTTTGAAATATTAAAATTTTTACCATTGTTGCAAATATTGTAAAATCAAATTTTCTGTTTAGGGGTTACCTTTTTCAAGAACTAAAACAAATTAACATCTTTTTCACTACTTTTGAACAAAATTTCATCATTTTATGATATCACAAACCGTTATATATATAATGTTTAATGCCAAGGTTGTTGTTTTTCAGTGGTTTTATTGATAAAATGTATTTTGCCAAGCAAGTTTTTTTTATCGTAATGTGCTCAATTTAGGGGTGTAGATAGAGCACTGATAAATACAGAGTTTGTCTCTTTGGCATAAATCTGCTCTGTTAAAGAAACAAACTCTTTGTACTTATCTATGAGTCCTCTCCATTTGTAATGGCAAGGACAATTGCTTTGTTTTTGTTGTTCACTGGAGATATTTGGTTTTAATATCAAAAGATGAATATGAGAAAAAAAATGATCAGATTTTATTTCCTGGTCTTCTCCCATCAGCTATAGGTTAAAGTGTAGGACTTGTACCTGAAAAAAGGATTTCCCACAAAATGTTAACGCAATAGAAAAAACTATCGCCCGGTTCACACTCCACCCACGTCTATTGAACAGGTGAAGAGGCTCATCCCTTGTTCCCTGTTAAGGATGTGGTTTCTGGCTTTCTCTTTTTCAATCTTTTCACTCCTATGTAGCCCCCTGCACATCAGTGGCGTTACCACCTTGCTCGGGGTGATATAATTAAAAAAAAAAAAGGCCCGGAGAATCAAAAGGAGAAAAGGAGGGAGAATTAGAAGGAGAAAAGGTGGAAGAACTGAAAGAGAAACAGATGGAGAATTAGAAAGAGAATAGGATAGAGAATTGAAGAGAGAAAAGGAGGGAGAATTACAAAGAAAAAAGGAGAAAATATGAACTGTTAAAAAAGGAAGAATTGAAAGAAAAGGAGAAAGAATTGAAAGAAGAAACTGGTAAGTTTCCTTCTGCTATCCATAATCACTACATTGGGGAGAAGGAAAAAAAAACATGGTCTTGAATTTATCAACTATTTTCTGCTCATATTTATTTTATTTTTTTATTATGTTAAGGGCCAAAATTGTTTGGGGGGGGGTGATATGATTAAAAAAAAAAAATATTCACTCACAAAAATATTATTATTTTTACAATCCAAAAATAGACAACAGCTTTAAATAACCCCTGAAAGTTTTATGGTAAAGTTTGTATATTGACTATATTGTAGGTGCATGCATGTTAATTCAGTTATTATTGTGTCCTTAACAATGTTCGTTTATAGGAACTAAAAAAAAATGTAAAATAATCTGTAGTGATTATTATCATAGGAACTCCCTGGTTCAATTCTTTAGCCATTTTCAAAAGGGGATTAAGTTTTGTTTTTGTCTATTATTCAGTGTTGCTTCTGAGTGGAAGCAGTTTCATTCTTACTGTCAGTTTTGTTTATGTTTCTAAGACTGTATTAAGAGTGCAGAAATAATTTATAGCCTACATCTAGTTTAGTATTCTAGAGTGAATTTCCTACAAAGGGTAGTTTCTCTCTGTATCTTTTAGACATTTTTACTGTTTTGTGACACTCCCATTCATTCTGTAGATATTATCTTTTTCTAGACATCTCTACATTTTTAAGACTCGCTCCTTCATTCTGTACCTATTATCTTTCTCTTTCTCTCTCTGTTTCTCTTGGACATCTCTATTTTTTTTTCTCCTTTATTCTGTACCTATCATCTTTTTCACACTATTTTTTTGAAATTTCTACTTTTTTGTAACTCTCTCTTTCATTCTGTATCTATTATCTTTCTCTTTCTCTTTTTTTAACATCTCTACTTTTTTTAGGACTCTCTCTTTCGTTCAGTACCTATTATCTTTCTCTTTCTCTCTTTTTAAAATCTTTACTTCTTTTTAGGACTCTCTCTTTCGTTCTGTGCCTATTATCATTCTCTTTTTTTAACATCTCTACTTTTTTTTAGGACTCTCTCTTTCGTTCAGTACCTATTATCTTTCTCTTACTCTCTTTTTAAAATCTTTACTTTTTTTTAGGACTCTCTCTTTCATTCTGTGCCTATTATCATTCTCTTTTTTTAACATCTCTACTTTTTTTTAGGACTCTCTCTTTCGTTCAGTACCTATTATCTTTCTCTTTCTCTCTTTTTAAAATCTTTACTTCTTTTTAGGACTCTCTCTTTCGTTCTGTGCCTATTATCGTTCTCTTTCTCTCTTTTAGGCATCTCTCCTTTTTTTAGGACTCTCTCTTTCGTTCTGTGCCTATTATCTTTCTCTTTCTCTCTTTTTAAAATCTCTACTTCTTTTTAGGACTCTCTCTTTCGTTCTGAGCCTATTATCTTTCTCTTTCTCTCCTTTAGGCATCTCTACTTTTTTAGGACTCTCTCTTTCGTTCTGTGCCTATTATCGTTCTCTTTCTCTCTTTTAGGCATCTCTACTTTTTTTACGACTCTCTCTTTCATTATGTGGCTATTATCTTTCTCTTTCTCTCTTTTAGGCAACTCTACTTTTTTTAGGACTCTCTCTTTCGTTCAGTACCTATTATCTTTCTCTTTCTCTCTTTTTAAAATCTCTACTTCTTTTTAGGACTCTCTCTTTCGTTCTGTGCCTATTATCTTTCTCTTTCTCTCCTTTAGGCATCTCTACTTTTTTTAGGACTCTCTCTTTCGTTCTGTGCCTATTATCGTTCTCTTTCTCTCTTTTA
Organism: Ascarosepion bandense; assembly: GCA_037127315.1. Lineage (NCBI taxonomy): Eukaryota > Metazoa > Mollusca > Cephalopoda > Sepiida > Sepiidae > Ascarosepion > Ascarosepion bandense. Next base: position 344,285 of record JBBBDQ010001774.1, read on the forward strand.
GGCAACTCTACTTTTTTTACGACTCTCTCTTTCGTTCAGTACCTATTATCTTTCTCTTTCTCTCTTTTTAAAATCTCTACTTCTTTTTAGGACTCTCTCTTTCGTTCAGTACCTATTATCGTTCTCTTTCTCTCTTTTAGGCAACTCTACTTTTTTTAGGACTCTCTCTTTCGTTCAGTACCTATTATCTTTCTCTTTCTCTCTTTTAGGCATCTCTACTTTTTTTAGGACTCTCTCTTTCGTTCAGTACCTATTATCTTTCTCTTTCTCTCTTTTTAAAATCTCTACTTCTTTTTAGGACTCTCTCTTTCGTTCTGTGCCTATTATCTTTCTCTTTCTCTCTTTTAGGCATCTCTACTTTTTTTAGGACTCTCTCTTTCGTTCAGTACCTATTATCTTTCTCTTTCTCTCTTTTTAAAATCTCTACTTCTTTTTAGGACTCTCTCTTTCGTTCAGTACCTATTATCTTTCTCTTTCTCTCTTTTTAAAATCTCTACTTCTTTTTAGGACTCTCTCTTTCGTTCTGTGCCTATTATCTTTCTCTTTCTCTCCTTTAGGCATCTCTACTTTTTTTAGGACTCTCTCTTTCGTTCTGTGCCTATTATCGTTCTCTTTCTCTCCTTTAGGCATCTCTACTTTTTTTAGGACCTCTCTTTCGTTCTGTGCCTATTATCTTTCTCTTTCTCTCTTTTAAGCATCTCTACTTTTTTAGGACACTCTCTTTTATTCTGTATGTATTATCGTTCTCACTTTTTAATATCTACTTTTTTAGGACTCTCGCTTTCACTCTATACCTATTATCTTTCTCTTTTGGACATCTCTACTTCTTTATAACTTTTTCCTTCATTCTGAAGCTATAATCTTTATCTCTCTATTTTTTGGACATCTCTACTTTTTTACGATTCCATTGTTCGTTCTGTATCTATTATCTTTCTCTCTATCTTTCTTTTGGATATCTACTTTTTATGATTCTCTCCTTTATTCCCTATCTTTTATTTTTCTTTTCTCTCCTTTGGATATCTGTACAATTTTATGACTAATCTCCATTCTGTACGTATCATCCTTCTCTCTTTTTTAAACATCTCTACTTTCTCATGGGATGTGCATTGTGGTGTGGTGAATATCGACTCAGAACGAGAAATCGGGGAGCCAAGTTCAAATTCATGTTGAATTCATTGCATTCACTAACACGCAAATACCCTTAGGAAAGGTATTAATCCATCTCTCCCTTCCACTTATGGGTTAAATAACAGGACAGATTGGGTTCGATAGCCTTGGCTGGCAACCAGTCTACTGCAGCAAGCAATGGCAACCTACTACGGGATAATCTTCTGCTCAGTCAGTCATGTCTCTTTCGAGACATGATCGCCCAAGCGTGTTTCACGTATGGCACTTAACTGACTGACTGAATATAATAGTTGAAAACGTGATTAAGGCTTCTACTGGGTATAAAGTGGGGGATCAGTTTTCTATTGTTTTAAACTGATCCCCCACTAATTACTACTGAATAATACAATACATCTCTTCCCCCTCTAGCTATCAGTCAAATAATAGGACAGATTGAGTTCTATAGCCTTGGCTGGCAAACAGACTACTGCGGAAAGTAATGGCAACCTACTGTGGGATAATCTTTTGCCCAGTCAGTCATGTCTCTTTCGAGACATACTTGCCCAAGCGTGTTTCACGTATGGCATTTAAATGACTGACTGACTTTCTCATGGTTCTGTTCTTCATTCTGTACTTATTATCTTTCTCTCTCTCTTTCTTTTGGACATCCCTATATAACTCTCTCATTCTTTCTGTACCATTATCTTTCTATCTTTCTCTTTTAGACACCTCTTCATCTCTCTCTCTTTCAGGTACTCATTTTCTTTCTCTCTCTTTCATTCACTCTTTTGTACACCTCTATCTTTTTTTATGACTCTTTTTTCTTTTTGAGTCCTTTATTTATCTTTCTCCCTCTCATTGTATCCCTTACTTTTCCCTCCAATTTCTTCAGCTTTTTTTTTCCAATTTACCCACCTTACTGTGTTTAGTGGGGAGGTTGATACCCAGATATCCAAGATGAAAGCAAGGCTGGAAAACATTCTTTTATCAACTCACTGAATCGGTCATCATATTTATGTCTATATTTTTCACTTTCTCTGTTTTTGCAACTATCGCATCGCAACAAGCAAACATTTCTGTATTGACTTGAATGAATAAAGAGTTAGAAAGAAAGAAAGAACTTGCTTTCTAATCTGACCAAAGAAGAAAGTATGAAGCATTATACATTATTCCAATGCCAGATATTGAAAGAATAAACCCAGAAAGAAGAATAAAACCCCCCAAAAACATTAAAACCTAAAAACTATAAGAAAAGAAGTCTAGAGCGTACAATGGCCAAAATACTGGGAATATAGCAATAAAGACGATGACAACAGTCCAAATGATGTAAATAGTGTAAATAATTACAATACTTCATCTCAGAAATATAGACAGATGCTAAGGGAAAAGATGAAATCCTTGATAAAAATAGTCAGAATTGAGAATGATTCCAACAAAATAAATACCAATTTTCAGATAAAATCATCTTTGGGCAGAAGGCAACATCAATTTTTACTGATCTTTCCTGGAATTGATTAACTTAAAAGATAACTTGATTCATTCTGTTTACGCAACCATCTTTGGTCGGTTCCACTCTTATTTCTTCTATGAAGAATGAGATCTTTCTTCTAGGCTTTTGACCTTTACAGTGTGCCTCCTTTGACCTTTTGACCTTTACAGCTTGCCTCCTAAAATTAAAAATAGTCAAAATCCAGGAATGTTCATGCTGTCTAGTTGTCTTTACAGGTTGATTTTTGTTTTTAGTATTTTGTTTATAACTCATTTTTTAAGTAGTAAGAACAAGTTCTGGAATGATTCCAAAAATTTTGTTTTAAAAATTTCCATGGAAATGACTCAAACGATGCAAGCTTCCTTTTGATTCCCACCTGGTATTACAGTTATCGACATGTCAAACAAAATCAGTAAGCCAATTTCTATTGCTGAGGTTGTCTGTGTACACTTAGCACTAATGCTCTTAGGAAAGTCATGAATCCACATTTCCCTGAATTCCCTGAAAACACAATTCAGATTTTAGCTATGAACATTCAAGCTCAGTTCATACTAATGACCTTGCTGGAGGCATGAATCTATATTTTCCTGCATTCACTGAAAACACAATTCAGATTCTAGCTGTGAACATTCAAGCTCTGTTCATACTAATGACCCTGGTAAAGGCATGAATCGACATTTCCCTGCATTCACTGAAAACACAATTCAGATTTTAGCTGTGAATATTCAAACTCTGTTCATATTAAAGATATTGGTAAAGGCATGAATTCATATTTCTTTGCATTCACTGAAAGCACAATTCTGATTCTAGCTGTGAACATTCTAGCTCACTTCATACTAATGACCATGGGTAAGGCATGAATCCACTTCTGCAGCAATTTTTTTGTAGTTCTCTATTTACAACTTGTGGTAGTGGTGGAGAGTTTCATTCTTCTGTAATAATATTCAACATCTAAACTTATATAATAAATGGAACTTTGTCTGTCTCTCTGTGTGTGTCCATTACCTATAGACTCCGAAACGGCTGAACCGATTTTCTTGAAAATTTACACAGTTGTACTATAAGCGCCTGTGAGTATTCTTAGCTAGGTTTTGTGTTGAGGCACCCCCAACAAATATCGAAAATCGATAATCGAAAAAATCGGATTATAGAAAGAGTGGTTTGATTTTAATCAAATTTGATACACTCATAGAGAAAGACATAAGAAACGATATTCAGAAGTTTCAAGGTTGCAGTTATTACAATAGTGCAGAAAATCAATAATATATATATAAAAGCTTTCATTACACCCAAGCAACGCTGGGCTATACTGCTAGTTTATTAATAAATATAGCTTGTATGTAAATGCATAAATGTTTTAGAGGCATATATAAAAAAAATAGGCTAAAAGGAAATTCAATATATACATGCTCATAGTGCTGTGGTTATCAGCACAGAAAGCAAGATCAACATGCCGAGTTCAAATTCCAGCCAAGGTTTTTTGAACTGAACCACTAAATTATCCTCATCTATAATTTGATTATGATGTTGAAGACAATATTTTTATAAGAACTGATAACAAAGAAATGGTGGATAGTAAGCCATGAAGTCTACAAACAACTCTTCTCTAGTTAGCAGGTGCTATTTAAGCCATAGCTGGCGGTGGGGGGAGAACATTCCATTTCTTTTCCAAAGTTACTTGTGCGAAAGTAAGTGCCAGAACCTTGGTTGTAATCTAAACTTGGCATGCAGATCCTGTTTTTTGTACCAATAACCACTAAGCTATATTCCCACATATGTTAATCTTTCTGTGTGGCTTTCTGACATACAAGCTGTTGTAATTATTAAATAACCACTAAGCTATATTCCCACATATGTTAATCTTTCTGTGTGGCTTTCTGACATACAAGCTGTTGTAATTATTAAATAACCACTAAGCTATATTCCCACATATGTTAATCTTTCTGTGTGGCTTTCTGACATACAAGCTGTTGTAATTATTAAATAACCACTAAGCTATATTCCCACATATGTTAATCTTTCTGTGTGGCTTTCTGACATACAAGCTGTTGTAATTATTAAATAACCACTAAGCTATATTCCCACATATGTTAATCTTTCTGTGTGGCTTTCTGACATACAAGCTGTTGTAATTATTAAATTGTTAATATTACTGTAGCAGATAAGAAATTAATTAAAATCAACCTTCTTCACTTTGACAAAAATTCACAATGACGTGTGAAATCCTGGTTTTTCCTAATAGAAAAAGGATTGACCATGTGCTTAAAACGTCTGAAAGCAGATTTCTCAAGTAGGTGTTAAAATTAGTTTTGATCAATGGAAGTAACTTTTAAGACTTGAAAGGACTTAGTGATCCAGTGAGAAATTCAAAAGGACATACAGATGACTTGCAGCATCAGAGACTCAAAGAGAGGAGCAGTGAAAGAGAGACAAACATCTAAAATATAACATCAACTTCAAGCGACTCCACTCCGACATTCTCTTTCTCCTTATCTCTTTCAACAATTACTACTACAAACATTTTGTACAAACTCTTGATACCTTAACTTTCTCATTGCACATTAACTTCTACAATTCATGTTATTCTTTCCTTTTAATAAATTTCAATTTTAAAATGCAAAATGTATATTTTATTCTTCTACACTAATCCACACATTCCAACTGACAACCAACCTTCTGATGAAAACTTTCTGATGATAAACTCTGCATAAATCCTGTAAGCTGTAGGGAGTTCAGTTATGTCTGACACAAGGCCGAATTAAAGAAACATTAACCAGCTCCCTACACTACATTACAGAATAATGAAATTTTCCTCCTCCACTACAAGTTGTAGTATTAGACAGGAAATATCATACAAGGTCATGTTCTATACTAACATTAAATATACAAGAATTTAATTGCCAACTAGGAAAAGTTAAATTTGTATATATTTGATATTGGCATTGTATGATATTTACTTGCTTATTAGTAAAAGGGATGTGCATTATGGTGCAATGGATATCAGCTTGGAATAAGAAATCAGAGAGTTGAGTTCAAATTCCAATTGAATTTGTTGCATTCACTTACGCACTAATACCCTTGGGAAAGGTATTAATCCATCTTTTCTCTCTAGTTATGGATTAAATAACAGAACAGATTAGGTTCTATAGCCTTGGCTGGCAACCAGTCTATCGCAGAAAGTAATGGCAACCTACTGCAGGATAATCTTCTGCCCAATCAATTATGCCTCTTTCGAGACAGGATTGCTCAAGTGTGTATTTTTACTATGTCCTCCTTTCTTCTGCATTTTTTTCTTCATAATTTTTCTCTTACCACTTCCATTTACTTGCTTGTAAAAGGGATGTGCATTATGGTGCAATGGATATCAGCTTGGAATAAGAAATCAGAGAGTTGAGTTCAAATTCCAATTGAATTTGTTGCATTCACTTACGCACTAATACCCTTGGGAAAGGTATTAATCCATCTTTTCTCTCTAGTTATGGATTAAATAACAGAACAGATTAGGTTCTATAGCCTTGGCTGGCAACCAGTCTATCGCAGAAAGTAATGGCAACCTACTGCAGGATAATCTTCTGCCCAATCAATTATGTCTCTTTCGAGACAGGATTGCTCAAGTGTGTATTTTTACTATGTCCTCCTTTCTTCTGCATTTTTTTCTTCATAATTTTTCTCTTACCACTTCCATTTACTTGCTTGTAAAAGGGATGTGCATTATGGTACAATGGATATCAGCTTGGAATAAGAAATTAGAGAGTTGAGTTCAAATTCCAGTTGAATTGACTTATGCACTAATACCCTTGGGAAAGGTATTAATCCATCTCTTCTTCCTCCAGCAATGAACAGATTGGGCTCTACATTCTACAGCAAATAAAAAATGTCAACCTATTGTGGGAAAATCTTCTGCATAGTTAGTCATAGATTGAAAAAAGACATGATCACCCAAATGTGTATCCCGTATTGAACTTAACTAACTAGAAAAAGGCTGTTAGGAACAATCATTCTTATTCAAAGATTCGATATCTTTTCTGTTGGTGTTTTTTGTTGGCTCCATATTCACATTTTCATTTTCTGCTCATTCTACTTCTGAAGTGGTTATTTTTTCTTATATATAAACACACACACACACACACTTCTTTATGAATATTTTACTCATATATTTGTATAATCTAATATGATTAGCAGAAGTCGCAATGAATTCTAAAATGCTCAAATATTTGTCCTTTATAGGAAATGTTGTTGACAGAATAATGATTTTTTTCAACTTTACCAAAAGCATCTTTTTTTGGGGGGGTTGTATATATGAAGGGATGTCCATTGTGGTGCAGTGGATATCAACTCAGAATGAAAAATTGGAGAGCTGAGTATTAATCCATCTCTTCTCCCTTGAGCTAAAGACATATTGGGTTCTACAGCCTTGGTTAACAACCTATTATGAGAAAAATCTTCTGCATAGTTTGTCATAGATTGAAAAAAGACATAATCACCCATATGTGTATCCCATATTGAACTTAACTGACTGACTAGAAAAAGGCTGTTAGAAACAATCATTCAAAGATTTGATATCTTTTCTGTTCGTGTTTTTTGTTGGTTCCGTATTCACATCTTCATTTTTTACTCATTCTACTTCTGAAGTGGTCATTTTCTTCTATACATAAACACATACGCATCTCTTTATGTATATTTTACTCAAATATTTGTATAATCTAATATGATTTTATAGCAGAAGCTGCAATGAATTCTAAAATGCTCAAATATTTGTCCTTTATAAAAAAAACTAGCAGTATAGGTGTAATGAAAGCTTTAAAACTAATCCATGGTCCTGGAGTTCAGACTCTTTGGATGTTGGCACGAAAGACTAAAAAGCAATAGTTGTTTCCAGTTAAAGTGAAACCGTAGACTGAAAGAAAAATGAATGGATGTAAGTCAAATTTTGATTTCCTGGTATCGATAACAAATAAGTTTTTTTCGTTGTAAACTGAATTTTGAAGGCTAAATAAGTCCTCTGAGTAAATGGTATCATGGCTGAGACTAAGAACTACAATTATACCTACTTAGAGCCAAACCCGAAGCAAAAACTAAAATAAAAGGGCTGAAAAAAATACAGACATACAGGGAGATAAACAGACACACACACAAACATCTTGCCTTTTATATATATATATTATAGATTTTCTGCACTATTGTAAGAACTACAACCTTGAAACTTCTGAATATCGTTTCTTATGTCTTTGTCTATGAGTGTATCAAATTTGATTAAAATCGGACCACTCCTTCAATAACCTGATTTTTTCAATTATTGATTTTCAATATTTATCGGGGGTACCTTGACACAAAATCTAACTAAGAACACTTGCAGACGCTTATAATACAACTGTGTAAATTTTCAAGAAAATCGGTTCAGCCGTTTCAGGGTCTATAGGTAATGGACACACACAGACAAAGTTCCATTGATAAATAAGTTTAGATATGATTCTATAGCAGAAGTCGCAATGAATTCTAAAATGTTCAAATATTTGTCCTTTATAGGAAATGTTGTTGATTATTTTCAGCACATTTTTTTCTTTGTTTCTAATGAAATTTTTTTGTTTCTTCATACTTTGTTGGGCTTTTGGAAGGCATGATTCATGATGCTAATATGCCTTCAAATTTTAGTGTCACGTTTACTATAATCCTTTCAATGTCTCTAATTCATAGATTGCATTTGGACTGCCCTTTTTGCTAATAACCATAAATTACAATTGATAGTTATTCCTTTCATCCAACTTTCCTTTATTACCATAATTATGCTTCTATTCCAAAAGCTAAGCAAAGTATTGAGAGACAGGAAAATTTTTTTGGAGACAAAGAAAAGAGTATTGGACTGTTACGTGATGTCTGTTCTTCTATATAGTAGCAAATGCTGGACAATCTCCTTAAAGATAAAAGAAAGACTTGAAGAACTGAAATGTGGTTCTACAGAAGGATGCTGCAGATACCATGGATCAAAAATGTGACCAATGACGAGTTTAGGAGAGGATGGAAACAATAAAGAAACTGATACATAACATCAGGAAGAGATAGCTGAAATTTCTGGGACATGTAATGAGGAAGGAGGGATTGGAGAATCTGATACTCACAGGATGGACAGAGAGAAAGAAAGACAGGAGAAATCAACATGAGACATACTTGATGGGCTTGAGCAAGTGTGTGACAGAGCAGGGTTGGGGAGAAATCCCAAGAGAAAAGGTGTTAAGATTTACAAGGGATAGGAAGATGTGGAGGGATATGATCGCCTACGTCCTGAAGAGACATGGCACATACAAGGAAGATATGTTGTTAAGACTGTGCCCACCAATAATGAAACTAGGTGTACCTTCTTGTCCTGTTCATTTTATTCCAAATCCATATTCTGAATTTGAGATTTATTGATTTTCTGGAATAAGTCACTTTCTTACCAGTGTTTTTTGATGACCATCCCATTAGGCTTCTAGAAACCATGAGGAACTAGCATTAGAATACAAAGCGTGATTGAATACATCTGACTAATTATTTATTCTAATAATCAAAACAAAAAAGTAAATAAAAATAGAGAGAAAAAACTTGTCTTTCACCTTTGATTTTATTAACATATCTACTTCCTGTGTGCGGTGGTGCAATGGATATGAGCTCGGAATGAGAAATTCACAAGTCAAGTTCAAATTCTAATTAGACTCATTGCATTCACTTAAGTGCAAATATCTTTGGGAAAGTTATTAATCCATCTCTTCTCTCTTGAGTTAAAGACATATTAGGTTCTCCAGCCTTTGTTAACAACCAATTATGGGAAAATCTTCTTCGTAGTCAGTCATAGATTGAAAAAAAGACATGATCACCCAAATGTGTATCCCATATTGAACTTAACTGGGTCCCACCCATTCACAGTTAGATTAACCAACTGCAGACAACAATTCTACTCCTGCAGCTTCTTCTCTTGAACTTCCCGCCTGTGGAACTCGCTTCCATATTCTTGCTTTCCTGACGGCTACAACCTCCAGGAATTTAAATGCAATGTCAATACTCATCTATTAACCACTTGACTTTAGTTTTTTCACCACCCCGTATATCCTTTCTTTTCTCTCCACCTTTGCAACTGTCGTCACACCTGTATTCCCATCCTTCTCTTGCTCCTTTCTAACTGGTTCGTCTTCCTCTTCACTATCGTCTACTTAATCTTTTTACTCTTATGTAGCCTCCTGCACATCAGTGGCATTACCGTCTTGCTCGGGGTGATACGATTACAAAAAAAAAAAAAATTAGAAAAAGGCTGTTAGGGACAATCATTCTGATTCAAAGATTTGATATCTTTTCTGTTGGTGTTTTTTGTTGGCTCCATATTCACGTCTTCATTTTCTGCTCATTCTACTTCTGAAGGAATTGTTGTACTGTATTCATGTTGACTTTCTATGGATATATTGTCAGTTACATCTGAATTTTTCCACACATATAGACATAATATGACCAGTACAGACAGTTTATTCCATGCTTGAATGCAATCTTCATGCTAAGTTTGCTGTCAAGCATGAAACAGTCTGTCACCATTCTGTGCCCAAACTGTGTCTATATTTCTGAGATGACTGATTGGATCCAATGATTGATCCAAAGAGTTGTGAGTTTAATACCTGGCGACAATAGAGGTGACTAAAAATATTAGAGAGTTGAGCTAAAGGGGGATAATCAATACTGAGATATCTGGAAGTGGCATAACTCATGGAACTAGAATAATCTACCCTGGTGAGCAAAATAAAGAGTTCAATTCAAGGTTCCTGTCACCTGAAGAAAGTTGAAGTATACAACAGTCAAAACATCATGAATATGGCAAAAATGATGATGATAACAGCACACACTGCTTATATTTAAATTGGCTCTATTCCGGATATTGACAAATTTTACCTTATAAATATAACATTTTGTTTTTAATCATTTCACTAATATTGCCACTAAGATGCAAGGAGGTTACTGAATGTATTGAATGTAACTTTTTTTTTTAATCATATCACCCCAAACAAGGCAGTAACACCACTGATGTGCAGGGGGCTATGTAAGGGTGAAAAGATTGGAAAAGAGAAAGCCAGAAACCACATTCTAAACAGGGAACAAGGGATGAGCCTCTTCACTTGTTCAATAGACGTGGGTGGAACCGACAATAGTTTAGTCTATCTACTCCAATTGAAAAAAAAAGAAAAAAGAAAAGAGCAAAAAAGATTGGAAAAGAGAAAGCCAGAAACCACATCCTAAACAGGGAACAAGGGGTGAGCCTCTTCACCTGTTCAATAGACATGGGTGGAGTGTGAACCGGGCGATAGTTTAGTATATCTACTCCAATTCAAAGAAAAAAGAAAAGAGTGAAAAAGATTGGAAAAGAGAAAGCCAGAAACCACATCCTAAACAGGGAACAAGGGATGAGCCTCTACACCTGTTCAATAGACGTGGGTGGAGTGTGAATCAGGCGATAGTTATGTCTATCTACTCCAATTGAAAAAAAAAGAAAAAAGAAAAGAGTAAAAAAGATTGGAAAAGAGAAAGCCAGAAACCACATCCTAAACAGGGAACAAGGGATGAGCCTCTTCACTTGTTCAATAGACGTGGGTGGAGTGTGAACCGGGCGATAGTTCAGTCTATCTACTCCAAACTGTGAAGAAAGAATACTATTAAGGAGATAAAAAATAGAAGAGTAAGAATTAATAAGACAGAAAATAACGATTGACATTGCAGTGAAATTTTTAAACATCAAAGCTGACTGGATATTTACCTCCCCCCACCGAGGATGGATGTGACACAAGGCTGTTTTTAACATGTGAACACCAAGCCTTTTAGCTTGGGCAAAAACTTCCTGTAGACTCTGCATGGGACAGGATCAGGCTCCTGTCTATTTCTATCCAGACAAAACTCTGCCCTTTGGCAAAGCCTCATCTGGGTTCCTTTTCACCTGAAAGCAGAGAGTCTGACAAGATTATCTTCAGGTGGAAGACTGGCAAGATCAAATTTGACAGATACGTAATAAACTAAAAGAGATTCCCAAAAGTGAGAAGTGCAATAGAAGAAACTGTTAGCATAGAACTTACAGTTCAGTCTATCCATTTCAACAGCAAAATTAGGAGACCTTGTTGCCAATCTAGTACTGCACTTAAATTCATAAAGTATAAATATCACAGAAAAAGTTTGAAGCTATCGGGGGCTGGTTAATTTTTCTTTAATTTGGCCTTGTGTCATACTTAACTAAGCTCCCTACAGCTTACAAGTTTTATGCAGATTTATAATCATCAAAAGAATAATCAGAAAATTTTCATCAGAAAATTGATTGTCAACAGGTTGGAATATGTGGAATAGTGTAAGAATAAAATATACATTTTGAATGTTAAAATAGAAATTTATTAAAAGGAGGAATAACACAAGTTGTAGAAGTTAATGTTCAGTTAAAAACATTATTAAGAAATTAAGGGTAGAATTTGTGTTCAATGATAAAGTTTTGGGTATCAAAAAAATGTAGAAAATGTTCATAGTAGTTATTGTTGAAAGAGATAAGGTGCGAGCTGACCTTATATCCGAGTCAGGTTGATTTGAAGTTGAAGTTACATTTTAGTTGTTTGTCTTGCAGCTCCCATCTGACTCTGTTGACCAGTCACAGAATGTTCTTAAGTAATTAAATCTGGTCATGCGACCGGCTCCAGATGTGAAATAAAGTCATTATGAATTTTCTGTTTTTAATCCGATCAGGATTCAGGATTTGCTTTTCACACTGACTTGTAAACAGTCATTTGAATCCTCATTTGCAGGTGTGCAATTTTACTTTGGGTTTTTCTAAAATATTTTTAGTTCTTAATTTCAATATCCCTACAAGTTCTCCGATTACCATGAAAGTATTTATACAAAAGGCACAAGGAAACTATGCTATGGTGGTGGGAAAATAACTGAAGCTGAGATGTCAGGTCAGGAACATGGATATACATTTAAACTTTATTTTATAACACATACATATATATATTATTTAATTATTGAACAGTCATTGGTCAGAGTCAAATTAGATCAGTAAACAGTTCTATTAAAAGGTGCTCAATACACATTTAAAGAAAAATTAAAGAATAAAGTTTATCATGCAGAGGTTTTAAATAATAAAATTAGGAAGATCAGCCAATTATGCAAACATAACCAATTATGGTTTCAACATTTTGGTATTGTCAGGCATTATAGATTAACAGATTTCTTAACACTTTATTTTGAAGGCACAACAGGAATTTTAAAAAACTAAACAGAAAGTTTAAAATAAGGGGAGAAGTTAGTCAAGACTCGTGAAATTGTATTCTATATAATTTTATCTGTGTTTGTATGAACCAAAAAATGTCTATACATCCAGACATTATTTTAGACCTTTCAATTAGTAACGTTTCTCATTCTGGCTCTCGCACTTCCCGCCTGTGGAACTCGCTCCCGCATTCTTGCTTTCCTGACGGCTACAACCTCCAGAAATTTAAATGCAAAGTCAATACTCATCTATTAACCACTGGACTCTAGCTCTCTCCCCACCCCTGTATAACCTTCCCTTTCTCTCCACCTATGTATCTGTCATCGCACCTGCTTTCTATTGTTCCTTTCTAACTAGCTTGTACTCCTCACTCTTTTCTAATTAATCTTTTTACATTTATGTAACCCCCTGCACATCAGTGGCGTTTCCGCCTTGCTCGGGGTGAAATGATTAAAAAAAAAAATGATACTATCGCCAACTTTTCATCTTGGTACAAACTACAGACATCACCACCTATAACGCCTGACAATAAGCAAAGGTTGTAACCATAGTAGCATAATTAGCTGATCTTCATAATTTTAATATATTAACAAATATACATATTATCCTATGTCTATGGCACAACTTGAAGTTTCATGCATCATGCAATCATCAGGTGCATATGTCAAACTGACAGTTTAATAGGTTTGAACTTAAGTTCACTCGATGTTCATGAAAATTAAATCTTATCAAGTTAAGTTACTGCTTTTTTCGTGACAAGATGAAAAATTTAAAATAAAAATAAAAATAAAAACTAATAAAAGGCAGAGAAAAGAAATCAAAGGGGCATAAATCATGAGTCTTAAAAATGTAAATATTCAAATATTCTTCTTCTATATGCCCTATCCTTTCCGGATGTAGGCGATCATGGCTTTCCACATTTCCCTATCTCTGGTGGCTCTTAATATGTTTTCTCCTGTTATTCAACACAACCCCCGTTCTGTCATCCACCTGATCAGGCCCTTCAAATATGTCATCCGCTGCCTTCCTCTGTCTGTTTTTCCTTCTATCTGGCCTGTCAGTATCAGGTTCTCCAAGCTCTCCTTCCTCATTGCATGTCCCAGGAACTTCAGTTGTCTCTTCTTGATGCTCACTATTAGTTTTCTTTTCAATGCCATTCTTTCCAAAACCTCATCATTGCTCACATGTTCGGTCCATGATATCCGCAGCATCCTTCTGTAAAACCACATTTTCACTGCTTCAAGTTTTTTCCTAATCTTTGATGATATTGTCCAGCATTCACTGCCATATTGAAGAACTGACATCACATAGCAATCTAGCACTCTCTTCTTTGTTTCTAGTGAAATTTTCCTGTGTCTTAGTACGTTACTCAGCTTCTGGAACGCATCCTTCGCCATGCCAATTCGCCTTCGGATCTCTGTGTCGCACTTTCCGTCTCCTGTTAGGACACTTCCTAGGTATTTAAATTTTTGTACTTGCTTGATTCTAGTATCCGCTACCTGTATTTGGCATTTTGGGTTGTTCTTTTTGCTGATGACAATGCAGTCAGTTTTCTTGCTGTTTATTTGTAGTCCTTTTTAGTCACTCTCCTCAGCTACCTTCTGTAGGAGGCCCTGTAGTTTTATTCCTGTGTCTGCAATCAGCACTGTATCATCTGCATACCTTATGTTGTTCAAATTGTGGCCTCTGATAACAAATTCTGGCCTCGCATCTAGAGTCCTCAAAATATTCTCACTGTTCAAGTCGAACAGATCCGGTGAAAAGACACATCCTTGTCGTACACCCCATTCTATCTTTACATCGTTACCTGTCCGTATGCAGGCAGTTTGCTGTCAGTAGAGATTCTTGACTACTCTGATATCTTTCCCAAAAATGTTGAAGTTGCTGAGCATCTCTATCAATTCTTTGTGGCGTATTTTGTCGAATGACTTCGCATAATCAATAAAACATAGGTACAAGTCATTCTTCATTTGTATTGCCTTTTCAGAGAGCATCCTAATCATAAATATAGTGTTCCTGGTTCCAGTGTCTTTGACGAACCCACACTATTCTTGACCTATCTCTGGCCTGATTCTGCTTCTCGCTCTATTCATCAGGATTCTGACAATCAGTTTTGTAATGTGACTCATTAAGCTGATAGTTCTGTGTAGTTCACACTCAATTCAAATATGACATGTACATAAAAAAATATCAGGAAAATTAAAATTTTAAACAAAAAGAAAAGAGAAGAAAAGAAAGAAAAAGAAAAATGAAAAGAAAAATTTCGAAGTAAAATTCAGAATTAAAAATTAAAAATTAAACAATGTAAGGAACAAAAATAAAAGGGTTTTTTATTCCTAATTGTTAAAAGTAATATTGCAGGTGGAAAGAAAGAACGAAAGAAAGAAAGAAAGAACAAAAGAAAGAAAGAAAGAAATAGACAAACATAAAGAGGAATCTTTGTCAATCTGGGTCTAAGAATTTAAGTATTTTTTCTATAACAGCATGTGGTCACTGTAATGTTTGGTGTTGGAGACGACCGATGCTTGCTAAACATCGACTACTGTCATCGTGGATTCACAGGATGGATGAGGATTAATGAGAGAACGAAGACGAACCCTGCTAGCATCCTTTGTGTCCCTTCTTATTATATCTTCCCTCCGGATCCGCAGCCTGTGACCCGGAGGTTATTTCCCTTTTATTGGTCAGGACATTACAGTCACTAAATCACTTTTTTTATAAAACAAATTTGGATTATTGATATGGTTTAAGATGACAATTTAACATCATTATCATCTGAATAAATTCAAGCTCTATAAACAATACTTTCGAGTATACATTGGTCATTTAATGGGCTGGTTTTATTTGTTTTGGCAGTTGCAAATATTTTTAGAAGGGTTTTATGTTTTGAAATATATTTACCTATGCTTTTAATGCAACTATAACTAACTTTGACATTGATTTCACTGAAGACTTTGTTTAGTGTGGGTGAATGGTAGAAATGTTTATGAATTAAGTTAAAGAATAGTTACCAATGTTAGTTTGGACATTACCACTGAAGGGTGGGTTAAACCAAATAACATTATGTTCATGTGATTTCTGCTTATTTCTGCCTGCTTTGTTTTAATTCACTATAAATATAATTGTTGATAAATGTAATTGTAATTCTGTGGATACCTGCCCGGTGCAGGGCAAATGTAAATCCACCCATGTAATTTATGAAGCCTGTATTTCTCCATCTAACAACAAAGACAATTACCGGACTTATATTGGCATGTCTGCAGGCCCTTTCAAACAGAGACTTTACAACCACAAGTACTCGTTTTCGAACCCTAACCAAAGATTCCAGATGGCACTATCATGTAGATTCTGGGAAATGAAGGAGAAAGGGCAGGACCCTATAATCAGCTGGAAATTTATAGGCTCAGCTTGTACCCCTAAAAATTTTCGTGATAGGTGCCGTCTATGTTTATTGGAGAAGATTCTGATTTTGAAGTATCCTCATCAGGACTTACTTTTGAATCTTAGGAAGGAATTCATTAATAAGTGCCATCATAGGTAAGATTTTAAAATTTAATTTTTAATTTTTAATTATATTTTTTAAATTTTAAGTTTTTTTAAAAAATTTTTAATTTTTAATTTTTTAATTTTTAATTTTTCTTTTTATAATTTTCATGTATATGTGTATGTTTGTGTGTGTATGTGCATATTTGTATATATGTGTGTATATATGTATGTGTGTACATATGTATTTATGTGGGAAAATTTTTTTAGCTATTTAAATGCTCTTTTTTATAATATTCATTAATTTTTTATATTTTTTTATATGTATAATGTATATATGTGTGTGTGTGTGTATGTGTGTGTGTACACATATATATTGTGTGTGTGTGTGTGAGATATTTTTTGTATATGTGTGTATGCGCATGTCTGTGTTTATATGTATATAAGTATGTATGAAATTGAATGTGTGTGTGTGTATGTGTATGTATGTATATATGTATTCATAATCGTAGAATTGTGTGTGTGTATGTGTATGTATGTATGTGCATACTTCTATATGTATGTATAATTGTAAATGAAATTTTTTTTTTTTTTTTTTACCTAGCGATGTCTTTATTTAGTTTAAATCAAATGACCAAATTTAAAAAAAAAAATTTTATTTTAAATCCTATATCTTTTTATTCCCTTTAAAAATAATTATGCCTTTTTAAGTAAAGGCCTTTTTCTAATACTTCAACATTTTTGGGAAGTTAGGTTTTTGAATATGTCCAGCGTCTGTAACATATAAAAATTTTTTTCTTTCTTTTCTTTTCTTTTTCCCTCCCTTCCTTCCTTTATCTCTCTTATCTCCCACCTTTTTTCTGTGTTGCTTAACCTTACATCAATTCAACACGGCCATCTGTTAATTTTTAAGTTACAATTCTCTTTCCTTTTTTTGCGAACCCAGACGATATCAATTTTTTTCTTTTCTTGTTTATTTGATTTTATTTTGTTTTAGCTTTTTCTTTTTCTTCTTTTTCTTTTTTCTTTACTTTTTTAATTTCTTTGCAAATCTATTTAAAAAGGAAAATTGGACTGATTTTTCTCCAGTTTCTGAAAGGATTTTTCTGTTGCTGAGGTGATGTGTTATCCCCCGTGGGGATTTTCATATCAAAATGGTCATTCAACATCATTGAATTAATCCTTTTTTAATTTATATTTGCTCTGTAATATTTTATTACATGGAGCTCTCTTCCTGTAACATTTTTTAATATTAAAATAAAATTTTTAATATTAATTAGGATCGGGTTTTTGGAATTTACCTTTCTGCTTTTTTCACTTGGATTAAAGTATCTGAATTAATATATATATATATATATATATATATATATATATATTTTCCATTTGTAAACAAGTTATTACCTGACCTAAGTTTCTACCACGAGTGGGCTCTTCAGGTGATTTTCAATAACAGTTTTAACCATTTACCTATCTTTGATTTTTTTAAGAATGCTCATTTTAACAGTGTTTTTTTTTAATGCTCAAGTGGCAGGGAATTTTTGAATATGCAATTTTTAAATTTACAAGGAATTATGATGTTTTCATCCATGATTGTATGAACTTAATAAGTATTTTTAGTATGGTTACATTTAGTCATAATTTCCGTTCTTTCATTCAATAGTTTGTTTTTGTTTGGGAATAGCATAATCTCTAACTTTTCTTCTTGGCACAGTCTACATATTTTCCCACCGTTTAATCTAATCTTATTATGACCAGAAACTAAGTAATTAAACAATATATATATATATATAGGAATAGACAGGTTCATCTATTACTCAGTTCACACTCCTTGACCTTCTTTTGAAAAGGAATAAAGGTTTATCATTTGTTTCCTGCTTAGGAATTGGTTTCTCCTAAAATTTTCTAATTCTTTTTTAGTCCCAGAAATCCCTTAAATCTTAGTGGCATTATCACCTTGCTTGAGGGGAAATGATTAAAAAATATCAATATAAAAGTGGACTGCAGTCATACACTAAGAAGCTGGGTCAGTCTGTTTCATGCTTGAATACAATCTTTTTATATATATATATATATATATAAAAGTCGGCTTGGAAAGGGAAATCAATGAGCCGAGTTCCAATTCCAGTCAAACACTCTGCATTCACTTACACACTGGTACCCTTGGGAAAGGTATTAATCTGTCCCTTCCCTCCAGTTATGGGTTAAATAACTGAGGTCTGCTGTTCATGCGATCTGTGGCGAACTTCTGCACCGATTGTTTGTTATCAGCAGTTCAAAAAAGTGTGGATGGTGCTACACAATCCTTCACCACTCTAAACAATTCTTTGTGTGGCAGTCTAACTGAGTTCGACACTCATATGTCGTAATCGATGGGAGAGTCCATAATAAAAGTGTGCTAAAGTAGGTATACAGTAAGTAGTATTGCCAGTATTATAATAGGGGTTATGGGTTTCATTTAATACATACTGGAATTTATTTAATTCATTAAAATCATTTTTAATATTTTTATTTTAATAATTTTTATTATGAGTATGTTGCAAATGAAGTCTGGCAGGTGTGTGTGTGTGTGTGTGTGTGTGTGTGTGTGTGTGTATGAGTGTAAATGAGTCCTAATTTAGTACTATTACAGTTAACAAGAAGCCCCCTAATTGAGCTATTTTTTATTTTTTAATAAATAATAATAATAATAATAATAATAATAAATGTTTTGCCAGCAAAGAGACATTTGTGAATAACAAGACAAAATGTCTGAACATTTGAGGGATTGATATGTTTATTATTGATACACCATTATTGATATGTTTGTATAATTAATACATTTTGTGTGCACATTTTGTTTTTCATAACTATATACCTACTTGTGCACCCCCTGTATATATGATGCATTTATAGGGAAGATAAGATTTGCAATTCCATATATCAGATTAATAATGGGTAATTTATTCAAAAGATGGAAGAAATCCTACATTGCATGTTAATTGTCTCTGTACCTTTAGTGTTTTCTTGACATTACAAAAAATAAAAAAATGAAAATAAAGGATGATCATTTCTTCAACTTTGTATAATTTTTATTAGTCCAGCCGTCAAAGGCTTTCGGGTTAAGCATTTTTTTACATTTCAGAACATAATGGCAACAAAATACCATGAGCATCTTTACCAACTTTACTACTTTGGAGAGGAAAATGCAGATTCCATGGAAATGGGTAAGTGATGAGAGATTTTAAATGGAGAACGTCTAGAAAAAAAAGTCCTGATGACAAATACCAAAGCAATTTAGTACTATTACAGTTAACAAGTAGGCCTCAATTTTCCACAGTGACAAATTCACAACTAAGTTCAAAAGGGACAAATTGTGACCAAATTACTTGACGCAACCTTCATGCACGTGTCCACACGTGAATGTCATGGTGGTTATCAGGGTGTACTAAAATGATAGATTGCAAAAAATGGCTTGATTTAACAATATATATATATATATATATATATATATATATATTTGTGTATTTAGGCAGCAAATTTTTTTTCTTTTAGACATGTCAGATTAAGTAAATTGCAAACATTGTGTCTACTTATTTTTAATAAAATCCATTCAAACTCATGGATAATCTTTTGCGTATTATAATTGAAAAATGTCAAAAATGAGCTGTAATGTTGACAGATGTTATTATCATTCATTTCTCAATGTACCCAAGTACTTTCAATCTCTTTCCAAGATCACCTTCAGGGGTGTGAGTTATGGTAACGATAAACTGTGCTGCTAAAAATTACAGTAAATTTTTTTTTCTGCTTCAAATATAATGGTTGAAAATTGCTTAGCATTCATTAGAATGTGAAAATTATCCAAAATGGAATTTTTTATATGTTGTAATGTCATGGTCATGCACATGTTAAAGTATCAAAAAACTATTCTTTCTACAAACATTTTAGAATGTTACTCCAGTATTCATAGCTGATTCTATTAATTGATGACTTAAGTGTTTTGGGTACATTGAGAAATTAATGATACTAACATCTGTCAAAGTTACGGCTCATTTCTGAGATGTTTCAATTATAATACATGAAAGATTATCCGAGAGTATGACCGGATTTTATTAAAAATAAGCAGACACAATGTTTGCAATTTATTTAATATATATCTGTAAGTAAAATCCAGAATTTTTCTTTTTATGATTTCACCACAAGCAAAGGAACAGTATTACTAATATGCAGGGACTGACTCAGTTCTTGAGAGAAAATAAGAAAATAATTAAAGAGTGACAATGATAAACAAACAAGAATTTAAGAGTATAGAAGATAATGATCGACATTAAATTTACATTTTTGAAGATCAAACTTGACGGAAAAGCAAAGAAGCTGGATAAGCGTTCCACAAGCAAGAACTCTGAGAAGAAAAAAACGGTAAGCATAAAACTTATGGTTACATCTAGCCATTTTGACTGCAAAATAATGATATTGCTATCATTCGAGCAAATCACTTAAATTCATAGAAGAGTGTTTGTTAGAACATTAATCATAATTGTACTGATAAAAAAGGTATGGCAAAGATGTGCACTGACGTGCAGGATGTGTGTTGTGGTGCAGTTGATATCGGCTCAGAACGAGAAATCGGGGAGCTGAGTTCAAATTCCAGTTGAATTCCTTGCATTCACTTACGCGCAAATACCCTTGGGAAAGGTATTAATCCGTCTCTTCCTTCCAGTTATAGGTTAAATAAAAAAACAGAGTGAGTTCTATAGCCTTGGCTGGCAACCAGTCTACTGCAGAAAATAATGGCAACCGACTGCGGGATAAACTTCTGCCCAGTCAGTCATGTCTCTTTCAAGACATGATTACCCAAACATGTATCATGTATATTAACTGACTGATAGCAAAGATACATTATGGTAGTGAGAATGGGGCTGAAGTTGAGATGTCAGGCCAGGAGAAAATTTCATTGTAGATTCTTCTTTGAATGCCAAAAATTTAATGCAGCTTTAAGTTTCAGACGATGAAGTGTCCAAAAATTATTTCCTAAGATGAAACTTTATTAAGTCATAATTTACACTGAAGTTTTAGCACAGTTAATATTTTGAGGTTCCAGGTATATTCTACATTAGTCTATTACTAGATTATTGAGTATTTTGTGTCTTATTAAGGTCATTATTTTTCTTATTTTATATTCATTTTTCTGTCCCCTTAAATTCTAGTTCTTTTATTGTTCTCACTCCTTATACTTTTTTCCCAGCTTTGACCATTTTTCTTTTGTTGTTTTCAAAGTTCCAGTTATTCTTGTATACAAGGTAATATATATATATATATATATATATATAGAACACACAGACATATATATAATGTCCTAGATACATATATATATATATATATATATATATATGTTTGCATACATACACATATATATATATATGTCTTACATACATATATACATATATATATCTATGTTTGCATACATACATATATATATGTCTTACATACATATATACATATATATATATATATGTCTTACATACATACATATATATATGTCTTAAATATATACATATATATATATGTCTTACATATATACATACATATATACATATATATATGTCTTACATACATACATACATACATATATATGTCTTACATACATACATATATATATCTTACATACATGCATACATACATATATATATATGTCTCACATACATGCATACATATATGTCTTATATACATATATGTCTTACATACATACATATATGCATGTCTTACATACATACATACATACATATGCACACAAACACACACACACACACATATATATATATATATATATATATATATATATATATATATATATATGTAAGATATACATATACTATTTACATTGTTCTGAATATTGTCCTAATTTTTATTGGCATTATTATGATTTTTCAGCCACTGTACACATGGCAGTGGATATAGATGTTGGTTAGTTCCAGTGACTTGACCCTAAGAGTTGTAAGTTCAATACCAGGCTACAGTAGTGGTGAACAAATAACTTAGAGTGTTAAGTTAAAGGGTTTTAACTACATGGCTACTAAAAGAGGCTTTGCACAAGGAATGAGAATCATATAAGCCAGTGATCATAATAAAGATTTTTGATTAAAAATTCCCAGCATCTGAAGAAGGTTGAAGCATACCACAGCCAAAACTTCATAATAATGGCAATAAAAATGAGAACAATAGACCAAACAATGAAAATGGTATAAATACGACCTCAACTCAGAAGTATAGAAAAATACTGAAAAATTTCATACCACAGAATTTATATATTGTTCTAAAAATGACCAAAACATACAAATAAAATTAATAAAAAATAATGAAACTGAAAAAGCACTTTTTCACTTTTACAATTTATGATAATTTTTTTTTGTATGCTTAGGGATTTTTTTCCAATGAAGAGTTGTTGGATGAAAAAAGGTTCCTTCAAAAAAAAATAAATGTGCACAGTCATTTTAAAAATGTGTACATATATATATATATATATATATATATATATACTAGCAATATAACCCGGCATTGCTTGGGTGTAATGAAAGCTTTAAAACTAAACCATGGTCCTGGAGCTCAGACTCTTTGGACGTTGGCACAAAAGACTAAAAAGCAAGAGTTGTTTCCAGTTAAAACGAAACCATAGACTGAAAGAAAAAGAATGGATATAAGTTAAATTTTGATTTCCTGGTATCGATATCAAATAAGTTTTTTTCATCGTACACTGAATTTTGAAGGCTAAATAAGTCCACTAAGTAAATGGTATCATGGCTGAGACTAAGAACTACAATTACACCTACTTAGAGCCAAACCCGAAGCAAAAACTAAAATAAAAGGGCTAAAAAAATACAGACATATAGGCAGATAAACAGTCACACACAAAAACATCTTGCCTTTTATATATATATTATCGATTTTCTGCACTATTGTAAGAACTGCAACCTTGAAACTTCTGAAAATCATTTCTTATGTCTTTGTCTATGACTGCATCAAATTTGATTAAAATCGACCACTCCTTCTATAACCTGATTTTTTCGATTATCGATATTTATTGGGGATACCTCGACACAGAACCTAGCTAAGAACACTCGTAGACACTTATAGTACAACTGTGTAAATTTTCAAGAAAATTGGTTCAGCCATTTCGGAGTCTATAGGTAATGGACACACACACACACACACACACACACACACACACAGAGAAAAAGTTCTATTTATAAGTAAGTTTAGATATATATATATATGTTGGTTTTTAATAAAATTTGATCTGCCAAAATTATTTTTTGTGCATAGTCACATTTGAGTAGATATTATCTATTTATTAAATATTATATTTATTTATTTTGTCTACTGGCCTGAATTTTCCAAAAATCTGATTAAAGAAAACCAAAAAAAAAATTGCATATACATATACAAGTATCAGACATGAGTCTCCATAAAAGTAACATTTAAAGTGATAGATTTAAAAAAAAAATCCATTCTAAAATTCTCTTTGTGTGTGTTTGAATATGAAACTGTGGTTATGAAAAACTTTGAAAGATTTATGACTGGAGAAATTTTGCTTGAAAGCACAAAATTTGGTCTTGCCTGACTGATTGCTCTTTGTCATCAAGACTGTTAAGGTGCACTAGGCTAAACAGGTTCAATTAAAGCATAATTTTTTTCTTTAAAAATTTTTCTCAAACATTCGGTCTGGGAGGTGAAATAAATAAATATACTGCTTAGTAAATAAATGGAGTGTCTACTCAAATAGTCATTTATGTGCTATACATGATACACACTTTGGGCGATCATGTCTCTTTCGAGACATGACTGACTGGACAGAAGATTATCCTGCAGTAGGTTGCCATTGCTTTCTGTGGAAGACTGGTTGCCAGCCAAGGCTATAGAACTCAATCTGTCCTATTATCTAACTCAGAACTGGAGGGAAGAGATGGATTAATACCTTTCCCAATGGTATGTGTGTGTAAGTGAATGCAAAGAATTCAATTGGATTTCAAACTTGGCTAAAGGATGTGCACTGTGGTGCAGTGGATATCAACTCAAAACAAATCGGGGTGCCGAGTTCGAATTCCAGTTGAATTCATTGCATTCACTTTTGCACAAATACCCTTGGGAAGGTATTAATCCATCTCTTCCCTCCAGTTATGGGTTAAATAATAGGACAAACTGGGTTCTATAGCCTTGGCTGGTAACCAATCTACCACAGAAATCAATATCAACCTACTGTTTGATAATCTTCTACCCATTCAGTCAAATCTCTTTCGAGACATGATCACCCAAAGCATGTATCACATACCGCACTTAACTAACTGACTACTTAAGTATGAGTTTCAATTAAAAATAATGTTTAAAGTGATAAAAATCTCTTCCTACTGCACCTACGAATTGCAAATCTAATTTGGATTGAAAAAAACAAAAAAGTATTCTTTTATTCATAAATGCTGTTATATATATTTTATCTAAACAAGAAAATATACATGTACATAGATACATGCAGATCCATGCACATACACATATCTACATATATTGAGGCAACATATCTTCCTTCAAACATGTTTCATTAAATAATATCTACATATGTCTATTTTTATAATAACCCTTTCTTGTTTTCTAATTATATTCTTTATGTTGAGTTGGAATTCATCAAGGAAGATTGCATAGTTTTTATTAACCAAAGTACTTTCAATCTTCTTTGAGATCCTCCTCATAGTAAATTGTAAAGACAAACTTAACTGATTATTATGATGGTGATTTTTGTAAACGTATGTTATTTACATTCTGTTGTAATTAATTTAAAATTAACTGTTTTAGCTATGGTGTTTTTTTTGTGTTTTTTTTGTAAATAAGCATCCATGATGTAAGGGAGCTAATCAGAGATGGTAAAAATGCAACATAGTGACAAATGTCAGTTAGTAAGTTCAAATGCATTTTAAAACAATACTACTACACTCATAATAAATTCTGTTCTTACATACATACATACATACATAAATACATACATACATGTCTTACATACATGCATGCATACATACATACATACATACATACATACATACATGCATATATGTCTTACATACATCCATACATACACACATATTTTATATACATACATACACACATATATGTCTTACTTACATACATACATGTCTTACATACATACATACATCCATACATACACACATATTTTATATACATACATACACACATATATGTCTTACTTACATACATGTCATACATACATACATACACACATGTCTTACATACATACATACATCCATACATACACACATATTTTATATACATACATACACACATATATGTCTTACTTACATACATACATATATGTCTTACATGCATACATGTCATACATACATACATACACACATATATGTCTTACATACATACATACATATATGTCTTACATACACACACACACATATATATACATATATATGTAAGATATTCATATTATACTATTTACTTCATTCTGAATATTGTCCTAATTTTTATTGGCATTATATTATATATAAAAAACAACAAAAGAAAAAACAAAAAGAAACAAAACAAGATAAAAAAGAAACAACAGGATAACAAAAGAACAAAAAAAAGTAAAAACAAGAAAACAAAAAAGAAACAAAAATGTGTTGTTTGGTTGATTTTGTTATCAAGAGCCTTGAGAATTTAAAATTTTTATTTATTATTTTCATGGTGTAGTATATATATATATATATATATATATATATATATATATACACTAGCCAAATAGTGGCTGGCTGGACCATCAGACTGTTGTTTGAAAAAAGTGCTTAATACCCAACCAACATAAATAAACCAAATATACAGAGCTAACAATATGTTCAAACAGAATCATGACTAAACAAATCAGAAATGACCCTAAACCAGTTAAATCCAAACCACCTAAACCCATTAACCTCTCCTTCGCTAATATCCGAGGCATTCGTACTAACTTTCCTAGTGTAGAAGTGTTCCTGCATGAAAAGTCCCCTGACATCCTCGTGCTCTGCGAAACTAACCTCAACTCAGCTATTCCCTCCTCTGACCTCTTCATCCCTGGTTATCTTCTCCTTTTAAGGAAGGATTCCACTGTCCACATGCATGGGCTGGGTGTTTATGTCAGCGAACACCTCCCCATAACTAGGGTGACTTCACTCGAATCTACTGACCACCAATACATATGTCTCCGCCTGTCTCTCCTCAGTTCGGTTAGCTACCTATTCTTCCTTTACCGTTCTCCCTCCTCTCCTGACTGCTCCCTACTAGACAGCATTGCCGACGACATAGATAAGGCTATTTCCTATCACCCATTCACCCACATATTTGTATTTGGAGACCTCAATGCCCATCACTCTAAAGTGGCTTGAAAACGCCGTTACTGATCCGGCGGGCATTCACGCCATGAACTTTGCTATCTCTCAATCCCTTACGCAAGTGGTGGACTTCTCCACTCGCTTCCCAAGCACTCCCTCGGGTCATTCCTCACTGCTAGATATATGTTTCACCCCTGTGCCTGAGGCCTGTCAAGTCTCGCAGCTTTGCCCTCTCGGCAACTCCGACCATGCTGTAGTCTCCCTCAGTATTTCTTTCCAATCTCACTCCCCCCAGGAGCCCCCTACTTATAGAACCTCCTACCTCTACCAAAAAGCTGACTGGGATGCCTTTCGCGATTTCCTCTGCGACGTTCCTTGGGGAAAAGTGTTTGACCTGTCAGTTGATGACTGTGCCTCTGAGGTCTCGTCATGGGTGAAAGCTGGCATTGATGCCTTCATACCCACCAGGAAGTACTGCTTAAAACCTCATTCCTCTCCGTGGTTCTCTCCGGCCTGCTCAGCCGCCATTGCCCACAGGAACCATTACTTCCGTCTATTCCGGAGACAGCCAACTGATCACAATAGGCGCCTGTTCACATCTGCTCGCAGTGAGTGCAAGAGAACCCTAAATGATGCCAAACAGTTGTTTGCTGAGAGAATGCGACAGCACATAGCTGACCGCAAGTTCGGCTCCAAGGACTATGGGAGGATTTGTAAATGAGTGCTCAACAATAGGAAATCCTCAATACCTCCTTTAATCCATGGATTTGAGGTTCTCACGTCATCTGTGGACAAAGCTGAGTGCTTTGCCCGCAGATTCTCATCCAACTCCACATTCGACTCGTCCGGAGTGCACCCACCCGACTTCCCTATTAGAACTGAGGCCAAACTGCACGACGTATATATTACCCCGACAGTAGTATCCAGAGTAATTTCAAAACTCAACCCCCATAAGGCGTGTGGAGACAATGGAATCCCGGTGATAGTCCTTAAGAGGTGTGCCCCTGAACTTTCCCCTGCCCTCTCTAAACTGTTTAACTACTGCCTTTCTCCTTCCTGCTTTCCTGCATGCTGGAAATTCTCCTCAGTCGTTTCTGTCTTTAAGAATTGTGGTGAACCCTCGAACCCATCCAACTATCACCCTATCAGTCTTCTACCAATATTCGGGAAAGTATTTGAGGCTATAATCAATGCTGAAATAGTTCATCATCTCACCGCCCACAAACTGTTCTCCGACAGGCAATATGGATTCCGCTTTGACAGGTCCACAGCCGACCTGCTAACAACTGTAACGGAGTACATGCTACAGGCCTTTGATGAGTCTGACGAGGCTCGCGCGGTTGCTCTGGACATCTCCAAGGCTTTCGACAGGGTTTGGCACCCTGGCCTCCTATGTAAACTACGTGGTTATGGTATTACCGGTCGCCTGCTTGACCTAATCCAATCTTTCTTAAATAACCGCAAAATGAAGGTCGTTCTGAATGGGCGTGCCTCTTCGTCCTACAGTACGAATGCTGGTGTCCCACAAGGCTCTATCCTGGGCCCAACGCTCTTCCTTATTTTCATCAACGACCTCCCAGATGAGATCAAGTCCCAAGTAAGCATCTACATAGATGACACTACAATATACTCCCGCTCCAGTAAGAAACCTGTCGTGGCGGACAGACATAATCTCGCTGCTGACCTTGAGCGGGATCTACACTCTGTGGTGAACTGGGGCAAGAAGTGGCTTGTCAACTTCAATTCCTCTAAGACCAAGCTCTTGTCTGTCAACCATTACAGGCAACCTCTTCTGCCTCCCATAAGCATGGACCAGATGATTCTCCCGGAGAGTAATACACTACGCCTCCTCGGACTTACCCTGTCCTCAGACCTCAAATGGAACCACTACATTGAATCCATAGCAAAATCTACTGCTAAGAAGATTGAGTCACTATGTCGATCCAGGATCTTTTTTCCACCTGAATCCATCCTGCATATATACAAGTCAACCATCCGTCCGAGCATGGAGTACTGCTGCCATTTATGGTCAGGTGCCCCTGCCATTCTCCTCAGTGTTCTTGACAAGCTCCAAAGGAGAGTCTGTAATGTGATAGGTACTGATCTGGCGACTCGACTGCAGCCACTTTCCCATCATCGAAATGTGGCCTCCCTCTCTCTCTTCTATAAATACTTTCATGGCTTCTGCTCAGACGAGCTTAAGTCACTGATGCCTCCTCAACAGGTGTTTACCTGTGCAACCAGACTGGCAACTGGGTCCCATCCATTCACAGTCAGGTTAGCCAAATGCAGACGACAATTCTACTCCTGCAGCTTCCTCTCTCGCACTTCCCGCCTGTGGAA
This sequence comes from Ascarosepion bandense, assembly GCA_037127315.1. Lineage (NCBI taxonomy): Eukaryota > Metazoa > Mollusca > Cephalopoda > Sepiida > Sepiidae > Ascarosepion > Ascarosepion bandense. The sequence goes on from JBBBDQ010001774.1 coordinate 373,302, forward strand.
CTCGCTCCCGTATTCTTGCTTTCCTGACAGCTACAACCTCCAGAAATTTAAATGCAAAGTTAATACTCATCTACTAACCACTGGACTCTAGCTCTCTCCCCTCCCCTGTATAAACTTCACTTTCTCTCCGCCTATGTATCTGTCATTGCACCTGCTTTCTCAGCTTTCTATTGTTCCTTTCTAACTAGCTTGTACTCCTCACTCTTTTCTAATTAATCTTTTTACATTTATGTACCCCCTGCATATCAGTGGCATTTCTGCCTTGCTCGGGGTGAAATGATTAAAAAAAAAAAAAAAAAAAAAAAAAGAACACACACCATTTACTTGCTACCCCCCAAACTTAGGTAGCAAGTAAGTGGTGTGTGTTTTGTTCTTTAACATATAAACATATTAATATATGTATTTATATGCACACATACACAAAAATTTTCCCCCAAAATTTAGAATTATGAATGTCCTGAGCAAACAAAATTAAATAGGTTTCATGTTGAAGAATAAAATATTTATTTATCAAAATTTGAACAAAAGATGTAGATTGAATAAACAATTTCACAAAACTTTAGAAATGTTTATGTGCACCACCCGCAACATGACACACATCAAGTTGGTAGTTCAGCTCCTGCCAAACGCAATGTAGCATGGCTTGCGTAACATTCTCTAGTGCCTCGATGATTCTCTGTTTGAGTTTCTCTAGACTTATAGGAAGAGGAGGGGATATAGACCTGTCTTTTCACATAGCTTCATAAAAAAATCCCAAAGTGTCAAGTCAGGTAAACATGGCTGCCATTTCAACAGCACATTGCCATTATCACTGGCCTGCCTGATCCATCTTCTTGGTAGATTCTCACTGAAATAAGTCTGCATGGCCAATTTAGTTTTTACACATTCTGTTAAAACTTGAGATCATTTGAGTGATAATTGGCTATGTTATTAGACTACAAAATTATGTCAATTTTTTGAGACACCCTGTTTATGCATGTGTACGTGTGTATATGACCATAACTAAATATCTAATATATGTGTTTAGCGTCTCTTGTCTGATGATATAAGATCATGATGAATTACAATAAAATTAGGATTCTCTGCAGCAAATCCTGAAGTCAAATTTAATGACTCATGAAAGGTCAAAGTTCAGAAATTAATTTGGGTTGCTCTTGGACAGTTGTTGATCCTTACTGTCTGGCTTATATATATATATATATATATATCAATATGCTTCTATATATCAATATGCTTCTATATATCAATATGCTTACAGCCATAACATGCTGAAACCCTATTTCTTGTATAATGACAAAAGTTAAGTAACATTGATCATGTTCAGTACCAGATGCTGTAAGCATGGATGTACAGGTGGTGTAATGCATAATGGTGAGGAATTAGAAATTGAAGATCTGAGTTCTAATTCCAGTCAGGTTTGTGATATTCACCTTAGTATAAATATCACTGATAAAGGTATGAAGCAGTTCTTTTTTCTCCGGTTATGGGTTAAATAGTAAGACTTGTGTCAGTAAAATCATTGTCATCTCAAAAAACTTTGATAATCTAAAAATAATTTCTGGCTTTAAATAACCTGCAAAATTGTAAATTTCATCACAATCATAAATCAGTGTTTGCTTATATCTATGAATAGACATTCTTTCAAAACCCTGTTTAGATATACATATATCAATAAATCCACAGCCTAATGATTAAGAGTAAGCATTCATTTAACGTATCTTAATTAATCATGTAGACAAATATTATATAGTGAAAATTTCAGATCAAACTTTTTTTAAATATTTGTCTATTGTGATTAGCTGCAGGTTTATTGATACTTCATTTTATGCAAAGTATGACCTCAAAATTTTTAAAACATTAGGCATAAAATGGCTTCTTGTTTTTTTTCACTATTATTTACCCTCTGCAAGGCTCAAGAGTGACTCAAAGTAGAGAGTTATTAAATGAGGTTGTTTTAAGAGAATACATGAAGGGAACAAAAGTGAATGTTATGAGAATATGTAAGATAGATAATTATTGACCCTACACTTGAAGAGGTTAAGATTGTAGAGATTTGGGAAGAATCCTTTCTTGAGTTTGTTCTACAATGTAACAGTTCTGGAGAAGAAACTGTTTGCTCAGAGCCTCCTCTTTACCAATGGACTATAAAGGAAATGAGGCTGATTTGATCCTGTGTATGTGGCATAGCGGATCCTAGCTATGAAATCTGAACTAAAGAAATGTAGATAAAATTTAAATTATTAGAAAATTTAGGCAATTTATTTCCAAGTTGAGTGATTTTCAGAGAAGTGTAAAGATTGGAAACTCAATGAAAGATGGAAAACTCAGGCTAACTTAATGAATAAACAGACTGAAAGAAAGTAAATTATGAAAAGAACAAGAGAATGAAAAAGTGAGGAAAGTGAAAAAATAAAGGAAAAGAAAATTAAAGAAAAAGTGAATAAGAGAAATAAAGAATATAAAAATTAAGAAACTACAAAAAAGAGAAGAAAAGAAACTAGATGTAAAGGAAAAAGAGAAAGAAGCAAAAATGGAAGAAAACAAAAAGAAACAAGAAAAAGGAAAGAAGAAAGCAAAAAAGAACAAAAGAAGAAAACAAAAAGAAACAAAAAGAGATAAAAAAGAAACAACAGGTTAACAAAAGAACAAAAATCTAAAAGAAAAAACAGAAAGAAGTAGGAAAAGAAAAAAAGAACAAGAAAACAAAAAGAAACAAAAAACAAGAATGAAAGAAAAGAAGAAAACCAGAAGAAACTAGAATCAAAGAAAAAAGAAACAAAAAGAATAAAGCAATGAAAAAAGAAAAGAAAAACAAAGTGAAAGGAAAAGAAAAAAGTAAAACAGAAGAAAACAAAAAGAAACAAAAAAGAAACAAAAAGAATAAAAGAAAAAGAAAAGCAGAAAGAGGTAGGAAAAGGAAAATTAAAAACAGAAGAAAAGAAAAAGTAACAAAAAAGAAACAGAAAAACAAAAGAAAACAGATAAAAAAGAAAAAGAAAAAGAAAAACAGAAAGAGGTAGAAAAAGAAAAAGTAAAAACAGAAGAAAAGAAAAAAAGAAACATGAAGAAAAAGCAAAAAGAAAGAAGAAAACAAAACAATATAAGAAGAAGCTGCAGTAACAAATGAGTGACAGATAATGGCTTTCAAAATCCAGAAGCCAAATATTTGTTTCAAGATGGTGCCAATATGTCTGCAACTAGACCACTCAAACTTTGGAGTATAAACAAATATTTAACATATTCTACAAAAACAGAAAGTGAGACTGAAAATTTGACATCTAAAAGAGAAAAATAGGCAAAATCACAGAAAGAAAGAAATTAAAAAAGAAAAGAAGAGAATGAGAAAAAAAGGGAGATGGAGAAACAGAAAATCAAGGAGAGAAATTCAAAGAAGAGGAAAAAGAGAAGTTAGCAGAAAAATTGGAAAACAGAGGAAAGTGAAAAATAAATGGAGAGTTGATTTGAACAAAATGAAAAAAGATAAAGGGAAAATGCAAAGGGAAGAAGAAACTAAACAGAAATGGTTGAAAGAGGAAAAGAGAAAATGGTAAAGGAAAAGAGAAGAAAGAAGGAAAAAAGCAAAGGGAAGAAGAAACTAAACAGAAATGGTTGAAAGCAGAAAAGAGAAAATGGTAAAGGAAAAGAGAAGAAAGAAGGAAAAAAGCAAAGGAGAGAAGAGGAAAACGAGAGCAGAGAAAAAAGAATAAAGGATGAGAGAAGTAAAAATAAAATAAAAAATAAGACAATACAATAATGAAAAGGAGTGTAAGAGAAAGTGAAGAGAAAAGAAAGAAAAGAAAAACATAAATGGAAAAAAGAAAAAGAATAGAAAAGAGGAAAAAGAGAAAAGGTAAAAAGAAGATAAAAAGTAAAAAAGAGAAGAAAAAAGTTGGAAAAAGAAAGAAAAAAGAACAGTAATGAAAAAAGAAAAAAAAAGAGAAAAAAAAGAGACAAAGAAAAACAGACAAAAAGAAAAGATGAAAAACTCTTGTTGGGTTATTCAGTATTTAATTTTTGCATGGGCCACCCAGTGAGAATCAAACTCACTCATCAGTAGTAATGGTCAGCCAGACTAGACTTGCTAACCATTAAGCCATGCCAATTGTTGACTGGATAGTTTTACAACATGCCAAACTTTGTTGGGTTATTTAATGTTGAATTTTTGTATGAGACACCACGTGAGGAACAAACACTATACTCAGTATTAATAGTCAATAAGTCAAGCTGATTGTTGACTGGTTGATTTTATGACATGTTAACTCTCATTGGATTACTTAATGCTGATTTTTGCATGGAGCACCCAGTGAGGATCAAACTCACTAACAACTTGTCTGACTGATTTAGTGCTATTAAATTGCACTGACAAACTTTTGTTCTTTTCTTGGCAAACAAAACATTTGGCTGTGGGATGGGGAATTATTAAAACTTTTTATGATATCAGAACCAGAGTATATTAAATATTTTCCATCAAAACTTTCAAGACATCAAATTATATATATATATTCTAGTGGGAGAGAAAAAGATGTAACATTAGTTACTGTTTTTTTTTTAATTTCGGCCCACTGACTTTATCAAAATTCAGTCACACCCATTAGTTAGCTTTTGACATTTCCTGTACTGGTAAATAAAATATTTCTAGCAGAAAAGATAGGTATTTTGAGGGCTTGTCAAAGGCTGAATTTTGAAACATTTTATTGAAAATAAAAGTTGTTTCTACAGTATTTACATTATTCGGACTATTGTCCTCATCTTTGTTGCCATTTGTACAACGTTTCGGCCGTTGTACGCTCTGGCCTTCTTCAGGTGCTAGTAATTTTGAACCAAACCCTTTATTATAATCACTGGGGTATATGGACTCCATTCCTTGCGTAATGCCTTGATTGGAAGTTATCTCCCTCAAACTCTGCAAGTTACTTGTTCACCACTGCTGTAGCTTGGTATTGAACTCACAACTCTCAGATTCAAGTCAGGAACTAACCAACATCTATATCCACCGGTTAGTTCCTGACTTGACTCTTGGAGTTGTAAGTTCAATACCAGGCTACACCAGTGGTGAATAAGTAAATTGCAGGGTTAGAGAGAGATATCTCTTGACTTCCAAGGAGGGAGAGGGTATGTTATTAATGACATGAGTGTGAGAAGAACAATTTGGTAAGCTATCAATCTATACCAACAATGTTGGGTTTTGATTAAAATGTTACAATACAGGCAGGTAGAGTATTTGCATGAAAACAAAACATGGCTTCTGATTAAAGTTAAATGTAATGAAAACTGAAAAAAAATCAGTATTTTATTTGAAATGCAATAATCATGTTACATGTTGCTTTCTGAAATTTTCAATTTGTGGCAAGTCATGTTAGCACCTGAAAACTTGCATATTTTGGAGGTTTTTGGATAAAGAATGCTCTCTCTATGATATTAATACGTTATTAATGATTCTATTATGGAAATGCATTGAAAACCAGAAGATGTGGACTATCAGTTGTCAGGAATTAATGTAAATATTACTAACAGATGTTGGCTGATTTGTTTTTTTTATGGCTATTTAAAGCCAGAAAATATTTTTAGATTGTGAGAAGTATTTTTTTGAGATAATAATAATTTAGTTCTATAAGTTTTAATAATTAATCCATAGTTGGGGAAAAGAGGTGAATTCATAACTTACCCAAGGTTATTTGCACATAAATGGATATAACAAATCTAACTGGAATTGAAACTCGGCTCTCTAATTTACAATTACAAGTCATTCTCCATTGCACCATCTGCACATTTGGAGTTACAGCACCTGGTATTTTTCAAGTAGTCACCCATCTAGGTACTGAGCACATTCAATTCTACCAATAGATGTGGATGAGTGGTTAGTGTCAATGTAGAAACGAAAGTTGGTCAGGAAAGTTCAAAGATCAGCCTAGACTGCAACTTTTGCACTGAAGCTCTTGGGAAAGCCACAAATTCATCAATTCTCTTTCACTAGCTAGGGATTAAATAGTAAGGTAGACTGGCCTCTTTATCCTTAGATGACTGCCAATCTAAAAGGATTTCTCTGAAATCAAAACTGTGGAGAAGGCTGCAGGAGAGCAGTCCATTATATTTCCCAAGAATTAATGGCAATTCACAGATAATGAACAAAAGGGAGTCTGTGGAGTCATTATCCATGATACCCTGAAAGAATATAGCACTTAATTTTAACTAGTAACAAAACAGAGTCGTGATATGTTTAATTTAAATGTCATCATCTTATCCGTCACGCCCAATGAAGTGTAGGGCAGCAACTTTTTGTCACTGTTTTCATAACAAACTGTTTTTTATGGGGCAGGGTTGTTAGCCCTGCGGCCAACCCCTGAATCTGGAGGACCAGTGGACCTTTCTTGGTTCTTACATTTACAGCACCTGGTATTCCCAAACGGTCACTCATCTAAATACTGACCAGGATCTATTATGTTTGGTGATCGAACAAGAACTGGTGTATTCAACATGATATAGCCATAAATTTAAATGTGTTAATTATAATTTAATGTAAAAAAAAAGTCATTCTTAATGTTTTTACAACAGAAAATAAAGAAACATTCATTAGACAGAGACCGTGACAAGAGCTACTGACAGTAAAAAATCATTATAGAAGTTGAAATATTATTGGTCTTGACTGGCATCTATGCTTCATTTAATTTCTCACCATTATAACATAGCTTCTGCTGTGCATTTTTCTATATTTTCATAGTAACTGTTTTAATCAGCTCCCACTCTTTTGTACTTATGTAGCAGAAAACGCATTTCACCACACACCAAAATGCACTAAAACACAGTTTACACGTAGTTAGAGATAACAAATTAAAGCCAGATTTATACAATTACTAGCAGTATATCCCGGCATTGCTCGGGTGTAATGAAAGCTTTAAAACTAATCCATGAACTCTTTGGACGTTGGCACGAAAGACTAAAAAGCAATAGTTGTTTCCAGTTAAAGTGAAACCATAGACTGAAAGAAAAATGAATGGATGTAAGTCAAATTTTGATTTCCTGTTATCGATATCAAATAAGCTTTTTTTGTTGTAAACTAAATTTTGAAGGCTAAATAAGTCCTCTAGGTAAATGGCATCATGGCTGAGACTAAGAACTACAATTATATCTACTTAGAGCTAAAACCGAAGCAAAAACTAAAATAAAAGGGCTGAAAAAAATACAGACATACAGGCAGATAAACAGACACACACAAACATCTTGTCTTTTATATATATATATTATCAATTTTCTGCACTACTGTAAGAACTGCAACCTTGAAACTTCTGAATATTGTTTCTTATGTCTTTGTTTATGAGTGTATCAAATTTGATTAAAATTGGACCACTCCTTCAATAACCCAATTTTTTCAATTATGGATTTTTGATGTTTATCGGGGGTACCAATATAACTGTTTAAATTTTCAAGAAAATCCGTTCAGCCATTTCGAAGTCTATAGGTAACAGACACACACATACACACACACAGAGAAAGTTCCATTTATAAATAAGATTAGATTAGAAAACATATACCTCTAACTATACCCCAGTTTTTATTTCACTAAGTTACATACACCAAACACTCTATTCAAAAATTTTAAATCAAACACAAACATACCAGAGTGCTGGCCATAATGGACATGACGCTTGCTTACAGATACGTCCATGCATTTTCCTTATATAGGCCATAAAAGGAGCCAGATATGAAGAGAGAGAAAGAGAGACACTTGACATACACATGCTAACCACAGAAGCTATGAGAGAGTATGGTTGAGTGCCTGCCCAAATGTTAGGCTGTAAAAACAACCTGCTGTCAGCACAGAAAGAGAACAAACTCTTCTACCAACACGACAAGCCCAAACAGATAGCCAACAAGCAGTCAGTTGTATTAAGTATACTCTCTTTCACACTTTCATTTCTCCTCTCATATATACAGTACACTCAAATGCTACACTATACGACTTAACAGAGATATTTTCACATTTTGTAAATAAAAAAATCTTTGATCATTTCTCCAAACCAGTGTCTAAATTGTTTCTTTGCTTCAACAAACTACTACTCTGGATCACCTTGAATTTACAAATTTAAGCGCAGTACTAAAACTGGCAGCTAGGTCTCATAATTATACTATTGAAATTGTTAGAGGTAACTATTAGGTTGTCCCAAAAGTTTGTAAACACTTGCAAAAAATTGAAATTTTACTCGCCAAGTAATCTAAGGTTACCAGAAAACACTTGCAAAAAATTGAAATTTTACATGCAAAAACAACAAAAATTATTGCTAAAAATAAAGACCATCATTTTCCAAGACTTTCTGCCCCATTTATCTGCAAGCTTTCGGATCTGGTCAAAGTACCATTCAGCCGGCTTCGAATCAAAGAATTCTTGACATGCTTCCTCAACTTCATCAAATGAGTCAAATCGGCGACCCGTCAGAAAGTGTTGTATTAAGTGGAAAAGGCTGTAATCTGATGGAGCACAGTCAGAACTGTAGGTTGGATATGGCAGAACCTCAACGCCGTTCAGCTCTTCAAACTTGTCTTTGGTCTTCCTGGCAGTGTGGCTTGGCATTGTCCTGCTGCACCAAAGCACGCTTTCAGTTGATCAGAGCCGGGTACTTTTGCTTCAACTTTTCGTAGACCTGTTCAAGTTGCTGACATTAAAGTTCGGCACTGATGGCACGACCATTCGGAACCAACTTAAAATGCACGATTCCTTCAACATTCCACCAAACGCACAACATGATTTTCTTGCCAAATCGATCTTGTTTTGGAACCGACAGTGTCTCTTGCCCTTTCTGAACCCATCACTTGTCTCGATTGTGCTGGACCAGATAGACCCATTTCGCAAGTGTTTACAAATTTTTGGGACAACCTAATATATGTTCTATGCTAACTGTTTCTTTACTTACACTTCATGCTTGCAAAACTATCTACTGGCTTTTTGCATTCTAGTCAACTTTGATTTTAGTGGCTCTATAATCTTGCTTGAAGTGAAATGATTAAAAAACATAAAAACATGTATATACATGGCTTATGATTTTGCTATCCAATTGCATTGCTAATCTGAAAAAGAAAGATTGTTATTGGTTCAATAAATGTAAACATTATCTATAGAATAGAACTTTTACATGAATAATATTCTTTCCATCTTAGTCAAAATGTAATGTGACAGCTTTTATATTTAATTCAATAATTATTTCTTTATTAAAATGTATAGACATTCTATGTATGTTGAGTTTGTCCATGTTTCTCTCCAAATTTCAAATTCATAAAAATGGCAGTTGTAAAAAATTTCCAAAATTTTTATAAAGACTTTTGACTCTCATGAGTCATTGTGGTGTAATGGTTAGCAAGCTTGTCTCACTAGAACCTATTACAACTGAGTAGTGAGTTTGATCCTCACTGAGTGCCTCATGCTTTCAGCCTTGTGCCACATCTAAGTGAACTCTCATGAATCATCCCCAGAGGTGATTAATTAGTGCATTATGTGAACAACTCAAGTAGTCATAAGAGGTGCATATTTAGAAAAAAATTCATACATCAACAGTAGCAGTTTTGAAGGTAATATAAAATTCATGAAGAGGCATTAGTTTGTCCACAGTTGTGGAAATGTTGAACTGCTAAGCATCTTTTGGTTGCTGATTGTGTTACAGTAGCCTCTGGGTGGATTCTGACTCCATTGTCCAAACTCATTAAGTGAGCAGGATTGATCTGACCCATGTCAGCCTTGGTTTGACTTCTCTTGAAGGTCAACTTTAGAGTTTGTAATAAGAAACAGAGAAAAGTTCTTTATTAGCAAGTTCATTCTTAAGAGGAAGGTTAGAAGAGTTTACTGTGCAGGTAATTGATTTGTTTTTTATGGCTTTGTGGATTATTTAAAGCCAAAATATATTTCTAATTGTAGTTAACTTTTTTAAGAATAACAATTATTTTTCCAGATACAAATCCTACTATTTAATCCATAGATGGGATAGAAGATAAGTTCATATCTTTCTCAAGAGTATTTGTAAGTAAGTGAATGTTCATTGTAATGGGATTAAAATGAGGATGAGCCAAAAAGAGAAAAGAACCCCTTCTTTCTTTAAAGTGGATTTTTGGTTGGTTGAGTTGTTTTCTAAGGCTTATGAACCCTTTGCAGGTTATTTAAAGCCAGAAAATATTTTTAGAGTGAGAGAATTTTTTTTTTAGGTAATGGTTTAGTGATATGAGTTTAACTACTTAACCTATAGCAGGGAGGAGAAGAGGTGGATTCAAGGATATTTGTATGTAGATAAATATAATGAACCTAATGGGAATTGGAACTTGGCTCTCTGAATTTTAATTCTGAGTCATCATCCATTACACCACCCAAGCTTACATCACCTTGTATTTCTAAGTAGTCACCCATCTAAGTACTGATCAGGCTCCATGTTGCTTAACTTTGTTGATCACATGGGAACTGGTGTTTCAACATGATATGGCCATAAGCCCCTTAAAGTGAAGTGTAGGGATAGAGAGGTTATACATATAAGAAAACAAGTGCTAAATGATATATAAAATAGAAAATGATGGCAAATATTTTCTATTACTAATAGCAGCATAGCTAGTGAATACATGTGCTTGAGTAGACGTTACTGTTTTTTTTTTCTCAACAGTGTAATTCAACATCTACTGGCTTGGGCATTTCATTGTCTTAAATGAAATATTTGAACCTGCTTCTCCCTTTTATATAACTATGTCTACAGCAGTTGAAATGTTAAGCAGCTTCAGACAATCAGTAAATACACAAAAATAGAAAGGGGTGCAAGACAAGGTTGTGTATTCTCATTGGATTTATACAGTGTAGCAATACTGAGAGAATTAAAAGTCCCATCAGTATTCATTATTGGTGATCACAATCTTAAGAACAATAGATATACAGATGACATGGTGCTGATCGTAGATATGGAAACTACAGTAAATCCTTCAGGTTTTAAAGGAAAGTGAGAAGAAAGAACTGAGCATTTTAGTAAGAAGACAAAATTTATAGTTACCAGCAAAAGAAACAACCCAATATGCAAACTGCAAGTTAGAGATACCAAAATTAAACGTGCTAAAATTTAGATATTTCAGAAGCGTATTAGCAGAGAATGAAAAGTGTGACACCAAAATTCCAAGTTGCATTGAAATAGCAAGAATGTCTTCCAAAAGCTAAGCAAAGTATTAAAAAGCAGAAAAATTTCATCGGAAACAAAGAAAAGAGTAGTGAACTGTTATACAATATCAGTACTCCTACATGGCAGTCAATGCTGTACAATTTCATTGCAAATGAAAAAAAGACTTGAGGCAACAGAAATGTGGTTCTACAGAAGGATGCTGAGAATACCATGGACTGAACATATAAGCAATGATGAAGTTATAGAGAAAATGGGAACAAAAAAGACATAATTTGCATCAGAAAGAAATAGTTAAAATTTCTAGAGTATATAATAAAGAAAGAGGGCTTGTAAAATTTAACACTCACAGGACAGTTTGAAGGCAGGAAGAACAGAGGAAAGTTGTGCATAAACTACCTAATGAGCTTTTGTAAATAGTTGGCAGAACAGTAATCAGAAGATATAAAAAACACACTTTGCTAAGGGCTACAAAAGACAGGAATGTGTGAAGAGCCATAATCACTCATATTCTGAAGAAACATGGCTCATAAAAGAAAAAAAGAAGAATGAATTATGAAAATTGTTGGCAGAATAGGGTTAAGTGCTACAATGGACAGGAAGTTGTGGAGAGTCATGATCTCTCAGGTCCTGAAGGGACACAGTAAATTGAAGATGTTTCCTTTAATGTATTTCAGGATATCAACAATATTACTGCAGTTTCCCAAAAGTGCTTAAATAAGTGTGTGGGGCAGATTTGAAACCTTTTAAAGAATTTAAACTTTTAAAGAACTATTTTAGAAACAAATTTCAATAGGAAATATCTCTTGGCAGAATAGCTGCAGTTTAATTCTGAGATTACCAATGATCATTTCCCACCTATGTGATTGCTGCCAGTCTGTGGCTAATCGCAGAATCTAGGTGTTGACCATTAAGTGTTTCCATAATGGCATTTCCATCTTGAAAATGACCAAAGTATCTGCTTTGGCACCAAAAGCCAGAGATTTGGATAATCAAAAATAAAGACAGATGGGTAGCAGCATCAGCAGACATCAGGGAGCCTCTAATACCTGCCAAATGTTTGGGGACTCATAAAACCAGCCATGAGCCTCAAAGATAGTATGTGACTAAGAGAGTAAATGATAGAAATCAAGGGAAGTAATCAGTTATGTCAGTAAGTGATGTGTTTGGAAAAGAGAAAGTATTTAATTAAATAAGCAGAGAGAGGAAACAGGATCTGATGGAATAGATTGGGCATTACGAAATGCACGTATCAACTTTTGCTGAAGTCACTGAGCTTGGCATCAAGATTAGACAGTCCGAATTTAAAATGAGTAATTATGGCCTCTCTTGAGAGTGTGAAAAGTTTGTTTATAGCCAACTCAACTAGCATAGTACCCATAAAAAATGACAGGATTTCTATCTCAGGTCAGAATATATATGGTGTCAGTCTAGCAAACTAGAAAAAGTGTCCCTTCCTGATCTTCTGTATATGCTTGGGTGGATGTGCAAATGGTGTAATGGATAGCAGTATGAAATAAGAAAACGAGGAACTGAGTTTGATCTCCAGTGGGTTCCATGACATTCATTTACACAGAGATACCCTTAGGAAAGATATTAAATTATCTTCTCAGCTATCAGTTCAATGGCAGGACTTATATCTGGAAATATCATTGTTATGTTCCAAAAGTTTGTTAATTTTCACTTGCTAAAGAGAAAAAAAAAAAATTTTATTCAGACAATCCAGAAAAAATGTGTTTTGGCTTTAAATAATCTACAAAAGGTTGCTAAGCCATAAAAAATAAGTCATTAAATCAGTGCCATTATTTTCATGTTTTTTGATGGTGTAGCAATCTTTTCCTGGTAATTTAATTCTGAATTTTGTTATTTTGATAAATAGAAAGGTAGACACGTTTGGTTTGCATGTGAGTCCAAGAAAAGAGAGACACGGTTAACTTGTGAATAAGAGTCAAAAACTGGTAGACCACGAGTTTGGTTTGCATGAAGGTTAAAAATGAGTAGACACAGGTTTACAATATTTACAACATTCGGACTATTGTCCTTATCTTTGTTGCCATTTATATGATGTTTCGGCCGTTGTATGTCCCAGCCTTCACATGTGCTAGGAATTTCAACCAAACCCTTTATTACAATCACTGGGGTATATCATTTCCATAAGTTACTTGTTCACCACTGCTATAGCCTGGTATTGAACTCACAATTCTTTGGGTCAAGTCACAAGAACTAACCAATGTCTTTATCCACTGGGCTATGTGTATTTAAGAACGCATGACCCAGTGGGTTCAATACCAGGCTAGCACCTGAAGAAGGCCAGATTGTATAACAGCTGAAGCTGTTGCACAAATGGAAACAAAGATGAGGGCAATAGTTTGAATAATGTAAATACAGTAAATACTATCTCATCTCAGAAATATAAACAGACACAAGTTTGTTTTGGTTTCCACACGAGTTAAAAAGAAAAAACAAAAAGGTAGATACAGGTTCAGTTTGCTCTCGAGCCAAAAAATTATTAAAAGGTACAAATATTTTCATCTGACTCAGAATAATTAGATCTTAGATAAGAAGGATATTTTCAAGCCATAACTGCTGTCCAGAACCAAATCTGCCATTGATCATATCCAACATCCTACTATGACTTTCCCCTAAACTAGGTAGAAATGGCTTCTGCATTCTATGCTTTGCAAAAGGGGTAAACTGCAGTTTAGTCCCTTCTGGATCTTTGCTTTTTTTAAATTGAGATCACTCCAACCAAGGCAATAAAACCACTCAGACACAAGGGGTTACTAGGTGTAGAAAAATTAGAAAACAGACACGTTACTAAGGAGTGAGAACAACAGAAATGTAATCAGGAAGACAGTAGATAGATAGCAACTGACATTGTATTTAAAATTTTTGAAGATCAAAGTTGAATGGAATGCATGGAGCTGGATAAAATTTCCACAAGCAAGAAGCATGAGAACAGAAACTGTTAGCATAGAACTTATGATTACAACTAACCAATTCAACTGAATATGACCTTGTCATCAATATAGTACTATACTTGAGTTAATAAAGTCTAGATACCATAACAAAGAATTCATCTGAACAATTACCATTAAAGTATTTACAGAAAATGCACAGGAAAGCAACTTTACAGTCGTGGGAAAAGGACTGAAGCTGAGATGCCAAATCAAGACCAATAATGTTATGTCGTGAGTAAGCATAAATAACTCAACAACAGGAATAGGTTAAATGTTGTATTCCGTGAAAATAGTATTTACAAAGGTTATTAGTATCCAATACAAGAATAAAGGTTAATCGTCTCAACCGTTGTAAGACGTAGTATGAGCAATGGGTACTTCCGGGTCGTCACCGGAAATCTACGACTGACTTGTCAATTGGCTGCTCGGCACATCTACTACGTAGATGCCACCATTACTTTACATAGTAATGGAATAATCCATTATAGCCGAATAGGCACGGGCGTCCCAACAAATAACATTGCTGATTCTTCTTTGGATTTCTTAAAGAATCTGTAAATATATAACAGTGGCACTGGAATATATGTGGTAGCAATATTCAAAGCATAAGCAACTGGTTGACTTAAAGATAAGTAAGATTTTGAAGTCAAAGTTGCTCTTTTAGACTGGTTGACAAACAAGTGAAAAGAGCCTGTTCTGTTTTACTATTTAACCCATAGGTGGGGGAGATGAAGTCATACCTTTCTCAAGGATATTTGTATCTAAGTAAATGCAAAGAACTTGACTGGAATTCAAAACAGGATCTAAAACAGGATCTTTGATTTCTCATTCTCAGTGGTTATCCAGTATAACACCAGTACAACCAACTGGCAAGGTGTGGTTTTCTCTGAATCACTGTAGTATCTGTGTACTCTGCTTAAGATCAAAATGTTTCCCAGTATACTATATGTGTGCTTTGCTTAACTTATACATTAATTTTAAACAGCCAAATGATGGCATAATGGATAGGTCACTTGGCTGCTGATCTTTAAGTAAGATGTTGAAATCCGAGACAGAATTCACTTGTTAATTGTATTTGCTTTTTTCTTTAGAGTGACAAAAATAATGGATAGAGAAAAAAAAATCAAATAGCTGATTATTATGGATGATTTTAGAAGTATAAGGCATATACAGTCATGGTTTATCCTTTTGATATATTTTTATTTTTGGTTGTGTGCAGAGAAAAGCTGATTCTGAGTTAGCACAAGTCTGCAGGGTTTGGCTGCATAAACAATTAAATACCATTTTATTAGACAAGGTCCAACAAAAATTCCCAAATGAATCATACATTTTGTTATACATTCTTTATTTATAATTTTCATTTTTATTTCTGTTCGAGATTAACCATCCCAGAAGATACATTATCGCAAAATTATATATATATATATATATTCATACTTAGTTACAGGTATTTTACACACATACACACACACACATATATATATATATGTGTGTGTGTAGTTATTATTATTATTATAATAGCATACTGAAACTCAATAGCTATGTAGTTTCAGTGTTTAATACACCATCATCAGGCAGTGAAATGTTGTTAATTTACTTGGTTACATATATATACATATATATAAACACAAACTTATAACTATACTTGTTTCAAAAAACCCTCCGCATATCTACGTGGAAGGAAAAAATGGTTGCAAAAAAAGAAAGAGCTAAGCACATGAACATCAGCCAAAGGGATTCGGACCGAGTCAGCACATAGCCCCCCCCCCCCCAAAAAAAACCCGAGACGAGTAATCAACTAACAAAAAAGTGCTCAATACTTAAGCAGAGCAGAATAAGTAAAGTAAACCTAGTGAGCCAACAAACCTACCAAGGTTTCACCGAAGTGGATCATCAGGGAACCAGCATCTCCTGACAATCTGCTTAGGTGAAACCTTGGTAGGTTTGTTGGCTCACTAGGTTTACTTTTATATATATATATATATATATATATATATATAGTTAAATATAGCAGACAATGAATGTCTATTACGTTTAATCATGAGCCATTCTAAATATCATATTCAGAGTTTTTCCTTATCTTAGACCAATTGCCACCTAGTCTGTCCTGCTATTTACCCATAGCTGGGGGAGAAGAGATAGATTCATACTTTTCCCAAGGGTATTAGCACATAAGTAAAGTGTAATGATTTCGACTGGAATTCGAACATGGCTCTCCAAGCCACTATCCATTACTCCACCATGCCTCTTTATATATGTCTAAATGAATAAGGAACAAAGAAAATTATTGCAACGTAATAATTAATATATATATATATATATATATGATGCATGTATGTCATTGTATGTTTACATTTGTTGACATTGCAATACACTTTCAGAGCAGAGATGGTTATTTATGTAGATTCAAAAATTGTGTTATGTAAGGCTTGATTTAACTTTGATTAGACTGTGGAATCATTCGTAGTTGAGCGGTCTAAGATGCACCAAATCAATTGATGACTTCCTCTATATACATATTCATTATTTCAAGGTTGACATTCATCTGTGGTTGAATGATTGTTCTTGGTATCTAGGAACAACTTGAATTCCTTCGACAGAAACCCAAAAAAGAAAATCTAGGTACATTGTTAAGAAAACAGACTTTTCATTCACACATACTCTACCAGCCATAATTATTAGGCCATCCCCGTTTTTTAAAAGAAATAATGTATTTCTTACTATTTTTCGTGAACAGTTATAAATGAGAATAGAATGTTTCTTTTGTTATCATTTATTTGCAAAATTTTACAAGGCAAGGAAGCAAAGATGAACTTGCCCAAATCACCCTAAATTTTCTTCATTATTTTATTGATGAAACTGCAATATAGGTAATTAGTAAATATTTATAAATTCATTTGATGTATATGTTATTGTGCAGTATTAACAAAAGAGCCATTCTATTTTAATTTACAATTATTCACTTGGCAATAAATACTTAAAATAGTATGAAATACATCATTTTTTTTAAAACTGGGGTGGCCTAATAATTATGGCCGGTAGTGTGTGTCATCAACAAAATTAAGCAATTAAAGCATCTATTATAAGTAACTAACAATGCCACATGCCATCTTGCTGTTTGCAAATTTTTTAATTTCTTTTTTTTGTTTCTGATGTTCTCAGTTCTTGTTCCTCCTTTGCTCTGTATGTTGTTTTCTCCATAGATATAAATGATTAAACTTCACATTTCAGCCCCACCCTAATGTGATTACTGGACATCAGAACTAAGTCATAATTTAATTCTTTCATGCTTTATGTGTTTTTTCTTTTCTTTTTAACAGTTTAATAGGAATAGATAGGCTCACCTATTGTCTGGCCTGAACTCCTTACATGTCTGTTGAACAGCAGTATCAGTTCATCACTTGTTCCTTGTTCAGGATATATTTTACCTGCTCTTTTCTTCTTTCTTCTATCAGAGCCACAATAATATAACTGTCTTAACATTTTGGTGATTGGACTAGTCAGTAGTTGTGACTTTCCATTGCAAGCACTACCAGGCTTGCTGGATACAGCTTCTGACTGATCATGAGGAGCTCATAATCTTTGGTAGCACTTAGAGAGGCTGCTCTGTCTTTTTTATATTTTCATGGTAATTGTTTGGATGAGCTCTTTTCTTTGGTACTTATACTTTACATGAGCCTTGTGGTGGAGTGGATATAGACTTGGAACAAGAAATTGGAGAGCTGAGTTTGAATTCCTGTTGAATTTGTTGCATTCATTTATGTGCAAATACCCTTGGGAAAGGTTTTAATCTGTTACTTCTCCCTCTAGCTATGGGTTAAATAGCATAACAGGTTATATTCTATAGCTTTGTTTGGCAACCAGCCTACCACAGAAAGTAATGGCAACCTACTGTAGAAAAATCTTCAACCCAATCAGTCATGTCTCTTTTAAGACATGATTGCCCAAGCGTGTATCAGGTATGGCACTTACATTACTGAGTGAGACTATGAATTTAAGTGAAATACTAAACTGGCATCAATATTTCAGCAATTTACAGTTGAGCTGGTTAAATGTAGCTGTAAGTTCTATGCTAAAAGTTTCTTTTCTTGCACTTCTTGTTTGTGGAACTCTCTTCCAGTCCCATACTTTCCAGCCAATTTTAATCTACAAAAAATGAAAGCTAATCCCTATGTACTCTTCTCCTGATTACTTTCTTCTCTTTCTGCTCATTTTTAATGTTTCTGTATCTCATTCTGCCACACTCTGTAACCCATTATATGTTAGTGTCTTTACTGATTTGCTTGGGGTGATACCAATTATATATATATATATATATATATAGAGAGAGAGAGAGAGAGAGAGACAACAACCAACCATGGTTTTGCCTAATGGCTCATCAGGGAAATGGGCTAATTTCCCTGATGAGCTGTTAGGAGAAACCGTGGTCAGTTGTTGGCTCTTGCTTAGATTTTCTGTCTTTATTTGCTCTACTTTTGTATTGAGCGCTTTAGTGTTAGGGCTTTTATCTTGGGTGTTTTTTTCTTTCTTACGAGTGCTTGACTTTTTGTTCATGTACTTTGTTTGTTTCTTTTTTTGCTTCCCTGTATTTTCCCTCTGAGTTTGTTCTTGGTAGGTTATACAAAACAATTTAAGTTATAGCTTGATTAATACTAGTTTTACTATTGGTATTGTTGTTGCTATAGTTAATATACACTACCAGCCACAATTATTAGGCCAGCTTAGTGTTTTAAAGAAATGATGTATTTCATAGTATTTTTTAGTATTTATTGCCAAGTGAATAGTTGTAAACAAAAATAGAATGGTTATTTTGGAATTATTACTCAATAACATGTGCATCAAATGAATTTATAAATATTTAATAATTACCTATATTGCAGTTTCATGAATGAAAAATGAAAAAAATTTAGGGTGATTCGGACAAATTCATTTTTGCTTCCTTGCCTTGTAAAAGTTTGCAAAGTAATAATAATAAAAGAACCATTCTATTTTCATTTAGAATTATTGACTTGGCAATAAATACTAAAAAGACTTTGAAATACATCATTTCTTTTAAAAAACTGGAGTGGCCTAATGATTATGGCCAGTAGTGTATATATAATTTATTTGTTAGACATTATTTCTAATGAATAATCATATTTGAGTAGATATTTTGCTCTTTTATGATTAAACAGGATATTTATTTACAATACCAGCCTGAATAATCAAGAAATCTTGTTTTGAAAAAAATATGTTCTCTGGCAGGTTCAAACCTGCGTTTACTAGGGGAAACATACATATATATATATATATATATATATATATATATATATATATATAGGAAAGACAGTATACGTGGATCATCACTATGTATATATATATATATATATATATATATATATATTTCATATAAATACACATATATTTCATACACAAAGATATATGTTTCGTATATATGTGTGTGTGTGTGTAAAAAGAGAGTATATCTGTAAAAGAACAGCATAAAAAACGAAAAAAAGGAAAACGTATCATAACTGAACTTAACACCCTCTAAAAGACTTTACAATAATGGCAAACCTAAGCATTTTATTTTTCAAGAAGCATTTATATGTAGGAGCAAAAATATTATTGGTTTCTTAAAACTTTTTGGTATAGGAGTGCTCATGAATATTTATTGAAAGTCAGGCAAATTCGTGGATGAGATGTGATACAATCCAATGCCTAATAAACAAAAGTGAGTAGAAGGTCAATTTTAGTTTTTATCTATCTATCTATCTATCTATATATATATATGTGTAAGCTAGTATTTAAAGTATTTCCTATTGGGATTGATTTATATATAGTATGTTTTGAATCACATGAGGTTATTGGTTTAACTGATTTCTTTAAATTTTTACTTTTATTTTTGTGGTCATATATCTTGGCTTGGAAAAGTAGTAATTCTTTCAGGAATGGAGATATCCAGAAGAATTCAGGCACTAATTAATATTTTAAGATTTGATAGCTGCACTTTTGAGAATTTTCCTTCTAAGTTATTTTTGTTTTTAAAAAGTGTGTAATTTGCTAGGTCAAAATTTATTTCTATGTATGACAAATGCATTTGATAAACTTTTGTTTATAAGGTCTCTTTTTCATTTATAGATATGATTTTTTAATAATCTTGAAATTATTTCAAACTTTTTTTCTCATCTTGGTTGATATAGGTGTTATTATAGACACAACATTTTGACAAAGTCCTCTCTGTTGTGGTACAGTGGATATCAGCTCGAAATGAGAAACTGGGGAGCCAAGTTCGAATTCAAGCTGAATCCATTGTATTCACTTACGCGCAAATACCCTTGGGAAAAGTATTAATCCGTCTCTTCCTTCCAGTTATGGGTTAAATAGCAGGACAGATTGGGTCCTATAGCCTTGGTCGGCAACCAGTCTACCGCAGAAAGCAATGGCAACTTACTGCGGGATAATCTCCTGCCCAGTCAGTCATGTCTCTTTCAAGACATGATCGCCCAAGCATGTATCACGTATGGCACCTAAACTGACTGACTCTCTGGTCATCATCAGGTGTCCATAGATTGACTGATATGGATTATCTCATTGATTATTACAAAATATCCTGCTTCTGAATTATTATTGTTGCAAATACCTTTGGTTCAGATCATATCCAGAAGGTTTTTGGATGTGGTTATAATTATTTTCATGTTGTTTAGATTGGATAAGTTGTTTGGATAGTGAATGTGATGGAATTAGTAGGTCATGTTAAGTATCTGTTTTTATCTAGCTTATTGTTGTTAATAACATGGTTATACTTTTTGGTAAATTTGGTCCACTTTTTGCCTGAATTATTGCTGGTATATATTCAACAATCTTCTGGAGACACTCTTTTGACATTTGAATCCATGCTGATGACAGCATCCCACAGTTCTTCAAGATTGATTGAGTGCACACCCAGGATTTCCCTTTCCAGTGCATTTCAAATGTGCTCATTGGGAGAATTAGATTCATGCCTTTAAAAATGTTGGGTACCAAAAATTGGTTTCAATTATATAACAAGATGTGTCTATAAAAATGTCATCAGTTATGGAATAAGGGTGGACTGGCTTAAAAAAAGACTTAAAATATGGAACAAGTCACAGGGAGGATTGGATTCATGTATATTTTGCTTGGGTGTCCTTTCTACCATATTTCAGAATATCAGTCTCTACTTCAATGATGGTTTGGGAGCAATTTTCTAGAATTATGGCATCTTGCAATTTTTCTAACCTGATTTGAATCTTCTTTTTCATCATATCCCAAATATGCGCAATGGGATTTAGATCTGGAGATCATGAGGGACAATTTAACACAGAAAACACACTGTTGCATACCATGAAGCAATCTGCCACTATTTTTTATTTGCGACATGGTGTGTTGTTCTGCTGGAAATAGCCACTGGAGAATGAGTAAACTGTAGACATAAATTGAAGCAACTGGTCAGCTACAATACTTAAGTAGGTATTTTATTTCCTTGATATCTCCACTAAGATAAACTGCAACATTTAAACATTTTTTAAAAAAATAACAATGATCATAACATATGCCAAGAAATATTCCCCATACCATTACACTATCCCATAGGCATTAATATCAGAGCAGACTGGATTTTCTAGCCTTGGTTAGCAACCAGTCTAAGAGAAAGATGATTCTAAATTCAAAGCTGGTTGGGTGTGGGGTTAGCAATTGCTACCTATATAAACATACATTTTGTGTTAAGCATTTAATCTCAAGCAAGGTGATAATGCCACTAAGGTTACTAAGAGTGGAAGAGAATTAAAATACTTTTTTAAGAAAGGACAATAAAAGAAAGGGTTTTAGGAAAACAGAAGATTGCAACTGATATTGCATTCAAATTTTTGAAGATTGTAGATGGTAGAGAAGCAAGAAATCAGAATAGAGAAAAAAACTTATGGCTAAACTAGCAGTATAGCCCGGCATTGCTCGGGTGCAATGAAAGCTTTAAAACTAATCCATGGTCCTGGAGCTCAGACTCTTTGGACATTGGCATGAAAGACTAAAAAGCAATAGTTGTTTCCAGTTAAAGCAAAACCATAAACTGAAAAAAAAAATGAATGGATGTAAGTCAAATTTTGATTTCCTGGTATCGATATCAAATGAGTTTTTTCATTGTAAACTGAATTTTGAATGCTAAATAAGTCCTCTGAGTAAATGGTATTATAGCTGAGACTAAGAACTACAATTATACCTACTTAGAGCCAAACCCGAAGCAAAAACTAAAATAAAAAGGCTGAAAAATACAGACATACAGGCAGATAAACAGATACACACAAACATCTTGTCTTTTATATATATATATATTATCAATTTTCTGCACTATTGTAAGAACTGCAACCTTGAAACTTCTGAATATTGTTTCTTATGTCTTTGTCTATGAGTGTATCAAATTTGATTCAAATCTGACCACTCCTTCTATAACCCCATTTTTTTTATTATCAATTTTCAATATTTATTGGGGGTACCTCAACACAAAACCTAGCTAAGAACACTTACAGACGCTTATAGTACAACTGTGTAAATTTTCACGAAAATCGGTCCAGCCGTTTCGGAGTTTATAGGTAATGTACACACATACACATACACACACAGACAATGTTCCATTTATAAATAAGTTTAGATAGATCTAGCTTGCTTAACAATGAAATGAAGAGAGACAGTCACCAATCTAGCAGTATGCTAGGTACAAAGTAAGACAGCTCACTAGAACAATTACCATGAAATTATTTATAGAAAAGGTATAAAGAAGCTATATTATGACATTGTGACAGTGACTGAAGGTGAGATGCCAGGTCAGGTTCAGTAACATTGCAGACATTTTTTTTGGATTTTGTCAAGAATCTCTAGATATATGACAGGAGCACAAAAACAGATACAGCAGTAAATGCACGGATGGTTGATAGATTTAAAAATGTGCCATATGGATTCTGACAAGAAAAATTGTCTGGTACAACATTGTGAACCAAATTTCTTAGCAGCAGAATTGAAGGTAAGATGTCAGGTTAGGGTTAATAACATTACAGACCCTTTTTTTTTTTTTTGCTTTTGACAACAATCTGTAGATATATAACAGGATCTCCAGATCAAGTACAATAGTAACATTCAAAGCAGGAGAGAATGGTAGATTTATATATGTTCAAGATGAATTTTCACAAGAAAAACTGTCTGGCATGACACAGTGAACCAGCTTTCTTAGCAGCAGTTGATAATATGGAAATTACAGCAAAAATAGTGTGGTGAGGCTGTGAGTCTAGTGTGGTGAGGCTGTAGCCCTATACTATGATGGAGGCATCTGCAGGATTACATACATAAAAATGCATGAAATAAAACTTTTTTAAAAAAAATCACTTATTAATTATGATGTTTTAAATCTCTTAATTAAAAATCATTTGGGCAGAAAGATGATAACTCCTTCTCACGAAGAACATATTTTCTATGGAAATTACAGCAGCAATACCTAGCATGGTGAGGCCATGGCATTAAATGCCAGAAAGAAGTCTAAAAGATTAAGAAACCTTTTAAATGTAAGTTTCAAAGAACATCAGAAAGGTGCTTGCAGGTGGGGATATTAAGAAATCAGTCAAATGTGGAAAGTAAAAGTGGTTGATGGCCATAACCTCCATGCAATGGTCTCAAAATAACAGCTAGAAAGCAACATTAGAGAATAAGGCAGTTGAAAGAATCAGTGCACATGCTAGGCTAAGAATAACCTGATCAGTAGACCTAGCATATAATTGAACACCATCAAGTCCATAGCTAAATCCACTGCTAAGAAGGTTAGGTCACTGTGTCGGGCCAGGATGTTTTTTCCGCCTGAATCCATCCTGCATATATACAAATCAACCATTCATCCGTGCATGGAATACTGCTGCCATATATGGTCAGGCGCCCCTGCCATTCATCTCAGTGTTCTCGACAGGCTCCAAAGAAGAATCAGTAATGTGATAGGTACTGACTTGGTGGCTCGACTACGGCCACTTCCCCACCGACAAAATGTGGCCTCCCTTTGTCTGTTCTATAAATACTTTCATGGCTTCCGCTCGAATGAACTTAAGTCACTGGTGCCTCCTCAACAGGTGTTTACTCATGCAACCAGATTGGCAACTGGGTCCCACCCATTCACAGTTAGGTTAGCCAAATGCAGATGACAATTCTACTCCTGCAGCTTCTTCTCTCGCACTTCCCACCTGTGGAACGCGCACCCATATTCTTGCTTTCCTGATGGCTACAACCTCTAGGAATTTAAATGCAATGTCAATACTCATCTATTAACCACTTGACTCTAGTTCTTTCCCCACCCTGTATATCCTTTCCTTTCTCTCCACCTTTGAAACTGTCATTACACCTGCATTCTCATCCTTCTATTGCTCCTTTCTAACTGGTTCGTCTTCCTCTTCACTCTCTTCTAATTAATTTTTTTACACTTATGTAGCCCTCTGCACATCAGTGGCATTACTGCCTTGCTTGGGGTGATATGATGAAAAAAAAAAATAGCAGCCTTTGATCTGAAAAGAACATGAGAAGCTCTATCACCAGCTTGTCTTATAAAACAAATTTTTTTTTATTCATTTCTCTGCAAGCAATGCAGGACCACCACTAGTGCACAGCAGGTTATAGTGAGAGAAAAAACAAAGAAAATTTAGATAAAAAAAGTCTAGAATAGCAGTAGGTCATCAAATGCAACACGTGTGAGACGGGAACTAGTGGAGACTGCAGCATAATGTGACCTCAGAGTTGCCCACTGGTGGTGCTTGAAGAGACATCCATCCATGCATGACATGAAACTGCAAGAACCCAGATATTATGTAGCTATTGATCAGAGCAGCCTCTCTAGACACTACACAAGAATTTGGGCTCCTAATTACCAGTCAGAAGCAGCAATTAGAAAACTGTTAACCTGGTACTGTCAGTATGAAGAGACATTGCTACCATCCACTTCAGTCAGTTAAGTGCCATACGTGATACATGCTTGGGTGATCATGTCTCGAAAGAGACATGACTGACCGGGCAGAAGATTATCCCGCAGTAGGTTGCCATTTCTTTCTGTGGTAGACTGGTTGCTGACCAAGGCTATAGAACCCAATCTGTCCTGTTATTTAACCCATAACTGGAGGGAAGAGATGGATTAATACCTTTCCCAAGGGTATTTGCGCGTAAGTGAATGCAATGAATTCAGCTGGAATTCAAACTCGGCTCCCTGACATTGCAAAAAAACTTAACTAATGTTTGCAAGTTCAATACCTGTATGAAGCAGTGAGATCTGTCAGAATGAGTAGCAGCCTCACCAAAAAGGTAAATTAAATGAAATAACAGGAGAATTAAGTAATACAATTTAAATCCTGTAACCTGGATAGAGGAATGGAAACTGACTAGAAGATTTTGGTCTATTAACATTACTCAAAATGAGAGATATTTGATTGCTTCTTTGGCACTGACTGCGTCAACTGCAGAGGGATAACTTACCCCTATAAAAAAAGTACCATCTTCTAGGTCTGGTACTGTTTTCAAACAGTGGACTGTATGGGGTACTGTACATTGCAAGGCAGGCTGCGCTACTAAAAATGGCAACTGAGGGAAATTTTCATTAAAGATACAACAGCCATTTACCCAACACAAGACCATGCGCTTTGGCACCAGACTTAATAATGGTGAAGAGTTGATTTTCATTTTCTTTGGAGAAAAGATTCCTTTTATAATCAAAACCTAAAATCTTGGTATAATATGACTGATGATATAAAAAATAGTCGAAAATACAGTTTTTTTTTTAAAACTGGGGTGGCATAATAATTATGGCCGGTTGTGTATGTTTTCTTTTGACTCAAGTGTAAAGCATATTCTACCTTTCAAAAGTAAGTGTAAAGTCTAGCTTTCTATTAATTTACAGTGATTTCTGTTCTATAAGACTTATATTCAACATGACATACCACTATAATGGTTGAGATTTCATTAAAGGTTAGTAAAATTTGATAATCGCATTTATATGCCTTCCTTCTGTCTTTTCTACAAATATTCTCATAGCAACTTCTCCGACGAACTTGTTTCCTTGCTACCCCCCCAGAATACATGAATTTAAGCATCATACTAGATTGGCATCTAGGCCTCACCATTTACTGCTGAAATAATTAAATGCAACAGCCGCTTCTACTCCAGAAGTTTCTTTTCTTGCACTTTCCACCTGTTGAATTCCATTCCATTTATTTCCTTCCTTGATAACTACAATCTTCAAAAATTTGTCAATCACCATTTTCTTAAATCCCATTCATCTTTTGTCCTTTTTTAAATCTTCTTTGTTCTCAGTCTTCTCTTTCATTTCCACTCTCTGTAGCCTCCTGCAAATTAGTGGCATTCCTGCCTTGCTTGGGGTGAAATAATTAAAGAAAAATTTGTAAGAAGGATGAACAGATGGGAACAACAAGCCAGTCAGTTAATTGCTATTCACGCTTGGGTGATTGTGTCTCAAAAGAGATATGACTGAATGGGCAGAAGATTTTCCTGCAGTAGGTTGCTATTATTTTCTGTGGCATACTGATTGACAACTAAGGCTATAGAACCCAAACTGCCTTGCTATTTAACCCATAACTGGAGGGAAGAGATGGATTAATACCTTTCCTAAGTTTATTTGCACTTAAGTGAATGCAACAAATTTAACTGGAATTTGAACTCATGTCTCAGATTTCACATTTTGAGCCAATATCCATTGCACCACAATGCACAACAACAAGTAACCTACTTAATAAGGATAGTGAAAAATAAATACTACTAAGAAGATAGGAAGTTGGGGAGAGCCATGACTGCCCACATCCTGAAGGGAGATGGTACATAAAATAACCTAACAGATGTTTGAAAGAAGGCTGGAAAGTATAATGGGTGAAATATTTGACTAAAACAAACAAGATACAAATAAAAGTAAATAAATGAGTGTAAAATAGTGTCAGTTTAACAAGTGAGAAACTCACACAGAACTTAGACTTTATAAGTAGCAAATGATTTTCCTGATGTAATCAGTTCCCAATTAGGCATTTATGTAGATAACACTATCATTTACTCCCGTCTCAATAGGAAATCTGTCTCGGCTGACTAAGTTAACCTGACTGCTGCTCTTCAAAAGAACCTCCAATCTGTAATGGATTGGGGTAGGAAATGGCTTGTAAATTTTAATGCTTTAAAACTGTTATGGTGAAACACACCTATTCCTCAGATAATGAACTCTCCCTCCTATATTAATAAGAGTTAACAGGAAGTTAACTCGGGAAGTTCTTAGGAGTTCTTAGAAGTCCTAGAGAGTTCGTTAGAGTTCTATTGGAGTTCAGTAGAACTATTAGTTAGTTCCAGTTTGGACATAGTTGGACTAAGGCAGTTGATATTAGTCGGCAGTTAGCTGAATACTAAGGAGTCAGCTTACAGTGGAAGATTACCAAATTCCTAACATTTTGGGTGCGTTAAGTTGATTAGCAACCAACATAGCATGATTATAACTTTCAGTGCAAAACCTACTCCGCAACAAAAACAAAGTTGCTTTCCTTTAACTACCATAGAGAAACTTTCTTAATTGCCATCAGAATGGATAATGGTAGTCACCTAGGGAGTAACATACTGCGCCTCCTTGGTCTCACTCTCTCAACCGACCTCAAATGGAATGACTACATCGAATCTATAGCTGCATCTACTGCTAGGAAGTTTAGGTCACTCTGTTCGGCTACAAAGTTTTTCTTGTCAGAATCGATTTTCCACAATTATAAATCTACCATTCATCCATGTATTGAATACTGCTCACATATCTGGTCGGGTGCTTCTACTGTTCATCTTGAAGTTTTCAACAAAATCCAAAAAATAATCTGCAATGTAATCAATCCTGACTTAACATCTTGACTTCAGTCACTTTCTCACCAAATTGATGTGGCTTCCCTCTGTCTTTTCTACAAATGTTTTCATAGAAACTACTCTGACGAGCTGTTTTCCCTGGTGTCCTGATCACATGAATTTACCCATGCGACTTGATTGGTATCTAGCTCTTACCCTTTTACCATTGAAATAGTTAAATGTAACCGCCTCTTCTAATAGTTTATTTTCTTGCATTTTCTGCTCATAGAATTCCTTTCTGTTTACTTAGTTCTTCACTAGCTATAATCTCTGAAAATTTAAATGCAATGTCAGTTGCCATCTTCTGTCTCCTTGAATACCATCCATCTTTAAGCCTTTCTCCAACATTCCCTGTATCTAGTTCTTTCTCTAACTGTAACCCCCCCCCCAACACACTAGAAGCAGACCTACCTTACTTGGGGTAAAACCATTTAAAAAATAAAAGAAATAGAATGCATAACATAATAGATTCATAACATAACCATTTTAATCATGCTTTTAATAAATGATGGCAACATTTAAGCAATTTTGCAAATGTGTCGATTCTATTATCTGCATGAATAATCTGTGATTTTTATCTCAGCAATTAACTTTATTGCCGCATTGGAGATCCAACCAGGGTTTATTCTCAGACTGGTGTAATTTTAACAATACAAAATATGCAGATAACAGTGTATTTATGGCAGACAATTTTCTCGTAAAAAATAATAAGAGTACATTATGAAATCAGCATAATGCTGGGTATGTATGGAATTGAAAGCAATAATTTAATCAAGTTAAAATGACATATAGCTGCTTTACCTGTGCAGGATTTACTCAAATCTCACTTTTCAGTCTTGACAGAGTTAAAAATTGTTCATGCGGTTTCATGCGAGGTGACCCTTTTTCCACTCAGCAGCTTCTTAACTCCAGAGACAACATTGCAAAACTGTTGCCATGACAAATATTAAGATGAGCTACATTCTTTAGTTTCTCGAGTTCAGACCTTTAGATTTTGTACATGCCATGCTTCTTCCACGGAGTTGAATCAGCTACATTTCCTCCATAGTCCAGTTGTAATGAGAAAGTTTCACTCAGCTTTTTCCCCAAGAACTGCTACTTTGTAGAACAGATTCCCACACTGATGCCTTCCTGAGCAATACAATCTTTACTTCCTCAAGTCAAGGTAAACTGTTATCTATCCTCGTCGTCACTTCCTATCACCTCCTTATGGAGGTGATATACTGTCAAACAAACAAATCAATCAAACTATCACCTCCATTTACACTCATCATAACCATTCATATCATACGATATCAACCACCTCAATTCTCTATTTTGAGCTGCTCTTGGGTAACTTTGAGCCTAGATGGATGACTGCATGAGAATACCTGGTGCTGTAAGTTTAAATATGCAGGCAATTGAATAACAGTTTGAGAAATTGGAAATTGGAGAGCTGAGTTCCAATTCTAGTCAGGTTCATTATATTTACTTATGTACAAATACTCTTGGGAAAGTTATTGATCCACCTCTTCTCCCTCTAGCTATGAGTTATTAGTAATAGGACTTGTATCAATAAATCCTTATTATCTCCAAAAAAATCGTACAATCTAAAAAGATATATTATGGTTTTAAACAACCTGCAAAAGGGTGATAAGCCATGAAAAATCAACCAATCGAGTGGCTCCCAAGCTGTACCAATTTTACTCAAATGAGATACTGGTTTTGAGTAATGCCTTTTTTTCGAATAACAGTGGAATATTTCATTATTAGGAAAGGGAAATCAGGTTATGTGAGAGAAAAATTAAAATTTTTTTTTTTTAATAGAAGACCTAAAAAGCCTAAGAAATAAATTGAGAAATACAGTGAGTTACTGTGAGGAAGAAATGACAAAGTAAAGAAAAAGAGACTATTCTTGGTGATTGTTCATCTAAAACAATTCAACCGGTTAATTCTCTAGCCACTTTCAGGTTATGTTTTCACTCGGTCGTTGTTTTTGACAAGAACCCTTTTTAGTCTTTATTGTTGTTGCATCTTTAAATTATGTCTTCAAGGTTTTTCAACATGTTTGATCTGTTTGTTTCCATGACAAAACAAATGCAGAAGTCAAGATCATGTTCTGTTTTGTAATGACAATATTGCTTTGCCTCATTTTTTAAATTTACCTGCCTTTTTTAAAATATTGTTCACAGTACAATGTCCTAGAGCCACTCAAGGTAGAGGGTTACAGAATAAGAAGTAGAGTTTATACAGATATGGGGAAAATATATAACAGTTGACCCCAGACTTGAACAGGTAAAGATTGTAGTGATCGAGAAAGCATCTTCTTGGGAGTTGGTTCCACAAAACAGTGGCTTGTGGAAAGAAATTACATCTCATCAACAGAATATGAAGGTCATGAGGGTAGTTTGCTACAATGAGCATGGTATGATGGTTTGTAGCCATTAAGATTAGAGCTTGTAGAATTATGGAATGTACTTTGTCTAAGTACTTTCTATGAAAATAGTGATAGAACAATGAGAAGCTCACGATGTTTTGTCTTTGAGAAAGAGGTTGTAGGGTGGAAAATAATTTGTCTCCCACAAGAATGTGGAGACGCTTTTGGACTCTAATAATAATAATAAAAAATCTCTATAAATACTTTCATGGCTTCTGCTCGGATGAGCCTAAGTCACTGATGCCTCCTCGACAGGTGTTTACTTGTGCAACCAGACTGGCAACTGGGTCCCACCCATTCACAGTCAGGTTAGCCAAATGCAGATGACAATTCTACTCCTGCAGCTTCCTCTCTCGCACTTCCCGCCTGTGGAACTCGCTCCCATATTCTTGCTTTCCTGATGGCTACAACCTCCAGAAATTTAAATGCAAAGTCAATACTCATCTACTAACCACTGGACTCTAGCTATCTCCCCTCCACTGTATAATCTTCACTTTCTCTCCACCTATGTATCTGTCATCGCACCTGCTTTCTCAGCTTTCTGTTGTTCCTTTCTAACTAGTTTGTACTCCTCACTCTTTTCTAATTAATCTTTTTACATTTATGTAACCCCCTGCACATCAGTGGCATTTCCACCTTGCTCGGGGTGAAATGATTAAAAAAAAAAATAGTAATATCATGTGCATGGTATGGTGGATTTTAGTCATAAAGGTTAGAAATGGTAGATCTAAAGAATGCACTTCATCTGATCACTTTCCATAAAAATGGTGATAGAGCAGTGAGAGACTTGTAATGTTTCACCTGTGTAAAAGAGGTTGTAAGGTGAAAAATAATTCATCATCCACAAGGCCGTGGAGACAATTTCGGAATTTTTCTTTAATGAAAATTTCATCCCAAGCAAGGTTGGACCACCTCTGGTGTACAGGGGGTTACAGTAAGAGGAAAAAAAAAACAAAGTACAGGTGATATCAAAGAAAGCATGAGAGAAGGATAGGAATCAAGGAAGTGGCAATTGATTATGCGTTTAAACTTTAAATTGAAACTGGAAAATGAGGACTGGGCAAGGAGCTGCTCACTACTCATGGCAGCAGTATTCCATATTTGGCCTGATCTGGCCCTTGTAAAGGTAGCGTTTTGAGTTTTGTTTAACGATATATCAACCTCTGTGGGTTATTTAATGCCAAAAAGGTAGGGTTTTAAGATATTTTTTTAATGTTTGGTTTTAGTGAGAAGGTTAATTTAGTCAGATTCTGATGAAAAATTTATTTTTATTTTTTTTATTTTAGAAAACTGAAGATGTCTTCTAGTTTTTTATTAAAAAATGTATTGTTGGTAATATTTCTCATTCAAAAACATATTTTTCTATAAAAGTCTATTTTTATACTTTCATAGTGTTTTGATCCCAATTTGGGGGTCAAACTCTTTGCCCATAGTTGGGACCCTAACAGGTGCTCCCACCTCAGGTCAAGGTAGACCTGGGAACAACAGCAATTAAGAGGTGGTTTTATGCTCCTCACAAGTTCCCAATCAGAGGCCTTGCTACCGGATGCAGCTTATTGTTTGTAAAGGTAGAGGACAGAAGGAGGAGTCAGGGTGGTACAAGGTTCCAACCTTTTCTCCAGTATCCTTATTGATGGATTGTTTGTGCAAATTCCACTTGAAGTTCGAATTGAGATGATGATTGGCATTTCTCTCTCTTTTTTTTTAATGTTTAATTTAAGGTTTTTTTTTTCAACACATTAAATTTGATTGTTCCTATGGCAACAAAGATGCAAAATTTAGCCCATGTTAAGCTTTGTACTGACAATAACTTTTTGTTCTGTTTTTTTTTTTTAAAAGCAGCTTTCTCAGGAATTGACATTTTGCTCTTTTTTGTGTTTTTTTTTTTTCAAACACAATTGAACAGTTTTCTTCAATTTACTTCCACCCACCCTGACATGGCACATATTTGGTATGGCACACTTGTTCTATGAAATAATTTTCTCACCATTTCAATTATGTTATCTCAGAAAAATGGCTTCAATTGAATGAACCTTCTCAGTCTTAAAGACAATCATTCATCAAACTTTATTGAGTGATGCTACAGAATCATAAATAAAGAGCTTTACCAAATAACAAAAACTGTGTTATGTGAAGACTTCCAACACCAGCAACAACTAAAATGAGTAGCACATGTAGCTAAAAAAGAAAATAATGATATAATCAGGATATTGCTTTTCTGACATAAACAAAATGTTAAGAAGAATGCCCATGTCAGCACTAGAAAGAATGATAGCAAACTTGGGAGACATGTTTTCATGTAAAACTGCTTTAAGAAAAATATTTTCAATTATGGTAATGCAAAAGGTTCGGTCAATGAATGCCAAATAATTCCTGTATGTAAGTGGTTAATCTCAACAGACACAAGTTAAGCAACGTTGAGCTTGAACAGTACCTAGAAGAGTAACTACTTGGGGATAACAGCTGCTGTAAAGTTATATGTGAGGGTAGTGTAATGGATAATGGCTTGGAATTCTTAATCGAAGAACTGAGTTCCATTTCTAGTCAGGACTGTTATATTCACTTACATGCAAAGACACTTGGGAAAGGTATGAATCCACCTCTACTCCCCCAAGCTATGTGTTAATTAATAAAACTTGTATCAATAAATCATGATTATCTTAAAAATAAAATTTACAATCTGAATATATTTTCTGGCTTGAAATGTGATGCGTTGATAAGTGGGAGAAAACAAATCATTTCATAAAATCTAATTCCACGAGAAAAGTTTTAGCAAAATTACATATTTATAAGCCTACCATTTGTCCTTGTTTTAAATATTTCTGCAATATCTGGTCTGATGTTCTTGCTAAATATTTAGAAATTCTTGATAAAATCCAAAGAAGAATTTCCAATGTTTTTGTCCTGAAATGGCATCTTGTCTTCACTCAATTTCCTGTAGTTGTAATATAGCTTCTCTTTGCCTTTTCTATAAATATTTTCATGGTAATTTTTCTGAGGAACTTGCCTCTATAGTACCCAGACTTTATGAATTTAAGTTCAGTACTAGATGGTCTCATCACCTTATAGTTGAAATGGCTAAATGTAACCCTAAGTTCTATGCTAATAGTTTCTTCTATTGTACTTCTCACTTGTGAAATTCTCTTTCAGCTCCTTGCTTCCCAGTCAACTTTGATCTTCAAAAATTTAAATGCAATGTCAATCATTATCATTTGTCTTCTTAATTCTTGTTTTTATAGTGTCGTCACTCTTTAATCATATTTTTTCTCCTTTTCCCTAATACTCAGTAACTTTGTGTATCCTAGTAGCTTTACTGATTTCAGTCAGTTAAGTGCCATACGTGATACACGCATTGGGCGATTGTGTCTCATAAGAGACATGACTGACTGGGCAGAAGATTATCCTGCAGTAGGTTGCCATTACTTTCTGTGGTAGACTGGCTGCAAACCAAGGCTATAGAACCCAATCTGTTCTATTATTTAACTCATAACTTGAGGGAGAAGAGATAGATCATATTACATTATTAAATTAAGTATAATTAGTGGGGATCAGTTTATTACTTAATAACAATAGAAAACCGAACCTCCATTTTATACCCAGTAGAAGTTTAATTATGTTTTAAACTATTATATTCAGTCAGTCAGTTAAGAGCCATACATGGTACACACTTTGGGGGTTCATGTCTCTTTCAAGACATGACTGACTGGGCAGAAGATTATCCCACAGTAGGTTGCCATTGCTTTCTGCGGTAGACTAATTGCCAGCCAAGGCTAAAGAACCCAATCTGTCTTATTATTTAACCCATAACTGGAGGGAACAGATGGATTCATACCTTTCCCAAAGGTTTTTGTGCAAAAGGCTCCCCAATTTGTTGTTCCGAGTCAATATCCACGGCACCACAACACACACCCACATTTACTGATTTACTTGGGATAAAATGGTTAAAAAAAAAAGTAAAAAAATCTATATTTGAATCAGTATGCTTATTTTAAAAGTTGAAAAATTCCTACCAACTTGGCTCTTCCAGACATTTCTTTTATTTAGTACAAAAGAGTGAGGTAATAAAATGCTGAATGCAGTTACTTAGTGATAATCATTTTGGTATGAATATATATATATATATATATATATATATATGAGGATAAGGAAAAAAAGAAAGAGTTTTAGAGGTAACAGAAAAAGTAAACTCAACAAACAATAATAATTTTTATATCAGAAATTCATTACTTGTTTTTCAGATTTTGTAATGATTCCATAAACAATTTTTATACAGAGTGATTAAAAAGTAACTGCCCATTTTAAAATGATTATAATTTAATATAATTAAAAAAAAATGAGAAGAAAGTGTTTTATTTAAAATTTGATATGGGCACCAGATTTTGCTACCAGCTTTACAAGCCGCCCAGGAATTGCAACTATTGATTTCACCAGGAACTCTTGTGATAAAAAAGACATAACTCCAAATATTCACCCTCCAAATTTTTCCAAAGTCTTGGTTTGGTATAGTAGACTTGCACCTTTAACCAACCCCTCGCCAAAAAAGTCAAAGGAGGTTAGGTCAGGACTCGTGGTCAGCCACTGATATACAAAATATGGAATTACTTTTCAATCACCTTGTAGATACACCTATGTGAGTACTGATAGGAATATACAATGGAAGACATATTTTTTTATAATCATATCACCTCAAGCAAGGCATTTTATTGCCACTGTTTTGCAGAGGGTTACATAGAAAGAAACTTATGAGAAAGAGTGACAGGTTATAGTGGGTGTCAGGAAGTGGGTAAGAGAAGGATGAATGTGGCCATAAAATGAGGGATCCGTTTATATATTGATTGCAATGTAGAATTGATCCCCCACTTCATATCCAAATTATAATAGTACAGAATTTTTTTTTGATAATCATATCACCCCAAGCATGGCACTGTTTTGCAGGGAGTTATATAGAAGGAAAGTTATGAGAAAGAGTGACAGGTTGTAGGGGGTGTCAGGAAGTGGGTAAGAGACGGATGAAAATACTGATGAGAGTGGAGTGGACAGAGAAAGAAGCATGAAAGAGAGGATGCAGGTTAGTGAGGTAGGAGATGGCTATTGACTTTACATTTAAATTCTTGAAGATTGTAATTGTCAGGGAAGCAAGTAAATGGAAGGGAATTCCACAGGCGGGTAGTGCGAGAAAAGAAGCTGATGGAGTAGAATTTGTGTTTACAATTTATTGGTTTCACAGTAAAACGATGGGACCTAGTTGCTAATCTTGTGGCTCAAGTAATTTTATACATAGGGAGCACCAGTGAGCTAAGTTCATTGGAGCAGAAGCCGTGAAAGTATTTGTAGAAGAGACATAGGGAAGCCACATTGCGCCGGTGAGAAAGTGACTGTATCTGGGCTGCCAAGTCAGGATCTATCACATTACAGATTCTCTGTTGGATTTTGTCAAGAACACAGAGGTGGATAGCAGAAACACCTGACCAGATATGGCAGCAGTATTCAATGCATGGGCGGATGGTAGATTTATATATGTGCAGGATATGTACATAGTTATTAGCTGAAATTCTCTCTATATAATGTTTCATTAATGTGATTAATATTCACTGATGGATTAAGAAAACTTTTTGTATTTCATCAAGCTACAAACTTATTATATGTAAGTATTTATGGGAGTATACAAAGGTTGACATTAGCTGAGTTTAATCTTAATTTTTTACTATATAAGGTTAATGAGGATTAATCAATGTTTAATATTGACCTAAATGCATTGTTAAGGAAGGAAATTACGTAGAAGAATAAATTTGTAAAATAAATGATTTTTTTTTTATCAGGCTACCAACTTATTAATGTACCTACATAAATAATTATGGGAGTATACAAGGGTGGATATGCAGTTATTACTTGAATTTTGATATGAAATTTTCACTGAATAAGGTATGGCGTGTGTGATTAATAGTCATCATTGAATTAAGTAGATTGACACAGAAAGAAATTAAGTGTCAAAATAAATATTTGTTGTGATAAACAGACTTTTTGCATCCAGAGGTTATAGACTGATCGATATACTTAGGAATGTATTAGAATTACTATGTATTAGAAAACTGGAAAAGTGTGTCATTTGTTTGTAAAAGCAAAACTGGAAAAAGGTTTGTTGATGGAGATGTTTGTAATTCCATGTATTCCGACCTACAGACTATCATTCATGAAACAAATAATTTTACCATTAAGCATTTCCTGTGAGAAAAGAGACTGACAGCTAAATTTGTTGCCAATATAACTGCTTGTGGTCATGTGAGCCTTTTTAACTAATCAAAAACATTCTTGGACATGGTTGCTAAAATGAAGTCATGAATGGAGGGAAAAAAAAAAAAGAAACGTATGGTAGTATAATTGTGGGAACTTTCCTGTGGGGTTGGGAAAATGGTCCTAAAAAAAAACACTCCATCCTCAGGCACTACTTTCCCCTCTCCACAGCACTTTTTTCTGAAAAGTCCGCTTTCATTATGAATTGCATTGTCACATTTCAGCCATTATAAAACATCAATGATATAAGTTCACACATTATTCTATCATGTTTCAAATGAAATATTATTCAATTTCTCTAATAGACTTTGTGATCTTTTTTATCCCACATGCAATTATCATTTTATGTAAAACTAGCAGTATAGCCCAGCATTGCTCCATGTAATGAAAGCTTTAAAACAGTCCTGGAGCTCAGACTAAAGAATATTTGTGTGAAGTTTGGTGAGAATCGGATAAAAATTGTGGATTTGATAAAGGACATACAGACAGATAAACAGACACACAAACATCTTGCCTTTTATATACATACATATATTATTGATTTTCTGCACTATTGTAAGAACTGCAACCTTGAAATTTCTGAATATGATTTCTCATGTCATTGTTTATGAGTGTATCAAATTTGATTAAAATCAGATCACTCCTTCTATAACCCAATTTTTTTGATTATCAATTTT
Source organism: Ascarosepion bandense (assembly GCA_037127315.1). Classification (NCBI taxonomy): domain Eukaryota; kingdom Metazoa; phylum Mollusca; class Cephalopoda; order Sepiida; family Sepiidae; genus Ascarosepion; species Ascarosepion bandense. The sequence continues at coordinate 410,662 of JBBBDQ010001774.1, forward strand.
TGATATTTATCGGGGGTACCTTGACACAAAACCTAGCTAAGAACACTCGCATACACTTATAGTACAACTGTGTAAATTTTCAAGAAAATCGGTTCAGTCATTTCAAAGTCTATAGGTAACGGACACACACACACACAGACAAAGTTCCATTTATAAAATAAGTTTAGAAGTTTAGATTAGATGTTTCAAATGAAATATTATTCAATTTCTCTAATAGACTTTGTGAGTATTTTATTTCACATGCAGCTATCATTTTATGTAAAATAAGAGAAAATATGGGAATCAGCTTTGAAGAAATTTTTAAGGAGAAAAATAAAAATAAAGACTTATATTTCCAACTGAGGAGTTATTCTGCTTTTTAGAGTTGATAAACTCCTTGTGAATTATTTAAAGCTGAAACATGGATTGTAAGAAGAGTATTTTTTTTTTTTGGTCTTGCAACATATAGCCTAGCATTGTCATGTTGCAAAATCACTTTATTGTGTCTTTGCTTGTATGACAGCCATTTCTTCTTCAATGCTCATCTCAAACGCATGAATTGTAGTTGATAATGATTTTCCATAATTCTTTCAGTTGATTAGAGCAGTTCAAGAATCAACTACATGCAGTTGATTCCATCAAATGCAGAGCAGAAGTTTTGAACCATAGATATTCAGCTTTGTCACCAATGTTGATGCATGGCCAGGTATACCCCACAATCTTCTACACTTAGGGTCATCATAGAGTATCCACTTTTCAACACCAGTCATAACACAAGGCAAAAAGCTTTTCCTTTTCTGCTGTTGAAGCAGCTGTATATAAAATGCCGTTCACTGTATATCGGCTTCAACTCATACAGAACCCAATGTCCTTGCTTTTGAATCATTCCCTAATGCTTTCAAACATTTCGAAACTGATCAACTCATAATGATTCTGCATGTTCAGCTTGCACCTGACATGAGTTTTCATGAAGTCAGTCAGTCAAATGCCATACGTGATACACGCTTGGGCTATCATGTCTCGAAAGAGACAAGACTGACTGGGCAAAAGATTATCCCGCAGTCGGTTGCCATTGCTTTCTGTAGTAGACTGGTTGCCAGCCAAGGCTATAGAACCCAATCTGTCCTGTTATTTAACCCATAACTGGAGGGAAGAGATGGATTAATACCTTTCCCAAGGGTATCTGCGCGTAAGTGAATGCAAGGAATTCAACTAGAATTCGAACTCAGCTCCCCAAGTTGTCATTTCGAGTTGATATCCACAGCACCACAATGCACATCCTTTCATGAAGTAATTCCTCTAATTCTTTGTCTTTAAACTTTTTCGATATGCCAGAGCATTCTTCAACCTCAAATTCATTATTTTTTAAGCATATAATGTAATTTAATATCTGCATGTTGTTTCCAACAGAGCATAGTTGCTGTAAGTCTCAACAAGAATTTTGTCTGCTTCAGCTGCAGATTTAATTTGAATAAAGTAGTACAGTAAAATTTCCTTGCAAATACATTTTCTTTGGCATAAATCTGACATTGCCTAATGCTATGCAAAAACAAAATTGTTTTGTTGAAATGACATGCACTGAATTTCATACACATATATACATGATCTGTTTGAACATTATTTTTTATCGATACTCGTATTTAAGTAGATATTCTGTTTTTTAATTAAACAGTATTATATATTTATATCTACTGGCCTGATTATTTATGATAAATTTTTATTACGAAAATGTGTGCCATTCGGCTAGATTCGAACCTGCGACTCCTATCCACATAGGGGAAGCTACCATATGATCTGGCACGTCTTAGACCTCTCGACCACAAATGACCATTAGTCTAAACGAGGTTTTAATCAAGCCTATATAACACAGTTTTCGATTTATCACAATAACCATATCTGCTCTGAAATGTATCGTAATGTCAACAAATGTAAACATGTTGCAGAAATTAATGAAGATTAACGAAACTTGGTTATAAACAACCGACAATTTGAAATGATTTGTTTGAACATTATTTTTGATCGATACTCGATACTTGTATTTAAGTAGATATTCTGTCTTTTAATTAAACAGTATTATATATTTATATTTACTTTTCGAATCCTGCCAAATGACACACATTTTCGTAATAAAAATTTATCGTAAATAATCAGGCCAGTGGATACTGATGTTAAAACTACTGCAAAATATTGTTGATCTATTTCATTGAAGGACCTATCATGACACATCTTTAATTTGCATATAGATACATTGTATTTATTCTCAATTTTTCTAGTTGAACTGTATACCTGTATTGCATATGATATAGTATTGTACAGGGTGCGATGGATAAATTGTCGTCTAATTTATGCAAAAAAAAAAAAAAAAAAAAATGGAAATAACACTAATATCTCATTTTAACAGATATATCAACTAAAATTGCACAAAAATATCTTGAAATACCAAAGAGTAAATTTATTTGATAAAATCACCATTGGCTTCAACCATGGCTTCCAGTCGATGTCAGAATCTCCTGCATCTTTTCTGGATAGTCAATTTGTTTAAGTTGTAAATGCTACAACAATCTTTGCTTTCAGTTCATCTTTGATGTTGCAAGGAGTTTTGTTGGTCTCTTGCCCAACTACACCCCACACAGAATTATCATGGGGGTTGCAATCTGGGGAGTTAGGCGCAAATGTAAGGGGTGATGTGGCCACAGAAACTGTCTGACAATCACGACTGGGTCCTTCTGCTTGTGTGGCATAGTGCAGAGTTCTGTTACTAGACACAGGATTTTCCAGTAGCCAGCTTCTTTGCCCAGGGCAGCACTACCTTCTTAAGATACTTGATGTAGGCCTCCCTGTTGAGTCTGAGGCTCTCACTAACAAATTTAAAAGTTCATTTTCTTAACAGAATGATCAGAGTGAATTTTCTAATCTGCCATCCCTTCATAATCACCATTAGATTCCTCCAACTCTTTCTGAATTGTTTGCACTGTCCTCAGATTGACACCCAAACATTCTGAAATGTTCATAATGGAGCTCTTGGTGTGAATGCCAAGCAGTACAGTATATCATTTTCAAATTTTTGGTGGAATGAATTGTGTCATGGTGCTTCTTTTCTTACAGATGGTGCCCAACTGACCCTACTAATACTGTGCAGTCAACAATATCTGAAACAAAAAATGCGTACATGAAAAATTAAAACTAGAAAATGGCAATAATTTACCTATCCCACTCTATACATACATAATGAAATTTGTATTTTATATGAATACTAACTCATGAAAATTGAGATGTAGTAGATTTTTGGAATGAATGATACCCTTACAACAGCCCTGGCTAGTGTAAATAAAGCAGCTAAAATTAAGATCAAAGAAATGACAGTTAAAAATTAAATATTGGTTAAAAATCTTCATTTTTTTTTTAATCATATCACCCCAAGCAAGGCCATAATGTCACTGATGTGCAGGGGGCTACATAAGAGTAAAAAAGATTGAAAATGAGAAAGCCAGAAACCACATCCTAAACAGGGAACAAGGGATGCACCTCTTCACCTGTTCAATAGACATGGGTGGAGTGTGAACCAGGTGATAGTTTAGTCTATCTACTCCAATTGAAGAAAAAAAAAATGAGTGAAAAGATTGGAAAAGAAAAAGCCGGAAACCACATCCTAAACAGGGAACAAGGGATGAGCCTCTTCACCTGTTCAATAGATGTGGGTGGAGTGTGAACCAGGCAATAGTTTAGTCTATCTACTCCAATGAATAAAAAAAAATCAATAGTTTGAATGCTTACAATAAAAAAAACACAAAGATTAAGTTGAAAGAAATACATATCAAAAACATAACAAAGGTAAAACAGATGTGTTTTTTGTTTTTTTTAAATAGATTTTGGGTCAGCCCCAGTTAAATGTTTTAGAAATTAAGGCAAAACATTTGAATAGAGAGAAAAATAGATTTATTATTATAGCATCAAATTCTCACTTTGTTGGTGGAAGACACCTCCTGATTTCTATCTTTTATTAAAAACAATGTCCATCATTTTTGTGTCTGACCTTTGAGGCAGAAATATTTGCCATAATATGACCTACTAAAATGAGAAAATTACTAGAAATCAGATGTGGAATAAAAAATAGTGAAAATAAAACCTATTTGATTTTTAACAAATGGTTTTGTAGTCTTGAGAAGAAAAAAAACGTGAGTTCTTGAAAAAATGTTTTTTCTAAGAAAGAATGCAGATGTGGTCTTGTACATAAAAAATTATTGTGTTGCTTCATTTTGAACTTTTTAACATACCCGTGTGTGTGTGTGTGTGTGTGTGTATATATATATATATATATATATATATATATATATATATAACTGTGTACTTGTATCTTTTATAGAAGTTTCATTAAGGACAACTGACAAGTTACTGAAACTGATTTTTTTATTCAATTTTTCTTCTATTCAAATAAGTGATTCCTTTCCTGGACATTAAGTGCATGAAAACCGACCAAATGTTCAATATATCCAAGTGCTTTTGGTTATTCTAGTAGCCATTATCAAGAATTTATTTTTATTTTTTCACTGAATGTGTAGATTTTTTTTATAGGTATCTGGAGTAATGGGATTTTTTTTTTTAATAGAATAGAAAAAAACAGTCAGATATATAGAACATTCAGATGTTTTTACACACTTTATATCCAGAAAAAAATCATTTATATGAACACAAAAATAATAAAAGTACCTTGTCAGTTACCTTCAATGAATCATTTATATATATATATATATATATATATATATATATATATATGTATTTATTATAAATTATATTTTAGAACATGTAGATAATTTTTTTTTATATATATCCACTACAAATCATACATTTGTAGTGGATATATATAAAAAAAATTATGTATATGTTCTAAAATATAATTTATAATAAATACTCACAGCTCTATATATTATATATCCAGCACTGTTTTAAATTAATGTTTTGGACGTTGTAAAAATTCTTTCTTCATTCTGTATTCACTCTTATATATATATATATATATATATATATATATATACACATACAAAAGTAGGGAAAAAAGCATGATGATTCATTATTTAAACATACACACAAATACACATACACACATTTCTTCTTTTCTTTTTGAATTTGATAAAGCCTAGAATGGTGAAACGCGTAATAAAAATTATTTTCTGTAAAACATTTACCATTTGTCAAATTTCTTAAAAAACTTTGTTGGCATTTCCTATTTGAAACACACACACACACATATATATATATCCTATGTCTATATCATGACTCAAAGTTCCATGCACTATGCAACCAACAGGTGCTTATTATGAACTGTTATAGTTCTGTTATATTGTTTTATTGACACCTGAAAAATATTTGTATACTTGTGTGGATATATACACTACCGGCCATAATTATGGTTCTCTTGTTAATACTGCACAATAACATGTGTATCAGATGAATTTATAAATATTTAATAATTACCTATATTGCAGTTTCCTCAAAATAATCTCCTTTTGCCTTCACAACAGCTGCACACACTCTGGGCATTCTTGCCAAAGTTTTTAAAATAATCCTCTAACAACCATTTTATTTTCATTCAGAATTATCCCCTTGGCAATAAATACTAAAAATAGTATGAAATACATAATTTTTTTTTAAAAAACTGGGGTGGCCTAATAATTATGGCCAGTAGTATATATGAATATATATTTTAATCATATCACCCTGAGCAAGGCGATGACACCACTGAAGCACAGGGGGCTATGTAAGAGTGAAAATAATGGAGAAGAGAAAGCTGGAAACCACATCCTAAGCAGGGAACAAGGGATGAGTCTCTTCACCTGTTCAATAGACGTGGGTGGAGTGTGAACCGGGCGATAGTTTAGTCCATCTACTCCAATTGAAGAAAAAAAAAATAAATAAATAAATAAAAGAGTGAAAAGAATGGAGACAAGAAAGCCAGAAACCACATCCTAAGCAGGCAACAAGGGATGAGCCTCTTCCCCTGTTCAATAGACATATATATATATATATATATATATATATATATATAATTAGTTTTTGGTCATAATTAAATTAGACTAGTACTCAGTTGTATTAAAAAATGCTCAATACATTAATACTGTAGAGCTTTTAATATTTTTCATTTTGGAAATGAGCTATTTCTGCAGCCTAGGTTTGAACCTTTCAGTAACTTTAGGCGATTTACAATAAATGATTTTCTAAAATACAACAGGTATTTGTTTGAATGCACAATTGGAATTTTTAAACAAACAAAAATTTTCAAAATTAGAGTGAAGTTAGTTCTTCTTCTTCAATGTGCCATGTCTCTTCAGGACGTAAGCCATGATGGCCCTCTACATTCCTCTATCTCTAGTGGCTCTGAACACACTTTTTCCTGTTACTCACTCAAACTTAGCTCTGCCATCCACTTACTCAGGCCTGTCAAGTATGTTATCTGCTGTTTTCCCCTGTCTCTCTTTCCCTCTATCTGACTCGTGAGCACCAGATTCTCCAAGCCCTCTTTCCTCATTCACAATTTTTATCAGATTCTTTTACTTTCAAAAATACCTGGTATCTTCTTGACATGATACATGCTTGGGCAATCATGCCACTTTCAAGACATGACTGATTAGATAGAAGATTTTTCCACTGTTGGTCCCCATTTCTTTTTGTGGTAGACTGGTTGCCAACCAAGGCTATGGAACCGAATTCTACCCATAAGTGGTGAGAGAAGAGTTGGATTTAGATCTATCTGAAGAGTATTTGTGAGCAAGTGAATTAAATGAATTTGACTGGAATTCAAACTCGACCCTCCAATTTCTCATCCCAAGCTCATATCCATTACACTACAATGCACATCCATGCTGAAAAGTTTCTATTCTGATCAAAAAGAGATTTTAAAAAATATTTCTCATGTTTCGTCATTTTATTAGATGTTTGGAAATGAGTTGGGACAAAAACTTTTTAATCACACTTCTCTGTTAATTTTTTCTTTCTTTGTGCAAATTTATTCAAAGCAATAAAAAAATATTTGTAGTAAAAAACCCGACATGAATTTTCAAATTACTTTGTTTAGTTCATTATTCAAAATGTTTCTTCCTTTCGTAAAGATCACATTTGAAGGATTTTTTTTCATGTTTTAGTCTTTAGAAGACAAAATAATTATCTGTTGATCTCCAAAAATACCTGGAGACACTTTTACAAAAGGCCTTTCATTGAGGAAGATTTTGAGAGATGACCAAGAAGCCCTTAAAAAATAAAATAAAGTAAGATTTTGAGATGCCTGTAAAGCTAAGAACTTATTAGCACCTCCTCAATGTTGGTTTAAAAAACTAAACAGATTAAATAAAAAAGAAATGATTTTTCATCTCATATACATTAAGATTTTTGGTTATTTTCTGAGAATTTTTCAGCACCCCTTATAATAAAGGCTAAATGTTGGTTTATATAAAAAAACAGTCAAAAAGAAATTAAAAAATAAAAATACAATAAAATAAACCTTATCTTTGTATGTAATAAATATTGATATTTTTCATCATTTTATTAGAAAAAAATTATATACATTATTTGCCCTATTTACATTCAAACTATTGTCCTTATCTTTGTTGTTGATATCACAATGTTTTGGCATTTCAAATTATGATAACAACAACAAAAATGAGGACAATTGTCTGAATATAAAAATAATATGGAGAAAAATTAAAGACAAATTCTGCCAGTCAGTGAAATTTTGGCTAGAAAAATAAAATCAATCCTTCAATTAAGCATGAAAACTTTAAAATTAAGCAAAAATTAAAAGAAAAATGGCTTACTTTAACAATATTTTAAGACATGATTCCATAATTGTTTCTGCCGGCAGTTAAAGAAAATATTTTAACTTTTAGGCCCGGGCATGGGAGAGTCAAATAGACAGTCAATTGGAGTAGATAGACTAAACTATCGCCCGGTTCACACTCCACCCACGTCTATTGAACAGGTGTAGAGGCTCATCCCTTGTTCCCTGTTTAGGATGTGGTTTCCGGCTTTCTCTTTTCCAATCTTTTCACTTTTCTTCTTTTTTCTTTTTTCAATTGGAGTAGATAGACTAAACTATCGCCCGGTTCACACTCCACCCTCGTCTATTGAACAGGTGTAGAGGCTCATCCCTTGTTCCCTGTTTAGGATGCGGTTTCTGGTTTTCTCTTTTCCAATATTCTTACTCTTACGTAGCCCCCTGCGCCTCAGTGGTGTTACCACCTTGCTTGGGGTGATATGATTAAAAAAAAAATATGTCAATAATAATTACTAATTCCAGAAAATACTCTGTATGTTGTCAGATTTGGTATTTTAATTTGGTATTAAAATTTTAATAAAGAAAATTATTTTGTTATCTAATAAAGGCATGAAATGGTTTTCCAGTTCTATCTCAGAAAATGTGATAAAAACCAGATATAAAAGAGGTTATTGTTTGGAAATTCTGTCCTAAGCCATTAGGACTGGAAATCCTTCTGCTGTTGGCATATACAGAAAAAGCTGCATTTTGATTGGTCAGAATTATTCCTTTCAACAAGGACTCATCATGCTATTTTCCCACCATCTTTTTTTACTTTGTTTTTTCTTATCCAGAACTGTATTTAATAGTTTCAGTTTGTTATTATAATGAGGAAGTCATGGGTTGATGCTATGTGGGGCCTGTTGTGTGCTTGATATTTCCGTGAGTCAGGGCATGTAGACTTAAATGGGTGAAAATAACAAATCTGAGGAGCATGATGATGATAGTTTTAGAAGAATTGATGGTGACATTGACAGAAGGGCAGGAAATGGAAGATTTCCTCATGAAGGAAAAAAATAACTAATAGCAAAAAACAAATTGTTTCACACTGAAGGTGAAAGTTCTTGTTCGATGAGATGACATTTAAAGCTTTTTTCTTTGCAGTTTCTTTCTCTTTCTTTCTTTCTTCTGATATTTTTTCCTCTGAAATTTTCATCTACTTCACTTGGTTTTTTTCTTTTTAATTTATCTCTTACTCATCTTTCTGATGTTATTTTTGCTTAATAAAACTTTTATTAGCAAGAATCCTTCACTTTAATTTTTTCCCCTCATTTTTTACTAATTACTTTCTTCATTCTCATTTTTTTTTTTTGCATAGTTCCACTTCTCTCTCTCTTTTCCATTTTCCTTCTTTTTCTCCTTTTTATTTCATTTTTTATCAGTATTTCTTTCAATAACCATACTTGATTCTTTTACCTTCATTTTTTCTTCTTTTTTTTCTTTTATTAATTCTTTTCTTTATTCTCATTCTTTTTTGCATAGTTCCATTTCTCTCCCTCTCTCTCTTTGATTTTCCTTCTTTTTCTCCTTTTTATTTCATTATTTATCAATATTTCTTTCAATAACCATACTTGATTCTTTTACCTTCATTTTTTTCTTCTTTTTTTTTCTTTTATTAATTCTTTTCTTTATTCTCATTCTTTTTTGCATAGTTCCATTTCTCTCCCTCTCTCTTCGATTTTCCTTCTTTTTCTCCTTTTTATTTCATTTTTTATCAGTATTTCTTTCAATAACCATACTTGATTCTTTTACCTTCATTTTTTTCTTCTTTTTTTTTTTATTAATTCTTTTCTTTATTCTCATTCTTTTTTGCATAGTTCCATTTCTCTCCCTCTCTCTCTTTGATTTTCCTTCTTTTTCTCCTTTTTATTTCATTATTTATCAATATTTCTTTCAATAACCATACTTGATTCTTTTACCTTTACGTCTTCCTTGTTTTCCTCTCCCTACATTAATTCTTATTTTATTCAATCTCTTTTTATTCATTTTTCATCATTCATTAACCATTTTTTATTCTTTAACCTTCATTACTTTCCCTTTTCTTCTTTCTTTATTAATTCTTACTTCCTTAATTCTCCCTCTTGTCTGAATAGTTACAATTCTCTCTCTTGTTTTTTCTTTCTCTTCTTTATATTTAATCTTTTATCAGTATTTCTTTCTTTATTTTCTTGATCAATAAAACATATATATTTTTTTAGCCATACTTAATTTCTTTATCTTCTCTTTTTCCCTTCATATCCTCGTCATTTTCTTTTCTTCTTTTATAATTTCTCCCTTATTAATTCCTACCTCTTTCATTTTCCCTCTCTTTTTATATAGTTCAAATGTTCTTTCTTTTCTCTTTTATTCTTTATTTCCTTCATTTAAACACAGTTCACATTCTCCATCTCTTATTTCTTTCTATGCTTCTGATATTCATTGTTCTTTCTTTTCTCTTTCATTCTTTATTTCCTTCATTTAAACACAGTTCACATTCTCCATCTCTTATTTCTTTCTATGCTTCCAATATTCATTGTTCTTTCTTTTCTCTTTTATTCTTTATTTCCTTCATTTAAACACAGTTCACATTCTCCATCTCTTATTTCTTTCTATGCTTCCGATATTCATTGTTCTTTCTTCATTATTTCTTTCTTTCCATATGCCATATTCTTCATTCTTCTTTTTTCAATTTCTATCCATTCTTTTATTTTTTTCATTTCATTTAGTCAAAGTTCCTCTTGATATATTCTTCACATTTTCTTTCCAATACGTCACTTGATTTCATCTCCTGTTTTTCTAGCTTTTTCTAATATTCCATTTTCGCTTTCCCTATATTTCTATGACTATTCTGTTAACATTCTTTTATTTTCATTACTTTAACCCTAACAATGTGCATTGTGGTGCAGTGGATAGATTGGCCTGGAACAATTCCTTGCATTCACTTATGCACTAATACCCTTGGGGAAGGTAATAATCCATCTTTTCTCTCTAGTTATGGATTAAATAACAAGACAGATTGGTTTCTATAGCCTTGGCTGGCAACCAGTCTACGGCAGAAAGTAATGGCAACCTACTGCGGGATAATCTTCTGCCCAGTCATTCATATCTCTTTCGAGACATGATTGCCCAAGTGTATATCACATATGGCACTTAACTGACTGAACACTAACAAACTTTTTTAATTTTTTTCTTATTCAATTATAATAGAAATTTTATTTAGTATTATTATTATTATTATTATTATTATTATTATTATTATTATTTTCACCATATTTTTTTAAAATTCCATCTTAATTCTTCATTTCTTTCATTATTTTTCTCTTTCACTTTTCCATTTTTTCTCAGTTCTTTCTTTTTCATTTTTTTTTCAAATATTTACCTCTTTTTCCCCCATTTTTTTATTTAATCATTCTTAATTCTTCATTTCTTCTTTCATTATTTTTCTCTTTTTTTTTACTATGTCTTTCTTTCTTCTTCATTTTTTCTTTCATAATTTTTCTCTTACCATTTCCATTTTTTTCATTTTTTCTTATTCAGTACTTCTTTTTAATTTTTCATTCTTTAATTATTTTTCTCTTTCATTTTTTGCACTCAATTCTCTCTTTATTTTTTCTTTCACTGTTTTTCTCTTCTTTCATTTTTCATACATATTCTCTCTTTCATGTTCACTTTTTCTTGAATTATTTTTTCTCTTTCCCTACTTTTCCATTTTTCTTCATTCATCTTTGTTTTTCTTTCCTACGTTTTAGTTTATTTTTTCTTTCTACTTTAATTTTCTTCCATTTGTCATATATACAGATTCTTCTTTATTTTCTTCTTTCATTTTTTCATTCTTCTTATTCAGTTATTCTTCTTTCTTTCTTTTCATTTTTCATACTCAATCTATTCTTCAATTTTTTTCTTTCATTGTTTTTTCTGCACCTTTCATTTTTTTTTCCCATTTTCTTAAATAATCATTCTGAATTCTTCCTTTTTTTCTTTTTCCTCTTTCATTTTTTCTCTTTTTCTTATTGAATCTTTCTTCACATTTTTTTCTTTCATTATTTTTCACTCTGGCTTTTTATTCCAGTTTTTTTCCACACTCTTATTTCTTAATCTTCTTTCTTTTTACTACATTTCTTCTTTAAACTCTTGTCTCTGAATTCTTCCTTTTCTCTCACCTTCACAATTATCTTCTTCATCTTTGTTTGAATGTCTTACTATCTTGCTTTTGAACTATACTTCATGCATTCTCTTGCATTTATTGATTTTCACTAATATCTTTTATTTTGATGCACCACCGTCTAAACTATAAAGATCAATTTCTTTCTGACCCCTAAAGGCAATGTGAACATTTTCCCTCTTTTTGGAAACCTGCAACCTGTTGGATACTAAGAATAAATTTATACAGAAACACAATACACACTGAGTATCATAGAAAGGGCAACAATGTAAAACTAAAATAAAGAGAAAAATAACCATAAAATTCAAACCTTAATATATATACAAGTGTGTATATATATATATATATATATATATATATATATATATACACACACTTGTGTTCCCATATGAGTAAAGATGGATGACAATTTGAGAGAATGTCAAATATCTGGAAAAATTCTAAAATTTTTTGTATAATGAGAAACATGTTAAAGGAGAAGTTCTGCAAACTGTCTCAAATATATATATATATTGGGCATGTGGCTGAGGGGTTATAATGTTTAATTTCTAACCATGAAGCCTGAGTTCAAATCTCACCATGATCAATTTGTCAGGAATGTGACTTCTTGATGTTATTGGTCAGAAGGAGGTGATCCCAGTATGCGGCACTTTTGAAAACCATACCATAGATTGACCGGAACCTTCTGAGTAAAGCTTGGTAGATGACTCCCTTTGAGGAGTCATCGATAGTTGTGCTAGCTCGAAGTCACAAGTCATTGTGACCAAGAATTTGAGTGTCCTGGCCATGTTCAGACTGTTGATCATGCCAGATAACATGCACTCTCCCAGAAACTGTAACTAAGGTCTGCTCAGTATAGTTGCAGTAGAAACCACAGGTGGGCTCTAGGGGTGTTGAAAAAACACATATGTACTTGAGCAGGCATCTACGATGGGGATTAACTAACTGCCCTGGTATACCACACACACACTGATATATATATATATATATATATATATATATATATATATGATTTTTTTAATAATCATTTCACTCCAAGCAAGGCAGTAGTGACACTGGTACACAGGGAGTTACAGTGAGAGGAGAGGAAAGAGAGAAAAGAAAAAACAAATGGTACAGGGGATGTCAAAGAAAGGGTAAGAGGGATATGAGAGTCAAAGAAATAAAAAATGACAACTGATGTTGCGCTTAAAACTTTCAAGATTATAGCTATCAGGGAAGCAAGCAAGTGAAAGAAAGTTCCGCAGGCAGGAAGTGAGAGAAAAGAAACTGATATAGAAGTGAAAGTTATATTTGCCTATTTTGATGCTAAAAGGGTGGGACCTAGTTGCCAATCTAGTTGCACAAGTAAATTCATGAGAGTGGGGCATCAGGGAATGCAGCTCATTAGAACAGAAGCCATGAAAATATTTGTATAAGAGACAGAGGGAAGTCACATCTCATCGATAAAAAAGTGGCTGAAGTCAAGCCGCCAAATCTGGGCCAATTTTATTGCAGATTCTCCTTTGGATTTTGTCAAGAACCCTAAGATGAATAAAAGAAGCACCTGACCAGATATGACAACAGTATTCGATACACAGATTAATGGTAGATTTATAAATGTGCAAAATGGATTCTGACGAGAAAAACTTCCTGGTTTGACACAGTGACCCAACCTTCTTAACAGTAGATGTAGTTATTGATTCAATATATTCATTCCACTTGAGATCGGCTGAGAAAGTGAAGCCGAGGAGGCATAGTGTATTGCTTTCAGGGAGACTAGCATCATCCATACTGATAGAAGGTATGAAAGCCTCTCTATGGTGGTTACAGGAGAACAGCTTCATTTTGGAAGCATTAAAGTTCACGAGCCATTTTTTACCCCAGTCCATCACAAATTGGAGATCTTTTCCAAGAGCAGAAGTGAGGTTTGCTTTGTCAGACCTGGCAGATTTCATATTGAGACGGAAGTAGATGGTGGTGTGATCAGCATAGATCCCTTCTTGGGAACTGATTACATCTGGAAGATCATTGATGAAGATCAGGAAGAGCATAGGCTCTAAGATAGAACCTTTAAGAGACACACGCATTCACATGAAAGGATTTGGAATCATGTCAATTCAGAAGGACTTTCATTTTATGATTTGACAGGAATGATTGGATTAAATTGAACAATCATCTAGTTATACTGTAGCCTTGTTGCTTGCTCAGAAGGCAAGCATGCAAAACCTTTTCAAATATATATATATCCAGTGCAACAACCTGAGCTTTGCCATTCTTATCAAGGATCTAATATATATATTCGGTGATAACCGTTAGCACATCAGTAGTAGACCTGGCAAAGTGGAAGCCATACTGCTTGTCAGAGAATGAGTTGTTGGATATGAGATGTTGAATCATTTCAGCATTGATAATAGCCTTAAACACTTTTTCAAA